>MU582332.1:1517724-1618127 GCA_024362625.1 Silurus asotus | reverse complement strand
TTGGGGGGAATTTTTTAAAGTGTCATGAAAAATAGTTCATACCTAATATTGACGGCAACAGGATTAACAAACAAAACAACAATAAAATAAAAAAAAAGCTGTCTACATAAGAAAGAATTAGTGTGTGTATGTATGTGTGTGTGTGTGTGTGTGTGTGTGTGTGTGTGTGTGTGTGTGTGTGTGTGTGTGTGTGTGAAGAAGTGGAACATCATTTCCACTTCTATAAGCAGACAGGATGCAGTGGCATCTATGGAATGTTTTGATTTTCGGATGCGCGCACACACACACACACACACACACACACACACACACGCACACTCATTCTTTCTTTCTTATGTAGACAGCTTTTTTTATTCTAACCCCAGGCTGCTCTGTATTAAATGATGTATGTGGAATACAAAAGAACGGCCAAATTGTTCAGATTTCCATACACATCACCTCAAGGTGCATCTGTGTATAAATCCATCACACAGTCTTACAGGAGAGTTTGACCATATGTTCCTTCAGCACTTCAGAAACAAGTATACAAGGGTGTTACACTACACTTCAGCACCTGAGGCGGCATTTGAACCCAAAATAGAGCTCCAAAAGTCGGCTAAAATGGTACAACCATGTAAGAAAGAACGTGACTTGGACATTCAGTGCCACCCAGATGAGGACGGGTTCCCTCTTAAATCCAGTTCCACTCAAGGTTTTTACCTCAACCTATCTCAGGGAGTTTATGATGACAAGCGCAGTACAAATCACATGAATGTGTGCCTGTAACATTTTCCTTTGTGCTTGTTGACAGATACACTACACCACACACACACACACACACACACACACACACACATTTCCTTTTTTATTTTCTCTCTGTATGGGTTAAAAACCACAAAGAAAACACGGTGTAAACCACATTTTATGACCACACACACACACACACACACACACACACACACACAATCTTATATAATCACACAGAAAGTCAAGCTTTTACAGTCTCAGTCCTGTAGAGTGAGGAACTGTAATTTCTGATCTCTCACTATGTGCATTGCATTTCCCCTCATGAAGATTCAGAAAGAAAGTAGGAACTGAGTTCACATCCCTCCTTTGACGCTTACCAGCATCTTCACAGAGAAACTCATAAAGTCCTTTAAAAGACTTTCTTACACTCACAGGTTGGAAGTTGGACCACCGTCACCCATTGTAAAGTGTTTGTTGATTGTAAGTGCTCGGTTGCCATATTGTAGATTTCTTTATGGGACTAAAAACAAGCCCTAACATTGAACTGGGGTCTTTAAGCTCAGGAGAATGAGAGACTACATAGCAGACTGTTAACAAATTCTGTCGCATGTTATTGGAGGCAGTGATATGCATGTATTTCATTAAGCACGGAGCAAACAGGAAATGGGAATGAAGTTATTTATTCAATTCTGAGCACCAGAGAGAATTTTCCTGCGGAGGAGCCAAATTTCTAGTACCATCCGTGGGGCAGTAATCAGTTCTACAGTATGTCAAGATCATGCAATAAGTAAGAGCTGAATCCTAGAATCTTTCCCCGCAAAGGTAAATGTGCACCTGAACGTTGTAATTGTTGATAGTATATCTCCATACTGACACTTGTTTCTTATTAGCACATGCTAGAACCCTGTGTCTGATTTGTTTTTCTGTACGTCTCTTAGACCCATTGTCTTCGCATGTGGTTTTATTACTGCTTATTAGAATTTTTCTTCTTAATTGACCTCACCAAGCCACATCAAGGCTTATATGGGCGTAGCAAATAAAAAAAAACAAAGGTTTCATTTGTGATAAAAAATTGAGCAAGACTCCGTTTAATAAATCGCTAGCGAAGTACGACTTCTTACACAGTGAATATCAGGCTTCTGAAAATAAAGTTCAGCACCATGTGTAGAATTTTCCTGACAACTTCTTGGATTAATCTAATGAACAACAGACTGCAAAAAGTTAATAACGGGTTCATACCACACGATTTTTACTAGTCCTTTATGATTGTTGTTTATCAGACTGTACGAACTTGATTGTGTCACATGTCACACTGTAGGATCTCAGTTGTCATAATATCAGACTGTACGACAGTTGAGACACGTCGAAAACTGATGCACACAAGAAAAAGGCTCTTCCAAAGTTTTATGTCATCAATCCATGGTACGTTCAGACCAGCATTCTTTTGCTAATGGCATCAAACAAAAACAACCTGTAGCCCTGATAATGAAAAAAATAAATAAATCGAAGGCGACGTGTGTGAAGCAAGTAATGGTTGGAAAAAAGAGGACATTATGGATTAGGGTTACGGAGCTATTTCTCTCCAAGGCGCTTCCATTTTAGCAGTGTCATGATACAGCAGCGATGACACGTCATACAAACAAGCCTTTTCCCCTCTATAACTCGATACGTTTCTCTTCTTGCTGTACTGTCCACCTGACTCATTTTGACATTTTCCCTGAGGTGGTTTAAATTTTCCATTTCCATTTAAAAGATTTGGTAGAGGTTCTTTCAGACTTACATTTACATTTATCTATTCATGCAGCTTTGCAGATGTAGGTAAGGTCAAGGAGTGGCCTTAGGTAGGGGAAGTTAACATTTACCAGATTTGACAGATTTTAGTTTATAAGTATAGGAATTATAAAGATTAAAACAAATTTGAAACCAAATGACCCAAAGTGATCATCTGCTGTAACAAAACATACGCCAAATCAGTTGGGAGTGATGAGGATGGACAGGATTAGAAATTAGTTTAGAGGGACCGCGCGTGTAGGACGTTTTGGAGACAAGGTGAGGGAGGTGGGATTGAGATGGTTTGGACATGTGCAGAGGAGGGACATGGGGTATATCAGTAGGAGAATGCTGAGGATGGAGCCACCAGGAAGAAGGAAAAGAGGAAGACGAAAGAGGAGGTTCATGGATGTGGTGAGGGAAGACATGCAGGTAGTTGGCTTAAAATAGGCAGATGTAGAGGACAGGGTGGGGGATGGAGACGGATGATCCACTGTGGCACCCCCTAATGGGAGCAGCTGAAAGAAGAAGAAGAATTGATAAAAAAAATTATTCGTTTTTTAATCGAATTTTTTTCTTTTTTCAGCCACTATAAAAATGCACAGTTATTTCTCCATTTTATATAAAGCTTTATTCACTGGATTCTTGGCCTGTGTCTCGATCATGCTGTTCTGCTGTGTGTGCTTGTGGGCATGGCATGTATTTTAAGGTGTGCGTTCACTACTGAAAATGTTGCACATTTCCTGAAACATACACACAGTGTTTTAGAGCCCCAAAGCGGAAAATTAATAAATTGGTTCATTGGCTACATGCAGTAAAAAAATAAAGTTCCTTCATTCATTATTCCTAAAGGAAAAATAAGAAACAAGGAATAACAAGATCGGTTTTCCAAATCTGCAGCATAAAGAGTAAAAATACTGTAATTGAAAATACATTGAAATTATTGCACAGGCCAAGTATTTTACAAGGCGAATAGCACCGGGTTTAGATAAAGATGTTTTTTTGTAGCGTTTTTCTTCTGAACTGTTGTTTACTGTGTGAAGGCAGTGAAGCCCGCTGCACATTTTTGGCAGAGGAGTGTTGGTAAAGCTTTCATTCAGACGATGGAATCATGTGGTATTTCACATCTGCCGCGCCTCTGACATGAAGACGAACGTCTCGCAGAGTATTAAAACCGTGTTTGAGCTCAACACGCTGCGGCTCACTCGGAGCAGAAGTGGAAATCCGAGATCCCTTTCAATTACTGTTGAATCATCTCATACTTAAAGCTTCATATAAATGGGACGGCAAATGACAAGTTTCCTCGGTGGATGTCAGAGGAAGTAAATGATGATGTTGGCTGGCGAGGGTTTCAACCATGGGCGGTAACGTGAGCGGAGCCAGTGGCATGTTGTGCCAGCGTTAAAGTCCAAACCTCCTCGTTCTCATTTCCCACAACACAGCTGATGGCTGGTTGGCATGTGCCAGAATGAAATGTTCATAAAAGTATATATATAAATAATTGCTTACTCTTTATTTTCAAATGATACAAGTGTAGCATCTGGCATCGTCTTTGTAACCACACTAGTTTAGTCACAATCACCAGACTCACAATAAAAAACACCTAGAATTTACAGCGAGTTAATTCTGAGTAGATTCTGAGTAAATTCTGTTAAATATCAAAAGAAATGTTCATGTTATGCAAAATTGCAACAGAAAAAAACTGTATTTCAGATGTGACATATGAAATAGATAATCTTCTGGTCACGTTAAAAAAAAAAAAAGCTTCAGGATTTTCCATACAATTAAATGCGTCTATAAACTATCGCAATTTTTTTATTATAAATTTATTATAAATTGTAAAATAACAGATGCCAGGAAATACAATACACACTATCTTTACAAAAACATGTCCTGTAGTATGTTGTTCTTTACTTATTCCACATCACAGTCAGGTTCTCAGATATGATCAGCACTGTTACATACAGACCATATAGACAAAAGTATTGAGACATCTCACTTTTCCAGTTATATTTCCTTCTTTCTAAAAACACAAAGTTTGAGACACAATTGTTCAGAATGTTTTTGGATGCACTCAATTTAAATTTTCCCCTCACTCCATGAAGATCTGATTGACATGGTCTAAAGTGGAAGATTACCTGCTGTGGAGCTTTGGCCTCAACACTAATGAACACCTTTGGCATGAATTATAATGCTGATTGCACCCAGGCCTCCTCTACATAAGTACCTAACTGACTTACACCCTTGTGATACTTGTACACAAAATATTGTCCATTAAGTGTATTTTTGCTGGTTTTTTTACTGGTAACATCTAATACACAGGGTCTCGTTCGAAATAGCTTAATCAGAGTTTCCCAATATCTGTAGAAGAATAGAGAAGTGTATGCTGATCTGATTTAGACACTGGTATTGGACTGGGATTGTCTGTGTGTTTGGTGTGTTTGGTGTGTGTTTGGTGAATTTGTGACTTTTTACCTCAGACATCCCACAACATAAAATCTAACTATAAATTCTCTTCATGTTCTCCATTTACAAATTAAACATTGTACACGTAGGCAGATTAAAAGAGTGGTAAAAGAGGAAAATCTCACTCCAAACTGCTGTGTTCCTGGTATGTGTCTGATTCCATCTCAGGGTTTCAGTGAAAGTGAAAGTCTATTACAGGAACACCAAGCTATGAAATATGTTCTGGATGTGGACTAGGAATTTGTGGAAGAGGTGGGAGGAAACTGGGGAAGAGGTGGAAGTCAAGGGTCAAGGGTATGGACTGTGGACTTTTACACCCTATATAATCTGTAGCTCTCCTAAATTGTAGAACAGTTCCTAAAAAATGTCTAATTCAGTTAAATTCAATTTGTATAGCACATAATGGACTAGTCCCAAAGAAGCTTTACAGAATTAAACAAAATATAAATATAAGTTTTAGCTGCGTAAATTAATCCCTATGAGCGAGTCGTAAGGAAAAAATATGTTATGAGGAAGTAACCTTGAGAGAACCCAGAATCAAAAAGGAACCCATGTTTATCTTTACCGAATGTCCATTCATTATAATTTCATCATGGTTGATCATCTGTTCAAGGATTAACAAATGAATGATAAATCTGTTATTAGTTATTAATTACAGTCCAAACCCATCTTCATGGGTTTTGAGTTTAAGCATCATGGATGTTCAGGCTGTTTAATTGGAGCCAAACTCAGCAGCAGTGAGTGAATTCTAATTGGCGCAAACTCCATCCAGAGGTAGGGATCAGGATGAATCAGGTATAACACTGTATGAAAAGCAACCGACTCTTTGGTCGTAACCATGACACGACTTTTTTAGAAACCATGTTTTTCCAGAGAAAGCTTCTTCTCTGTAGGTGTAAAATACAGAATGCTTACTCTGCCTAGACCACTTCATGACTCAGCAATCTGTTTTTTAGCCACTAAAACATCCCACTGTTTGAAAACTACATGTTTCGTGCTTGTCTCGGTTGTCTTTAAGGACGATAATGACTCGTCCTATCGCCTTGTTCACGGAGGCGACTCCAGCTCGTTTAGCATCTGCTTTCGAGACATGTTTACAAACCACGGGTCTGTTTTGTTTTTGCGATCCTCCTTTACTGACGAAATGTAAAAATAGCAACCTTTAATATCCACTTTTCTGATAGGGCGGCTTTGCCCTTTGGTGTGTAACCGCTGCGTTTTGGCATCGAAGTGTGTATATAAATGTGTTTGTCTGTAAGTATGCCTCAGCACTTTCATGTTTTATATAGACTGTGTACGCCAGTGTTTTGGTCTTGGTGCCAGTCCTTATAAGCAATTGTTAAATCCAGTTGGAGTGAAACACACTCCACTCCGTGTAAGTGCCGTGTAAAAATCTCCCTATAACATGTGCAATATCAAATAATTTGCAATATATATATATACATATATATATATACATATATATGTATATATATATACATACATACATACATACATACATATATATATATCTTGTACTCAGTACAGGCTTTGGCAAAATAATTTCCTTCAGGATTAATAAAGTTCTATCATGTCATATATTATCACAGGCTAAGAGTAATGGTCTCATTCTTAAACGTTATCGTTTCTATAGTAACGGCTCAATTAAAGGGACATTTATGGCAAATGAAAAAGAATATAGACAACTAATAATAAACAGACCTTTTTTGAAAATGTCGTTGTGGTGAAGGAAAAAAAAAAAAGGAGTGATTTGTGTGGTTTATTAGCTTTTTGACTTCTCAGTAGTGTTCCAGGAAGTGAAGGACAGGTTGGTATCAGAATGAAAGAATGCAGCTATAAGGTAACTGAAAACAGGAAGTAACTGGCGTGTAAATCTAAATCATTAAAATGTGCCGTTCATTAATGATATTTAGAGTTGTAAGTGTTAAAGAAGCTGCCGTATAAATGGTACAAACACACTTCAGATTGTGCAGGAGATAATCTAACTCTGCCATGCAATATTTTTATATACTGGGACACTGTGGCTCATATCCTTCTTTCATATCAGGTAACGGAATAGTATAAATACCCTGTATTAATCACTGTAACTACCAGAGATCCAGTGTCTCAGAATCACAGAACACTAGGTGTTGTTAAAGAAAGAAGCAGGACTTTTGGCCGGCCATGTGTGTTTAGTTTGTGATTGGAAATTTTTGGCATGAGAAAAAGTTCACTGTAGATCTTCAAAAGAGCATCTGCTTGTTCTGCTGTGTGTTCGAGAATCGGACCCCAGAGGCCCAGACATGGCGTGCTTCAGCTAAACCTATCGTATGTGTGTGTGTATTTATATCTCATAGACCCCTCCTGTCTCTTTCTAGTGAAGCTAGTGCAGGAAATGTCAGTTCTATTCTGCTTAGTGTTTCTGTAGAGATGAAAAAACGATCCTCACGTCTAATCAGAAACCTGAATTTCAAATCAAATCTGCTAAAGCTATTTGGAAGAGGCGAAGTTTGGCGATCCAGAGATACATGCTTTATGGGTGGGGGAAGAAAATGAAATCCAGAAAACTCTTTTTAAAATGTATTTAAGTGTACAAACATTTTCCAAGTCTTTTTTTCCCATAGAAACCATCTCAAGCAACAGTTCTTTTTATGGTACATGTTTCCACAAAATTCTTCAGCATGGCTTCAGCATTATTTTGTTGTCTGTTTTGTGTACTCTGCTTTATCAAAGACCTGCCAGACTTTACACAGAATGTTTATTACTTAACAACCAGCGTTATGGTACAAAAGTTCCCCTGTAAACGGTTTTGACAGCCTGGTTTTTAAATTGGTGTTTATTGGCCTTTAATAAAGTCACAATCAAGCAACACGGCATGTGCTCGAGCATGGTGGCATAGATAAGAAAAACCAAAACAAAAATATATACTCCAGTCCAAACTAGCCCAGTCCAGTGTCTACATTAACACAGTGTGCACACAGCAAATCATCGGGAGCTCAAGAAAAAATACACACTCGTATACCGTTTCAGAAACGCCATATAAGTTCAGTAGTAATAAATTCCATTCATTCGACCTGCATGTGTTTATACTTTTAGATTAGGCATTGACTTATGTAGTAATATGAGCTCCTAGGGACTGGAGATCTCCTGCTCTGCTCCATTTCCTGCTTTGAATCATCTGCTTAATCTTCTTGGGCTTCTTGGTTTTACTTCTCAGGCCTTTTCATGTGAGTTGTGCCACGTGTAAAAATAATAATCAGGAATTCCGACCTATGGGTATTCCCCTAATGCATAGCTTCATACAACCCCAATTCCAAAACAGTTGGGACACTCGGAGAAATGTAAATGAAAACAGAATGCAATGATTTTTAAATCTCATAAACCCATATTTGATTTAGAAAAGAACATAATTTTATTTAGAATAGAACATATGTTCAAACCGAGAAAATATACCATTTTAACATTTTTTCCACTGTGTAACATTATGTCTTATGTCATACATCTGGGAACTAAGGAGACCAGGCGATGAAGTTTTGGTAGAGGAATGTTGTCCCACGTGTGTCTGTATCAGCAACATGGGATTTTAGCTACTCAATAGTTTTGGGTGTCCTTTGTTGTATCTTTCGTTTCAAGATGTGCCAAATGTTTTCATGTTTTCAGTGTTTTAGGTCTGGACTGCAGGCGGTTCAGCACCCAGACTCTTCTATTACAAAGTCATGCTATTGTAATAGATGCAGTTTGCAGTTAGCATTTTCTTACTCAAACGTGCAAGGCCTTTTGATGGTATTACTGTAGTGTCAATGGTGAGAAAATCAATGTTTTGCAATTTTATGTTGAGGAACATTATTCTGAAATATTCTGTTCCACCATTTGTATACAGTCTTTCACAGATTGGTGAAACTCTACCCATCTTTATCTGAGAGACTCTACCTCTCTAAGATACACTATTTAGACCCAATCATTTTACTGATCTGTTGTGAATGAATCTAATTAAACTTTTTTGAGATGAGTTACAGCCATCAAATTCAAAATGACCTTTTTTTTTTTCTTAAAATAGTTAATTCCCTCACTTTAAACATTTTATATATTCTGTTGTGAATAAAATATGGGGTTATGAGTTTTGCTAATCATTGGATTCTTTTCCATTTACATTTCGCACAGTGTCCAAACTTTTTTGGGAATTGTGGTTGTATGTTTTAGATCTTATTTTATCTATGTGGGGTTTTGTTATTAGAACAAACAAACTTTAGGGTGAACTCCTAAAATAGAATGTATTCATCCACAGTTTGCTCAGGTAAGATGAGCAGGTCATTCTCAGCCACCAGTAATGGATATAGTTTAATTTAGAGTTGTGTGCACATCAAGGAAAAGCAGGAGTTAAGCTATGAAGCTTGAGGAACAAAGGAAGTCCATGTTCATTGACACATCTGATCTGTTGTCATAACTTTTCTCATTCAATTTTATACTAACTAATAAACCAAGCTTTTGTTTCTTATCACAAACAATATATCAGAAACAGCTAAAAAAAAAAGAGTTTGTAGGTTTCTCGTAGGTTTTGCTAATCCAGCACACTCGTCTATTTGGACATAACTAGATCACGTGAGATTTCATCACTGATTACCCAGTTTTATTAGACGACTTCCAGAACTGTCAGAGAACAAGCATGACATTATTTACAACAATCAGCTATTGAACTAAGCAGCCAGTGTTTACATCCAGTACAGATGTGCTTTATCCAGATGTTTACCTGGGACATCAGTCGTGTGCTTCAATTCAAAGATATCTGAGAAAATATAAACAGTACAAAAAGAATTCAAAAGGGATTCAGGACCACAGGATGTTTTCTCCTGCAGACTATCGACCAGGGTCCAGAGTGAAAATATATTTTCTTTAAAGGAAATTCATAATTGTTTAAATTTAAATATAAGCAGACCGCATTGGAAGGTCAAAGGTCACTTGTGGGAGCATGCAGACTTCTGGTTAAGGTTGGGAGTCTAATTGAACTGTAGTTGGATGCATGGTGTGGCCATACATGGAGCTGATTACGATGAATTGGCCGAGTGTTGTGATGCGTCACTTCAAAAATGTCAAAAACAGCGACTAGAAGAGATAAGATGGAAAAGTAATGCATAATTAATTTCATGCTGTTCTAAAACTGTAGCTCAAAAACTATCATTGGCAGAACAATTACATTTTACACAATTGTCACCAAGCTTTCAGCATGTAGTTTTGGTGTAATACTGGAGCATTGGGGGATGAGGCCTGCTGTCAAAATGTTATTATTTCATAAGACATCAATATTAATCACTTCAACTTTAATTGACATTGTGCATGTTTTATTTCAACAATATTTAATTTTATTTGTATAGCATTTTTAAACAATGTACAACGATAAAGTGGTTATAAATGAATGCATGAACGTTTGTTTCTTATAATTGTAACTTTGTCCCTGTTGCAAGGAAAAACTCCCTGAAATGTTAAGACTGAAAAGGGAACCTGACCTCATCTGGTTGGCACTGAATGTCCATTCATTACAGTTCTATCATTGTTAAGGTGTGCGGTGACAGGGCGAATAAACTGTGGTCCTGAGCCATTGTAGTTAATTTATGTTAATTCCAGTCCAAATACATCCTTAAAGTACAAATCCCAATACCACACAACCAATAGTGTATTTATACTGAATATATACCCAGCTGTGATTTACCTGTATGTAGATAATCAGTGTTGTGCCATTATTTACTATAAGTGCTTGAATGTGAGTGATGTACATGAGAAATTAACATAGAGAAAGTGACATTACAGACACAAAATAGTTCACTTTCTCAGTAAAGGCTAGAAGGGGTGAAATGATGATGATGATGATGGGATTTTTTATCTCCAGAGCTCACTATGCAGCCCACCATTCTCCACAGCGGATCTTCTATAATGAACTGCAGGTCTGAAGGTATTTCTCAGGCTACATTGGACAGATGGACAGCGTCTGATGGATTTAACAGAATGAATAAGCAGTGTATAGTTTATTCGTTTGGATTTTTTTCTTTTATGAATTCCCAGTTGTGTGAAGGTGTATGTGTTCTTGACTGCTTCATTCCAAACAGTGCCAATTCTCTTACGTGCTTTTGAGCAAGAAATGTTTTCCACCATAGTCACTTCTAAAGGCAGAAAAGAGCCAGAAAAGAGCCAGAAATGAGGAATATGATGGCTAAAGGGAAAGTATTAATCACGAAATGATTAAATGTGTGCAACTGAAAAGCGTTTATGTAAGAAGACTTTGGCAGTCTCTTGTTCCTAAAGGAGCACATTTCAGCTCCGGGGGAAAACAGTGGCTCTGTTTATTTTTTTATGAATTCACCTGAATCTTTGCTTTCACAAAACACAGATTGTACGTCTTGGATTGGGAATGGTTCCTAAGCGTGGGAACATGCCAGTCTGCAGGAAATATAACTATCACCAGTATCAATCTTTAATTTTGTGTTTATTGCAGTGTAGCTTTTGTGCTTTATGTTTTGATTCCTTATGTAATCCAGATTAAGTAAAAAATCCAGTGCACCAGCACACTGTGTCAGTGTTGCCCAGAGGAGGAACGATTATCTGCTAAAATGGAAAGTACCACATTTCTAGACCATGAGATTCTGTTTTGTTTCCTTAATAATGACACAGTGATGTGTGTTCTTCTCGGCTACAGTATCAGAATGTTCCCTTGAAGAGCTTCTGGATTTTGATGCTGGCGCGTGCAGTTTCCATTCACTTAACAGCATATCATCGTTAATGATGTTAGTCTTGATCACCGAAGGTGTTTTGCATGACCGTTTTTTGTTTCCATTCTCTCTGTTGGCCCACAAATTACAAAAACGGATTAAGAATCTATTATTGATATCACTCTAGTGCTAAATAAGTTATTTTCCTTTGGCCATCATATTTTCTCTTTCTTTTGTGCTTTAGTAATCACTATGCAGGAAAACATTTATTTCTCGAAAGCAGGTAAGAAAATTGACACTGTTTGGATTAATATCCAATCTAATTGTGGCAGCTGGGAAATGGATAAGCACCAGTGCCATTTTGGAATAATCTTATGTGCCATACTTTTATTTTTTAGAAAGCGAGTATTATTTTAATATGTTGATTGATTTCTTCTCGCTAAACCGTTTCTCTCAGCACCGCTGCTGCTACGTGAACATGATGCATTGCGACACTTCGGAGGCCGATACGTGTCCTGAGAGTTGCATAGAATACAGATTAACATGGCAGAGGTAGAGCTGTAACTTCCTGGTTTTATTTAATCAATTACTTTTTTCTTTGCACTACAAAAGCAAAAAAGCAAAGTGATTTGCTGTCTGTCTAAACCAAAGAAATAAAAGTGGTAAATATCTGTACCATATTGCGTTCTATAGCATCTTTTTTTTTCCATTGCATCGATCACACTGCATCATAATAGTGGTGAATTGTATCGCATTGTATCATAGCTGCTTCATATGTGTCTTTAATCATTACACATTTTTTCTTTGCTGCTGTGAAATCGAAATTTTTCCACCGTGAGAAGAATAAAGGTTTATTTGATCTTATCTTAATGTATCATTTCGCTGTGATTCCATACATTAAAACAACGTTTTATGCGAATCGCATCGCCCTGTTATGGAGATTTACATCCATACATCTATTTTCGAAGTTAATCGGTTTAAAAAAATGCCTTTTTTATAAGATGTTTTCCCTTATAAGTATATAAAATTTAATTCAGGGTATTTATTGATATGTGATTTTTCCTTTGAGTGAACAAATTCACTCATGTTGGGTTGTTTCTTTCTTTAAAAAATAAACTGCATTTGAGTATGAAAGGTGAAGCAATTTGTTTAAAACAACATTTGTATTGTTTTTAATGATAATTGCAAATTGCAAGATGCCAACCATTTAAAAAAAAAATTATAAAAAACTATACACCATTGTTTTGACAATTTTTGTTAAAAAAATACACAGACATTTTGTTTAGTTGTGAAGATAAAAGCATCTAGAGAATATCATTAATTCAATTTTATATAATAATTAAATGATATATGCATACATTAAATATGCAAACATTAAAAATAAGCGTTTGAAAGTATATTAAAGTCGCAGTAAAACACGTTTGAGAACAGATAAGTTTACTGTTAGTAGACGAATGCTATAAAAAGAATGGAATGCTGAAACTCAGCAAAATAACAGGCTTTAAAAAAAGGGAAAAAATTGACATTGGTATACAAATTCATACGCATTCCATTCACAATCGTTTACTGCTGCTGTTATTTGCTGCTTTTAAATTTAGTGTTTGTTCGCAACGTTTTAATTGAATCATCACGATGTCGTGAGCGAAATGATTGCGCAACCTGATGCAGTCGCACCGGATCTGTCCTTTCGTGACTTGCGTGCGACTGTCCAGAAATTAGCAAAAAGTTTACACAGTAGCACTTCACTAAACTGTACCATTTTCACGTGCTGATGTTTTACCTTCATCCATGACACCAGTGTGTTTTCTTGTCATGTTTACCTGCATCACTGTGGTACTTCACTTGCAGGCTACAGTTTCCTTTCTTGCGTTTAATATGAAATGCTCCCATGCCTTGGGTGACTTGGGACGCACACTTTATCCTGCTGCCGGTCTCACCAACAGACCTGTAAGGTTGGGAAAACAGGTATCCTCAACCCTCGTTCTGAACACTGGCATCCCACAAGGCTGTGTTCTGAGCCCACTACTCTACTCCCTGTTCACCCACGACTGTGCTCCTCTGTATAAATCCAACATCTTCATCAAGTTTTCAGATGACACCATCATGGTCAATCAGATCAGCAACAACGACGAATCGACCTACAGGGAAGAGAGCCGAGCCTGACAGCATGGTGTGCCATCAACAACCTGACCCTAAACGCCACAAAGACTAAAGAGCTAATTTCGGAAATCTAACAGCAGAAGACATTTTTCAGTCTACATCAATATATAAATATATATTTATGTATATATCCAATGCCAAACTGCATTTTGTTGCTTTGTACCTGTACTATGCAATGACAAAAAAAGTTCAATCAATCAATCAATCACACAATCTATCTATCTATCTATCTATCTATCTATCTATCTATCTATCTATCTATCTATCTATCTATCTATCTATCATCATTATCCTCATAGTCAATGTCATTGTAAAACAACAGTCATTGAGCTAAACAAGTAATGAAGCTTATTTTACATGCAGGATTCCAAAAAATATGAGTGGAAAACAGATATATGAAATAATGTGGATATTTAAATATGGATTATTGCAAGATTATTCCACATAAATGATCTTTAACTCCAGGTTCCTTGGTTTGATATTTAGTTCTCAGTGTCTAAATTGCATTTCTAATAGTCTTTAGCTGTCTGTGAGGGTTTTTTCTGCATTTTTTTGTTTTCTCCAAACTTTTAAAAACATGCTAAAATTTGGGTGTTTTTCCAGCTTGCATGCTCAGGATTCACTGGCCAATATAAATTGGTTACCGAAAACCAATGAATACCTGAATGACTGAAATGCAGCAACCCTACGTTTAAAAATGGTTTCGAAAAGTTTAAAGGGTTTCTTTTTATTTAAAACCTGGTGTATGGAAGCACACATACAGTAGAGGAGGTGGTATCTCAGTGGCTAAAGCTCTGGAGATTACTGATCAGGTCGGGGGTTTAAGCCCTGGTGTTGCCAAGCTGTAAATCTTCCAGGGGCACTGTATCATGGCTGATCCTGTGCTAATTCCCTCACATCCAAATATCTCTGGGATATGCAAAGAAAGATTTTCACTATTTCACAAGTATAAAGCACTTTACTTTCCTCACATTTGTGTTTTAGAAACTTGCCACCATCCTGATGAACGTATAAGAGGTGCAGGATATTGTGCGGACAGATTGCTGATTGCAGAGTTTATAACACAGCATGTCCGCTTTAGTTTTCACTGTGTATCGTCCTGGGTTTTTATTATTAGTTTCTTTTAGAATGTGCATTTCTTTAGCTTTTTATAGTCGCTAATCCAGCAATGTGTGTCTTTTTAAAGAAACGGGCCAGAAGACAACGCTGTGATTGAGGTGTGCCATAATGTATAGTTATCACTGAAGGATGGAGGAGGTGAGAAGACTGACTGTGTAGAGACAGAACATGACTCAGGTGTAATTGAAGAGGAGTAAAGGAAGAAGTGGAGACAGCAGGCAGTGGATTTGCACAAGATTTCCTCTCCAACTTTAAGAATAGATGGAGAAAGCGGAGTGGGTGTATGATGTGTGTGTGAGTGAGAGAGCGAGTGGCAGTGTAGGTTGGGTGTATTTAAAAGTCTTGGGTGGAGCAGCTCTGTGGGCTTCAGGCCCATGTTAAAATGCCTCTTCCACTATTTATACCCCTCACCACCCAGCTCAAATGAGTGAGTTAGGGAACCCTCTGTGTGGGTGTAATACGCCAGAATGTCTTCCTAGTTGCAATGTATGGGTCACTTAAGTTCATTTCAGTTCCTGAACCGTTCTATGTGGTGTGTTCAAAAAGTTCAGAGCGAATCCCACAGAGTGGACATGCTGTGAAACATTTGTGGCCATTCAGATCAAAAATACTGTAGGGGTTCAGTCATGTAGTCGGCACAACTCAAGATAGAAATCATGTTTAGTCCACATGTGGTGCTACATTTTAATTCAATTCATTTTTATTTGTATAGGGCTTTTAACAATGAACATTGTCACAGATAATGTGGTGATAAAAATTTATCCTTATGAATGAATCCTTCTTCCTTATGCCCCCCAGGATGGCATAAGGAAGAAACCATGAGAGAAACCAGACTCAAGACTAAACCCATCCTCATCTGGGTTGCAGTGATGGTGATCAGAAGCAAACTATAGTCCTGAGTCAATGTAGCAGACTGTTGACATCAACTACAGTCCAAATCCAAATCCTCAAAGCGCCCATTCTTACTCCGGAATTTTATGGAACCACCATAAAATGAGTTATTTTATGATGAGTTGATGAGAAACCGTCCCAAGCTGCACAGAGTGGCCTCCAGTCGAAGAGAACACTATCCAGAGGCAGGCCTGGACGAAGTGGGAAGATCTGTGGATGAAAGAGAGGCAGGAACCAGTGGTCACTGGAACCTCGGGAGCATGTTTATCGAGAGATCGAGAGAGAGAGAGAGAGAGAGAGAGAGAGAGAGAGAGAGAGAGAGAGAGAGAAGAGGGTGACAGGAACAGAAGGATAGAGATTATTATGTGTATTTATTGTTGTATGAAAGTTAATTTCACTGTGCAGTTTGGACTCCGGCAAGACTCGCTATGGCAGCATAACTAAAAGGGAGAACCAGAAGGTAACACCAACATGAGTGATCTCTGGGATAAGAGACGACCCACCACACCACCGTCAACGAACCTGAGTGAACGTGTGAGAGTGAGGGAACGACAGAATAGAAATATCCCAGTTCACCAAACACTATATCCATGTTCCCTCCAGATATGCGCCTTTACATAAGAAAAATCTACTGATAAAAGACTCAACTAAATAAATAGGTTTTCAATCTCGACTTGAACACTAAGACTGTGTCTGAGTCCCAAACACTGATTGGAAGGTTGTTCCATAACTGTGGGCCTTTATAAGAGAAAGTTTTCACCCTTTATATTGAAGTGGGTGCTCATAAGGGCTGTAATTCCTATTACAGCCCTTATGTAATAGGGATTTAATCTGGTGGACACCTGACATCACACTCATATGCAGTGGTGGTGGACAAAGTACTTGAGTTAAAGTAGATCCACTTAGTAAAATGTGACTCCAGTAAAAGTAAAAGTAGAAAAAAGTATTTGTTTTCAAATGTACTTAAGTATCCAAAGGACTATGATTTATTATGGCTATAATTTTCCTATTATCATTTTTATCACAAGACTCTTTACTTAATCACCCCAGTTTAAAAGACTTGAATGTGACTTTCAGCACACTGATCTATTAATAGAAGGATATTAATGAGTCAAACACCGATTAATATCTATTACAATTATCATGAGTCCAAAACCTTTTTTTCAACTATGAGCAAAAATCTACTCAACAAACCAACCAATGACTTTCATGCATTTGATTTATTGTAGCATTTTATTAACGATCTCTAACAATTCAACGGATGAAGAGACTTTACAAATACACTGTAACTAGCAAATTAGCTTACCAGCGTTTGCTAGCTACCTGTTTCTAGTACTGAAGTATTTCCCTGTTTGGACCACATTTACAGTACTAAGATAGGCTTTAGATAATTTATTAGCAATATCATTATCAATATCATTGAAGAACCTTCCCAAAAAAGCACTGCATTATGATGCAGTTTACATTCATACCAGGACAAAAAATAAATAAAAAATTGGTTTGGCATTCAGTTGAGTTCCAGTGATGGAATCTTGACGGAGGCGTGTTGAAAGCAGTACTTGATCCGTTCATGACTTGCTGTAACAGGACATATTCCAAGTTTCTCTTATACAGTCAAATTCACAATTATTGGAAGCATGTATTAGAATAGGCCACAATGCCTCAAGGCAGCTTTTCACTTGCGTGTATTTTTTTTTGATCAAACATACAGATGTCAGTCAAGAGCAGGTTTGGATTTGGTCTCATTACACCACAAGACAGTGCAAGTTGCAGGTTTGAAAGTGTTTCAGTGCTTTCAAGTTTTTCTGTAGACTATATAACTAAAATATCTCTGAATGGGCTTGTGACCATCACCCCCTTTGTGCCTTTTCTCCAAACTTAAACCACAAAGTTGAAAGCACACAAATGTATAGAACATATGTTGTAGAATTACAATATAACTTCAAAGCAATAAAGAAGCCCAAACCTGTGCCAGCACAACAACGGCCCTGTGCACAAAGTAAGCTTCATGTACACATTGTGTGTTAAGGATGGAGTAAATGAACTCCAGTGTTCTGCACTAGGACTGACCTCAACCCCTACTGAATAACTTTGGGATAAACTGGAAACACAGAATGCTCTACCGAGCATTAATGTGAAGTACGTTTGAGCACAGCAGCTTTATGATGGATTAGGGGTCAGGTTAAGGAGGCCAGTTGGAGTCTGGACATTTCTCACCTCAAACACGCATTAATGAATGCAGAACACATTGAGCAAAGCAAGTAAACACTTCTGGCTCCTGGGGCTGCACTAAACAGACTATTGTGTCTACGTTTAGAGGGCAAGAAAATGGTTCAGTGACGTTGAGACGTGATTTACAGGGTTGACTGTGTACGACTTTATATTACTTGACTGCTCTCTCTCTTTTCTCTCTCTCTTTCTTATTCTCTCTACGTCTGTCTTTAATAAATTAATTATTGAATAGCTTCTAGGGTTTGAATATTAAGAAAGCCAAAATGAAAGATTGTAATCAGTAAAACGCTCATGGTTTGTTCCTGCGTTGTCTTTATCCTGCCAGAAACTGCAACAAACAAAGCTTATAAAATCACTGTTCAACGTTCTGCAATAATCATTCTGCTGCTCATTAATCACTAGTACAGAAAGTGATTTCCCATGCCGGACAAGGGGGATTAGTATTAGAACATGGATTCAGCCCAGTAAATAATAAACACTGTGTTTATAGTATTTAAAAAACTATTTTATTAGTCATATATCAATTTAACTGTAAATGAACTCGCACTGTTTTTCACTGTTTTTCTTGATGTTACAGATGCTAATAGGAGTGTATGCATTGATACTCTTATTTATTTCTTATTTGAAAATAATTTTTGCTGATTTTTAATCTAGTCGTGACTTTGTGACCGTCCGGTTAAAATGTGGGAAGTGCAGGTCCCAACCCCGGGAGCATTTCCTGTTTTACAGTAGAGCTTGTTAGCAGTGATCATGGTTAGAAGCAGTAAAAATGGAATTTGTATGTGGTCACAGTCACTCTTCAGAGGTGCGTCTTAGGACTGTTCAGAGCAAGATGTCATGATCATGTTGGTATCTAAAAAGCTACACTGCAAAGATATAACCTTCTAAATATTATAAATAAATACATGGTTCAAGAAGATAAAGACTAAAAACAAATCGAATGATCTGTCAGTACAGTAAGATAATTATACTTGTTAAGATTTCTTGAAATAAGAAAACATACCTAGACTTTAGAGAAGAACAAAATGTTGTCTTAATACTAGCTTGTTAATAACTTTTTAAACAGTTTGCTTTTCTTAATTTCTGTGAAAAGATCTTAAAAAATATGTTTTTTCCGTTATTACAAAGCTTTTAAACTAAAAACACGATCACTATTAAAATCAAGATCATGCATTCATGTTCAATTATTAATTCATATTCATATTATTATTCATTCAACAATTTTTTATTCAAATGAAGACTGTCATGTAACACGCAGTAGTTACGATGCAAAAACAAAGCGAAATCATTGCTTGCTGCTTCTCAAAATACTTAAACTTATAGCAACATAAAACATGTTGAATGTATGTAATTTTTACTGAACACTGAAAGATATTCAACATGAGAAACTGAAATCAGACTACAGAACGACTTAGTAAAAAAAATAAAAAATACTCGTTATAAAGAACAAAGTACATTATAAAAACTGTTGTGACTTAATAATGCAGAGTCTTATAATTTATTAGGTTGTAAATAAATGTGTTGACATTAAAAAAACATTTGAAAAAAGAATACTAATGAAGTCATGCACATAAGAATGTGATTATTGAGCATTTTTCATAACTGTGTACAGCTAAAATAAAGTTTTAAAAGATACAAGGCCTCAAATTATGTCTCTAACAGTAATTAAGCTCAATTTGCAGGTCAAATAACGAATTTTAAACTTTATTAACTAAGTAAGAAAAAAAGATAAATAATCTTAAAACAATCCTAATAATTTTACACAATCTGCTTTTACATAACATTTTATTCTTAAAATGAGATCAATAGGATTTTCATGGCTAGAAATAAGATCGTAAGTATTGACTAGATGAGAAGATTTTGCAGTGTACCACAAAATATCTCTCGCTTCCTGTTTTAGAAAGGAAATGTAGCACCATACCGAGTCAAACCACAGCAATGAAGACATTTTGTGCAGACTTTATTTACTGCCCGGAATCTCTAAATAAATTCTGTTTCCTTCCTTATTAGCTTTTTGGTGGCCAACAGACAAGAACATGCTAGAAAAGACCAGTTAAGTCTGTAGTTTTTAGAGTTCCACTAAAAAAGTTTATAGTGGAACTCTGTTGGCTTTTCACCCATTTCAATGTATTTAAATGTATTTTCACCCATTTTAATTTTCAATGTCAATGTATATAAATTAAAGCTTCAAACAACAAAAAATTGTAGGCTACATATATAAAAAAACATCCTAGGTAGAAGTAAATTCTGGATAAAAAGTGGACAAGAGAGCTGTTCATGATAAAAAATATACCACCACTTCCTTGAGACATGGTGGCATGGGTTTGGGTGGAATGGAGCCAGTGGAGTTGGTTTACAATTATTTACAGGCTTTTGCACTGTGTGTATGCACACGTCAAGCATGGGGTATTTCAGCTTACTTCAAAAACGAGTCCGGCAGAATCTCCACCATGTTTTTTTTCCCCTCCAAGGAAAAAAATGCATATTCACCACATGAGAAACCCTGACGACATCTGGAGCCGAGTACAACCTGTTTGGCCTGAGAACCTGGCAGTATTCATCTGTACAACAGTATGTCAAGTGTTCTCATGAATTAGGCCAGTGGGCTACATTTCTGCCTTTGGTCAACGGTCGTTTTAGACTGCAGTTTTAGTTTAATGTACATAAACATGATCTGCACAATGTGTCATCAATTCCTAAGAAGAAACTATGAAAAATGAAGAGTGTGGGAAATAAGCTAGTCTTTCATGTAGCTAACGTTACTGTAGAAAAGTGCAACTGCTAAATGTTTTTGCTAGATGTTTATGTGGTTATAAGGTCCTTTTAAACTGAGCTGAACTAACAGGTATATTCACTACAATTTTTAGGCTTAAATAAAGTTATTCGTTTAGTCTCAAATAAGCTACGCCCATATAGTTATTGTTCAAAGTAAGAAGATTTGGCAGATTGGATGTCCAATTCAAACTTAGTGTAATCTTTTATAAAATACTCTTTTTAATTACATGTCGCTAGCTAAACTAGCAGTTTGTAGGAGAAGCTGAAAGAAAGTTAGTTCAGTTTTGAAAAGCCTGGATGAACTGTATGTTTCTCTCAAGTGAAAAACAAGTTACCATTAATATAATACTGATATAAGACTTTACTAATAAAAAACTCTAGACTATTGAATTTAAGAATTCATTAAAGGTTCTAATGGGACTGATGGAAACCGAAATGGTTCCTTTATGGGTAATCTGTTGCCTTTTACAGGTAGCAATGTTGTGTCTAGTGAATAACAATAGACCAGCTTTGGCAACTTGTAGATCGCATGTTGGTGTTTTTTGGACACCAGTAGGATCATTAGGACATAATTAATCAGGTTCCTGTGAATGTTTTTAATTGTTTTGGTTTTTCCAGGGATTCGCAAGGTAAATATTTTAGTAGTATGCCAAGCATTTTGTGTTTTTTTATGGGGTCATTTTTCCAGAGTGGCTGTCAAAATCTTTTAAAGTGAGAGGAAAGGATTAAGTATTATGGGAGCAAATAATTGAACTGGGTCAGGTCCGGAGTGTTCTGGACTTGTGCCTTAAGCCATTGGATACGTTTAACCTTGTTTGATTCATACCAAAGTGGTTTCTGCACTTCACTGGAGGTGAAAGCCTTGGCACAAGGCGTGTACGGAATATTTTTTGTCATTTATTAGATTCTTATCCCTGTTTTGTATTGAAATAAAATATTGTACTCTTAAAACTGTAGACATAACTTCTGTGGCAGGTAAATGCCACCAGCATTTGATTGGAATGAAAAAGATAGCTGTTGTATAACACAGGAGAGCTTGATGGTGGTTTTGGAAGTAGCAAATGAACAAGTAGGGGGACATAATGTAATTACATAAAAGGTACAGGTTAAATGTTGTAGATCAGGACAACACTATGTTTTTGATCTTTGTCTGTTAATTGAATGTCCATTACAATGTGTCTTCACATACAGTTTTATTGTACTGGTATGCAGTTTGGGATTCTCCTGACCTTATTCAGGAGACAAATCAATTGTTTTCATTCAAGATATTCTTGAATGAACACACAGCTCTTGAGCCAATCATGTTGCAAGAAATTTGACTTGTTTTCGTTTGCTCAATACATTTTCAAGTCGATGTATAAAATTAGCTGTTCAACTTTATTGCGCTTGATTCTCTGTTTGGACTGACACTATTACCATTTTTAATAACCAGCTCTCAGCAAGCTAAGTAATGCTAGCTAGCATTCATGATTAGCTTACATTGAGTATTTAAATATAACATGCCTTTCATTCAGTGAACGTGCTGTGTTCTGGTAAGTAGTGTAGTAATGTGATATGATGCATAAGGGATTATTAGCTAGTTTTCCCTCAGAGCTAGCTACACAGTCATCAGATAATCAAGGAAAAAGTCTAATCTGATTAGCTTTAGTGAGCATGTGTCTTTAATGTTCCAGCAAAGCCTTGAGTGGAATATTCCACAGGCGAGCGCGGCTTGTTTTATTCACTCGGTTACACAGTATCGCACTGTAATCAGCAAACACGTGCACATGTGCAGAACATATGCTGTGGTGTAAGCCTTCTTGTTTGAAATCTAGAGAGTGGTGTGTATGTGTGTGTGTGTGTGTGTGTGTGTGTGTGTGGGGGGGGTGTTCAGGGGTGTATGATGGAGAGTAGTAATGTGTGTGTATGTGGGTGAATTCAATGCTAGCCTTGGGTGCATAACGTACTTCATACTACTTCTCATTTTTCCATTGAGCTGTTCGGAATGAACTCAGTACCTCCCTCAGGACAGGCAGCAGTGCGGCACTAAAACAGAGCGCGGGTCAATTATGGCCAGTGCTGTGCCTTCGCTCCCAGCTGGCACTTCCGTTTGAAGTCTTTTACGTTCAAGACATGCCAAGGCGGCACGTTGGACCATTACACACACCATATAATTACCAAGTCCTCTGTGTTTTCTTCCATCCATGTACCATGCAAACTCAACAGCAACAAAGAGCATGTTTCAGGCACACTTTCATAAGCACTGACATGTTCATTGTGTTCTTTTGTGTTCTTCTGTGATATTTGGAGGGATTTATTTGTGTTTAGTTTTTTTTGTTTAAACGTTAAGCTAGTCTAGGTCTAGTCCAGACCTGTTGCCTGAGCTTTGTTATATTAGATTAAAATGTATAGCACACATGCAGGTTTCCCACAGGTCTAAAGCAAACACTAAGGGAGTATCGAGAGTGGTTTGGGTGGAGATGGCCAAACCCTTTTTCTTTCTTTAATTCTTTCTTTCATTTTCTTTTTTTACAGTTGCAAACCTCTCCCTCCCTCTCACCCCTTCCCCCAGCCCTGACCTTAAACCATTCTTGAGACTCACTTAAAAAAATTTTCAGTGTTTTTCTTTGGCTCACAGAACACAGTTCTACATATTTTCTTTTGCCATTCTTTTCTTTTCTTTGCACATGCAGTCAAACAGCAGACTGAACAGCAAAAAATGAAGCAAATGGTAACATCTTGAATTAAGTCAAGTGCATCAAATATTTCCTTTAATTAGATCACAAAAATACAAGGTTATTACACCTATTTGTACTCATTCAAAGTCTGTAATATGTTACTGAAAGAGGTTTTAGCTCATTTCAAGCATTTATTTCTAGAAAGAACCAAAATAATGGTACAAAATATTTCAAGATTTCAAGCTAGCATTAGAGTTTTGAGCTAGTCTAATCAGCTAGTTTTGACCATTCTCCAAAAATTGGCTTGTTATTGTTCCAGCTCTGAGATTATTAAACATTATGCCAACTTGCTTAATATAGACATTTAAAAAATGTCCAGTATAAAAGCAAGTATTATTTTAGCTCGTTTGGTGTGAAAGTTTATGCTCATATTACTCTGTTTGCTGTTTATGGCTTCCTGTTTATCTGTTTATTTCTTTTTAAATGTGATAATTTTTTTCAATTAGGTCTTTTATTATATTGCTTGGATTTCAATAATAAGATAGTGTGCAGAACTTTGGCCAACTCTTTTTGTCCCCTTAAAAATGTTATTATAAATATAGGTGAAAACTTGATCTTGATCCCATTAAACTTTATATGAGACACATTCCACAAAACAGCACTGAAGCATCACTGATCCACCGCCATATGTTACTCTGGGTATAAAAAGTTTTTCCATGTGTGCAGTCTTGTTTTGTCACCAAACCTGCTGATAGTCTGGATGACAGTCTGACATGTGATCTCTGTTGATATGTCAGGACATCTGTTTGAACTCAATCTCGAGAGAAAGTGGGACGAGACAGTGTCACAAAGCATGCATTTGTACTATATAAGAAGAATAGAACAGTTAGGTCAAGTTGAACTCAATTCAATAGAAATGTTGTGGAAGGACCTGAAGCAAGCAGTTCATGTGAGAAAACCTTCCAACCTCCCAGAGTTGAAACTGTTCCATACTGAGGAATGGGTTTAAATTCTTTCAAGCCGACATTCAGGATTATCAACAGTTGCTGAAATATTTAGTTGTTTAGTTGCTACACAACAGTGTCACGCCACATACGGTACTGCAAGCAAAAGCTCATATACTTTTGCCAATCACAGCGATGTGATATGAAGAAAGAAAACCAGTTATGATATATTTCCCCAGGAACCTATTAAGTGGCGGACAACAAGTTTGTTTAGTCTCCGCCCTGCATGTGTGCATTTTATTATTACTATTATTAATATTTTATTATTATTAAACTGTAAAACACACACAAAAATGGCAGGGGTATAAAAAAGTAACTAGAGTTCACAAGTAAGTAGTGCAGTGTCACCACGGCCACACACTCCTTCCTGGAAATACGATTTGTTTTGCGTATGTTTTAAAACGACAAATAATCTATAGCAATAGCCGCTAACCAGGAAGGGGCTAGTGGCTAAAGATTATTTAGCATTTTTATGTTCAGCTTCAAGAATTTCTTGTAAAAGGTGAAAATCCTGACACATGTCGAGGGAGTAAATAAATTATTCTGAAATAAGTAGAACAGTTTATCTTAAAAAAAGAAAAAAAAAGGAAATTTAAAACATTTAATATACCCTAATTTAAAGTATTAAATAATATTTGTATCGCCGCGGAGACGCCAACAGCTCCCAGAGCTCGAGCGGTAAGTCACCCTGCGTCAAGCTAAGAAATGCCGGGAATATCAGGAATTTCAGGCACGCCGCAATTTTGGTTCTCTGAAGCGCTCGAGGACATGAGCAGAGTTCATTTTGTGCTTTAATGCTTTCCTGCATTACTGGCTGAATATGTAGCAATCGAACCGGATACGAGCGCACGGTGACGGTGCACACTTACCTTTTAGTCCAGGAGGATGGAGATATATATATACAGTACAGACCAAAAGTTTGGACACACCTTCTCATTCAAAGAGTTTTCTTTATTTTCATGACTATGAAAATTGTAGATTCACACTAAAGGCATCAAAACTATGCATTAACACATGTGGAATTATATATGGAATTATATACATAACAAAAAAGTGTGAAACAACTGAAAATATGTCATATTGTAGGTTCTTCAAAGTAACCGTGCAAGACTGTGCAGAGGATAATATGTACACACTGTAAAAGACTTTACCTTAAAGTCATATTACTATCATAAAGAATAGGAAGTTAAATAGAAACCACCCATAAAAATAACTTCATAAGCTGATGACTATATTACCATCAATCTTTCTTTTTTTTGGGATTATCTGCATGTTTGATTTCGCACATGTTTTTACGCTGGATGCCCTTCCCTACGCAACCCTCCCTGTTTATCATCAATATTTAACCAAAACCACTAAAATTGGCTTTTCTTATTATAATAAATGAGTTTTACAAACACCTTCACAACAGCCAGAGAAAAAAGAGTCAAGAACCCAAGTAAAGCAACTAAATCTCAAAAACAGTTTTGATAAAATATAAACCCCTGTCAAGTCTCAAAGAATGTTTTGTAGAAATTCGACAGAAATGAAGTGAAACTGTAATAAATGAAGCTGGTAATGCTGTTTTTGGATTTGTTTAATCATCCTGTTTTCATTTAGTTGATTTTGTCGAAGGCTGTAACTGTGAGTAGTTTTGTTTCTTGTTTTTTTCCCCCCAGTTAATCTGCGCGTTAACAGCAGGTGTTCATCAGTGTCTGAATTCACTTCTTTGTTTTCATTCACTCTGTCAAGTGGCCTGTAAAATACTAGTAAACTCATGTAGAGAATAGTTTTTACCAGTGAATGCAAGTTTTCTTGTGTTAACATTAACAGTATTTAACTGTTAAATAAACAGTAATTTCATGTTTTATAATTTACAGGATTTTACCGTTGCATGTTTGTATGATACAGTATTTACAGTATAAATATGGGTGGAATATACAGTAGTGTAATGATAAACATTATGGTTATGGATGGTGCAACGATGCATAGTGGATGAATCAGTGCAATAGAGACAATAAGTGACAGTAGTGTATTTGTTAACATTCTATGATCAGCTGTTTAGTGCACTAACAGTCTCAGGATATACAGTATAAGGTGTCAAGTACAAAGTTTAACAAATCAAATCACAGAATGCTTCTGACCAGACACATCTCCAGACCCTGGCTACTAATGTGTCCAGGGGAGGTGTATTGTGCTGATACTGTAAGTGTATAGAAATGGATAAATGGATCATTGACTAGTCTGTGTGATTTTGTGTGCGGTTTGGTGTATCAGGTCATGAAGTGAAATCCTGATAAAATGTTTAAATATCGGGTTTGTATTGCCATGTCATGCTTTATTGGGAATCCGAGTCCGTCAGAGAGTCAGGAAAGAAGCAAAAGTTTATTATTGCCAGTAACATTCTTGAAAAGAAAATCCCACAGTAATAAGGAACCATCTGCCTGGCTTGTTGCGTGGACAAAAATAACACACACACACACACACACACACACACACACACACACACACACACAGAAAGAGCGAGAGAGAATCATTTTAATACTCTCTTGAGTTTGATAATGAATCCAGTATGTGTGTGTGTGTGTGTGTGTGTGTGTGTGTGTCTGTGTGTGTGTGTGTGTGTGTGTCTTTCAGCATAGTTGCGTAGGACTTCCACCTCTTCATTCTTCTTGTCTAACTCTTGTTTTATTCCTTTTCCTTCTGCCATGTGGTTTGTCAATATAGCAAAGTCATGACCTCTGAGTGAGTGTGTGTTTGTGTGTGGGTGTGTGTGTGTGTGTGTGTGTGTTGTAGCTAACTGATGATGATAACAGAGTCAACATGGGAACAGATCTGCTCCTAGAGTATGGAACATGGCAACCAAATATTACTACAACAACGACATAATAGATTTTTTTTTTCAGGTTCTTTGTGCAGTTATAAGTGTGAGTTTGTGAGTTTTGGGTTTCCAGTGTAAATCGTATTAAAGCACACTTTTTTTTATAGACTCGTCTTCTTTTTCTGATAAAGGCAGTGTGGAAGTGGGTGATGAGGAAAGCTGATCACAACAGGGTTTTTATAGATGCTGCAAGTGAACTACATGTATTTATTTATTTATTTTTATCCGAATTACATAAGATTTACAAAGTGTGTGTGTGTGTGTGTGTGTGTGTGTGTGTGTGTGTGTGTGTGTGTGTGTGTGATAGCCTTCGGGGGGTGGTGGGCATGAGTAATGATGCCCGGTAGTCAACAAGTGGGCAAGTGGGACTTTTATTTTCTTTCACGCATAGCACACAACTTTCCAAAGTGAGCAAAACTGACTGTCAAGTGATGCATTTGCCATTTAATTCCTAATAAAAAATTTTTAATATAGCAAAGGCATGACCTCTGAGTGTGCGTGTGTGTGTGTTTGTGTGTGTGTGTGTGTGTGTGTGTGTGTGTGTGTGTGTGTTGTAGCTAACTGATGATGATAACAGAGTCATAATAGGGACGGAGTGGTTCCTGGAGTACGGAGGAAAACATGGCAACCAAATATTACTAAAACAATGGAATTTGGCATAATATATTATTTATTCAGAGCGACTTAAAATTATCACATTCATACAACTGAGCAGAAATGGGGTCAGGGGTCTTGCTCAGGGGTCCAGAAGTGGCAAATTGGTGTGGCTGAAATTGAAACTCAAGACCTTCCGAGCCAAAGCTGAATGCCTTAACTACTAAGCTCCAGCACATCTTTACAGAACCTCCCAGACCTGTGTCGGTCATGGATGATGGAAATTGAAACCTAAATCAGTCACAAGGGGTTGGAATTATTCATGCATTTAAAATATTTATAAAATCTTTTTTTACACTTTTTTTTACAAAATTATTATCATAATAGGCTGTGTATTAACTTATTGGAAGAAAACCGCTAGTTCTATAACCAAAACGGCACGATCCTCATTTCATAACACCTAGGTGAAGATTTGATTGTGAGATTGGTAGCGGAATCAGGCTCCTCCTATCTAAGCATCGAATTTTCAATTATTCGGGGTCAACCTATTTAACTGTAACCGATTGCACCCTATTTAATTGTAACTGTTTTTAAATATTATGTACAAAACCCAGTAGCTATGATGGCGTGAACTGTACATTTGCATTATTTACCTCAGATTCCTCATTCAACATCTCATTCCACATTTAGGTAACAGCAAGAATTCGCTAGACTGGACTTACAACACACACACACACACACACACACACACACACACACACACAGAGATCCCAGAACAGTCCAAAGAAATGTGATGCATAGACTTTCTTCTTTTTTTCTCAGTCCCTGATATGTTTCTGATTTGTTGTGTCATGCCGTTGTTCTTGTTCTCTCTCGGATTTTTGCTCTTTTTCGGTTTCAAACATCTCATCCTCACTTGTTTCAGAAAAGTGCTGATCTACCGATGTGAATGTGTACTGCAAGTATAAAAACTGCATCTCATCATCTCTGAGGGCTTTTTAAACATGGTCTAATGATGGTTTCGAGACACATGCATGTTCCTTTTGTTTCTATGCACCAAACTAGATAGAAGGCAAAAACACACATACATTGGACAGTGAATGGGTGGAAGAAAGTCCAAATGTGACAGAAGAATGTTAAGATGTAAGCAGACTGTCTCACCCCCACAGTCAATCATGGAGGTGGAAGATTAATGGTTTAGGGTTGTTTTGGAGCAGGGAAAGTGGAAGCCTCATTCCAGAAAGTGAAAGGAAAACATGGCTTTCATTCCATACTTATACACCATGCAATTCTCTCTGGACTGCAGCTGATTGCAACCGACTTTACAATACAACAAGACATCTCCAACTACTTCAGAATGGCTTTCGCAAGTTTTACAAGAGGCATGGCAAAGTAATTTTTTAAGAATGAAAATAAAGCTGTTTTTTAATGTTAATTATGATTTATTTTATTAAAAACATTTGAACATTTATGTATTATTTGGACACATTTAAACTTCATACGGTTAAATGACCTGGTTTGTTGCATAAAAAGAAAAGGACCATGCATGTGTCTCTCTATTGGTTTAAAACTGCTAGTAGGATCAAATATGTCCTATACGTTAATGAGATATAACAGAGCACAACTGCCAGAACTTCAATAAAATTACCACTCTTTAGAACCATGTTGAACAGGAATACTTCAGTAGTCTCTCTTCTGTGGAATTTCCTTTTTATTAAGCAGTGCACGATAGTGTAATATAACTGCATCAGCAATTTCATTTAAAATAAACACAAACTCTTATATTAAACACTGTGCATATTCTAGTACAGTATAACATACATAAACTTTAACTTATGATTACTCATGTGGTGTAATGGTTTTAGCACTTAAATAGGCAGCTCAGGTCACAACCATGGAAATTTAGATATGTACTCTTTGTTACATTTGAGCTGAAATTTCTCTTCCTCAATAATTATATTTTTGAATGCAAAAAGGATTTAAATTGTTGCCAAAAGCCCCACTTATGTCACTTTATCCTAATCTGAGGAGTCGACCCAGGCCTTTTTAATTTTACATGGTAAAGCTTCTATAAAAACATATTTCCATTACTTCCTAAAAAAAGAAAAGCCAACGCTACCACATTTGGCAAACAGTTAAACTGGCAAACCCATAGAATAACAGTACTGGGTGGAGACATCAGGCCGCACTTTACACATCATTAGACTGATAATTTAGAACCAGGGGGTTTAATGTTGGCCAGCTGCTACATGGTAAGTCAAGGAGTTTTTTGTGATGTTGGACCACATGCTTCCTGAAATACGCAAAAACCATTGGAAAAAGCATTTACAGTACACACCCTGTTAAACCTGCAGTCCTATATAGGTTCTGGTGCAGGTGCATTTTCATTTGCTGGTTCTGTACTGTAAATGTAAAAAAAGATCTGTAATTTACTTGTAACTTAAACACACAATCTCTGTTGGTCATTGGGTTGCAATGTAAATAGTGTAAAAAGGGAAGCTGTTCTCAGAGCCCAGTTTATATATTTTTCTGGGTTTTATTATAAAATATTCCATTTAGTGGCTAGAATTTCCACCTCCAGCATTAATCCAGGGCTCAGGATACTGTACGTGCATGTTCTCTCCATGTTTGCATTGGTTTGGTTCTTCAGGTTTTTCCCACTTGCAAAATGCATAGAATACGGACTATTTTGACGTGTGAATAACTGAAGAATTGAAACGTAGAACCCAATGTAAGGTGAATTTTACCAATGTCTACACAGTGTTCCTGGAAAGACTCCAAACCCAATACAACCCAGGATGAAGTGTTTCCTGAAGATGGAGTGATTAATTTCTGTTTCACTTTGTTTGGGGGAAATTTCATGTTGTGTTGTTATCTAATGGTATTTGAAGATGTGAGTTTCAAGGAAATCTCAAAGATTTAGGAAACTTAGGATCTCTGTAGTAGGCTTAAACGATCTTTTGTATCCGACAGGATGTAGAGATTCATAGGTCTGACTAAAGTCGCAAAACTAACTGCAGATACAAAAACAAAACTTGCAGGTTAAGTAAGTTACGTTTTTTAGTCACGCTATCAAGCTAACAAATGCTATCATTTAGTACCTGCAAAATAAATGCCTGCTAATGATATCATTGCCAAGAAAAAGGTAGTCTGTTTTATGCTAGTTTTCCCCCTAACCCTTTAGCAAAGCCAATACAATAGCTGGCTCCGTCCTGGTGTAAGAGTTCCAGCTGGACTCCATACATACAAAATGTAGATTTGGAGAAATTCCACTGCATCTCATTATGGGATGTCAAATTGACTTGATTTAAAGTCTATAGATAGAAATGATGTCAGCGACACCACCTTTTCTCCTGTCATTAAAACCATAACTCTTGCTTTAGGGAGCATGAGTGAAATGTGTTGCTCAAGCAGAAAAATGACTCTGAAATATGACTCGTGTAGGTACTTGTCTCTTTTCCAGCGTTTGATCAGTGTAATTTATGATCTTTTTAACCACAGGAATAATGAGCCGGATCCACCAGACCTGCTGCTATTTTCCTCATTTAACCTCCGGAATGCTGTAATGGAGCACCTGAGCATTTATTTGAACTACACTCTAGTCATTGGTCAATGCTCTCTACATGACACAGCTCCTATAAATGAACACACACACACACACACACATACACACAAACACACACATAGCCGAGGCCGAAAATGACAGGTCAGTTAAAAATAACTGTCATTTTTTGCACTTACCAACACCAGCCGCCTAAACAGTGATGTTTGGCTTTCTGACCCAACTTCAAGTATTTTTGTCTCATCTCATCTCAAAGCCGTATTTAACCAAGTTACTAATTACATCATCTGAATTAAATATTGCAAAGCGGAAAGTATACGTCTGGGGAAATTCCTGCACTAATTGCAGCATTCTTAAGTGCAGCTGAAGCAAATCATTACTAGCTGTAAACATTTTTCACATTTCAGCAGAATTTGGCTACTTTTCTTCCATTGTTTCTTGAGTTCACCAATTTTTTTTTAAACGTTTTCCATTTTTGCTTTTATATATTAACACATATTTGCAATCCTAGCATGCTAAATGGTGCTCTGCTGTCCGTTATGAATCCGGCTGTAGCTGTTGTGCTTTGGGGCTTTAATCATGACTTATTGAAGTGCATATGATTTAAGTGGCCTCGAACAAACAAACCCTTCGGAATCTGCTTAGACCTGCCAGTATCTTAGCTTTTATTATCCATCAAATTTTTGGCTTGGAAACGTCACCTACAGTTAAAATCTGAGCGAGCTGAAGCTGTAAAAGGTGCTAAGTGGCTTCTAGGGGGCGATGTGGAAAACAAAACAGGACTCCTGATGCCCTCTGGAATTATGGGTTGGTGATTTATCCGTTCATTGAGAAAGCCCTATGTTCTGTTGTGTAATCACAGGGGGGGAGTGGACTAAAATCACAGAGATGGGCAAATCATCAATTCTCAGCAAGCCAATGTTATAGTTAAGTCAGTTAGTAAATAAAAAAAAATAGGACCTGGGAAGACCTGAGAGAACCTGGTGAGATAAAGCTATAATCCCTATTCTCCTCCTAAAATCTCTTTCAAATCTAGAAATATATATTAGAAATATTTAAGACTTTATTTAAAAGTATTAAATGTATAAGTGTATAATGAATGGACTTTCAGTGTCACACAGATGAGGACGGGTTCCCCTTTTGAGCAAAGGTGTGAAGTAATGAAGAACAAATACTTTGTTACTATACTTAAGTAGGTTTTTCTGGTATTAGTACTTCACTGTTTATTATACTTTTTAATTTACTCATTAAATTTTTTACACAGATATCTGTACTTTCTAATTCTTACATTTTCAAAACAGACTCGTTACTTTAGTTTTAATCTCATAATTTGGTGAATTTGTTTCTTCTCACTGCACACCATTTTCAGCCCATTAACCTGTTTATTGTCATTGTGCGGCTTTTTTAATCCACTGGTGTATAGTTTCCTGGCTCTCACACACCACAGATTTAGACTAGTTTAAGAAGTGAACAATTAGCAGGCAGAAGGCAGTAAGAAGTCTGGGGTTAACGTGGATGTGAGAGAGGGAGTCGGTGATGTAAACATGACTGAGAGCACAGACATTCCTGATCACCTGATTATGTAATCCGTATAAAGGTTAGAAGAGGTACAGTTGCTCCGGTATCACCTTATTAACCGTCCGTGTGAAAACATAGTAAAGGTTTCTTTTGGTGTTCTTATGATTTACGTAATTTAAAACACCATAATTACTTTAAAACATTTTAAAGTTTTTTGTGTTCATGCTCTATGTTGAGTTTGGTGTCACTAATAATAAACATAAATTTGAGTGAAGCATCCATATCCATCCTTCTCCATTTCCATGTTGCTTAGAGTATTAAAAACATAAAGTATGTATATATGGTACATTTAGAACAGATAGAAATGTTCCATTAAGTTGCGATATATTGATATATAAATATGATGTGACGTCCCGTTACCAGTGTGACAGCTAGTAGTAAAGGCTGCTTTTTACTTAAGTACATGTCAGAGCCCAAACTTCTTTACTTTATCTAGAGTAAAAAAGTGTAGTCAGTCCTTCAAACTCTTTTTTCAGAGTCTTTTAAAACATGAATATCTATAATTCTACTAAAGTGAAGGATGTGTGTACATTTTCCACCTTTGCTTTTTACCTCATGCTATCTCAGGGAGTGAAAAAACACTACAAATGAAATAATATTTAATCAAAATGACATTTGTTTTATTCAGGATTTTGGAACATTTCTTTTCTTTCTTTACCTTTGCTATATTAAAACAATACGAGTAAATGGCGTTTTCACAGGGAAGTTCTGTCATGTGCCTAAGAAGGATGAACAAAATTATGCTGAGTTTTAGTAGGTGTGTACTCTACATCCTGTGGAGTATTTTTTCCAAATTGTAAGAAATAACCAATTCGAGATAAGGGTGGGTCTCAGAGGTTGCAATAGTCACATGTTCACTACACAATCCAAAACAGGAAATGGTGGAATCTGTGCTATCAGATCTGGGCCATTTTTCATCAACTTCAGATACAAGTAGTGATTGATTTGATGGTGGTTTCTCAGGATTAGGCTTTTCTGAATTGCTGATGCTAAAACAGTAGACAGTTCATGTGATTAAACCAATCCAAAACATATCGTGCATATCCTCACCGACAAAACCCAGCACAGGATTTCCTGTAACTGGAATGACGAATTAGATAGTCCAGCTCTCAGGCCAAGTTTAGCTCTATGGACATTTATGTTTATTATATGTTATTTAGGAAAATATTCAAACACCTGTTATTACTGGGTTGATTTTTTTAAATCTTATGAAATGTTAAAGCTGATGGTCTGTGTTTAACTGTATGAAGTTTGTATGTTTATGTGTGATCACTTTTTTGCTGTATATATGCTGAATAAGTCACGTCACGGTGGGGATCAGATACATAAGTGGACTTGTTTCATCTAATGGAGGCTCAGTTATTACTGATTGAAAAGACTCACCATGAAACACATGAAGCCATGACAACACTGCTCTTGAGCAGTGTGTAGATAGATCAGTGAATAAATAATAGAGAATGGACATTCGGTGCCACCCGGATGAGGACTGGTTCCCTTTTGATTCTGCATTCTATCAAGGTTTCTTCTTCATGCCGTCTCAGGAAGGTTTTTCTTTCCACAGTTGCAACTGGCTCACTGATTAGGGATTAACTTACAATCATAAGAAACAAACTTATACATTCTTTTATACAACTTTATAATTGCTTTATCTCTGTAAAGCTGCTTTGAGACAATGTCCATTATTAAAATCACACTACAAATAAAACTGAATTGAATTGAATTGGATTGAATTGAATTGAATTGAATTGTATTTAATTGTATTGAATTGAATTGAATGGTCTGTTTCTAAGTTGTTGTTTTTTTGTTGAATATACACTGACATAAATCTTAAAATGCAATTGACTGCCCAATCCCAGGCCTAAACTGAGCTCAGGAGCTGGAATCTGAGAAGAGGAGGGTATGAGAGGATAATTTTTTATTACAGGACTTATCCTGAAAACTCTCTACATCATGTTTAAAAGACACTCAGGCTTTTTAACGATAAATAAATGAAACAGTTTATATCTGAGCTCAAGCAGTGAACCAGGGAGTGAAATACGAATGAAATGTTCTGCAGTTTAAGGCTTCATAGTTAAATTTAATGATGTGCTCTGTCCTAAAGACAAGTTATTTCCTTAGTGAGATAAATAACAGCCATCTGTTCTCTCTCGCTCTCTCTCTCTCTCTCGCTCTCTCTCTCTCTCTCTCTCTCTCTCTCTCTCTCTATCTCACCTTCTTTCTTCTTCCTATCTATCCATGTCTCTTCTTCCTATCTATCTATCTATCTATCTATCTATCTATCTATCTATCTATCTATCTATCTATCTATCTATCTATCTATCTCACCTTCTTTCTCCTTCCATGTCTCTTCTTCCTATCTATCTATCTATCTATCTATCTATCTATCTATCTATCTATCTATCTATCTATCTATCTATCTATCCACACTGTAAAATAATTTGAAGATTTGATGGTGAAAAAATGCATCGTAAATAAGGTAAAAACCTCTAAATGATTAAACATGAAATTACTGTTTATTTAACAGTTAAAAACTGTTAATGTAAACACAAGCAAACTTGCATTCACTTGTAAAAACTACTAGTAAACCCCCTACACGAGTTTACTAGTATTTTACAGTCCACTTGACAGAGTGAATGAAAACAAAGAAGTGAATTCAGACACTGATGAACACCTGCTGTTAACACGCAGAATCACTGGGGGAAAGAACAAGAAACAAAACTACTCACAGTTACAGCCTTCAACAAAATCAACTAAATGAAAACAGGATGATTAAACAAATCCAAAAACAGCATTACCAGCTTCATTTATTACAGTTTCACTTAATTTCTGTCAAATTTCTACAAAACATTCTTTTGAGAACAGTTTGACCTCACCGTTTTGGAGTTCAGTGGTTGCTTTAGTTCGGCTTTTGACTCTTTAATATTCGTTTTTCTCTGGTGGTTGGAATTGTGTTTATGAAGCACATTTGTTGTGACAAGAAGCATTAAAAGAAATTGCAATTTACTGATTTTGGTTGACTATGGATGGTGATATAAACTTAATATCTTTGATTTTATACCAGGTATCTAATTAACATCATAATGTTCACGATGGAAAGATTCTCCAAGGTAACTGGACAAAGTATTACTAAGGATTTTATAAACATTTTACGCACCGAAGCTTTAGAGCTACAGAATCGTTAAGACACACAGACATCAAGAATCAACACATGAAACCGAAGAATGGTGATTATTAATAAACGTTCATTCTACAATGCCTGCTGGGTGCCAGAGTACTCCCAACATGCAGTGCAGCATGAATATATTATCCAGTTATATATTCTTACTATTTTCTTTATTTGCTTTTATTTTGATCTCTCTCCTTTTTGTATCGCTCTCTTTCTCTGTCTTTTAGTTCGAGAACAGTGTAAACATTATGAAGCAGTGTGACTGTAACAGCTCTGACTCTCAAAACTCACTGATACTTCACCACATTAACGATTCGATTTTTGTTACAAACTCCACCTACCTCTCCCCCAAAAAAAGACACCATTACGTGCAAGCCCTTGTGTAAGAGCTGTTACTATAGAAGTTTTCATTCAATATATACAATTATAGACAATTTCATTTGTCATAATCTGAGCTACGGTGTTAAAAAAAATCTCAACACCATCTTTACCAGTCAGGTGAGTGAATTCAGCCAGGCTGTTGTACATATACAAATACAATAAGTGTACATATACAAACACAATGTAGTGTGTGCCCATTGGTTTAGGGTAATATAATATTTAATATGTTATTTTGCTGTGTTGGCGTTTGCCGTAAACTCACTTCACATACACTGTAGCGAGAGCAGTTTTACTGAATAGAAAAGTAGAACTTGTGTGTTTATATGCCTGTGTGGGCCCACAGTGATGGTGGTTTTATTGTCAACTATATACAGTACAGTAGAATGCAGAGTGAAACGACAAATCATACCTTTAAGTGCTACATAAAACAACATAACAGAAGATATTGGAAAAATGATTTCAACATACTGCCCTATACACCAGAAGCTGTTTCTATTACAGTTTTCCTCACTTGCTTTGGAGTGTTTGGATTTTCCAAAACTACTTGTTCAACCTCCACATCATGGAGTCACATCATAAAAGTAGTTTCTCTTTGTTTTGATCAAATTGCCAATGCTTTTGTACATTCATTCAATTGATTGTGTACAAGTGTCTGCTGGTTTCTATATTATCAGTTGTTTATGTTCATGTTGATCAAAATATATTATACTGGTTTCACCTGAATCGTCTTAACCCCCAAAAAAACATCTCAGCATCAGTTCATTGTATATGTCATTGTATATGTAAACTTTTATTTTGTAAATGTGTTGAATTGATGAATTGTGCAGATGAATCTTGAATGTTGCTAAAGAAGGAGAGGTTCAGATCAACCGATAATCAACCAGTTCTCTAAAACAAGTCAAAGGTGAATCTTGTGAACCTTCAATTGGAGAATGAATACATACAAAACATACAATTTTACATTCTGAAAACTGATGAACAACTAAGGAATGAACAGACACTATTACAGTACAGTAAAAGTGTGAATCCTGTTTGGTCTCCTGCAATAGATATAAATCAAATATGCAATTTTTAATCATTGTCAAACTGTAGTTTATACCAACAAAAATGTGCGTCATCATACTAATAACATTTTGATGATTTTGTTTGTGAACAATGACAAAAGGACTTTTCATTATGATGTACTGTATATGAGATGTTCATTGACACAAATATTTCCTTTCGAGAGATGATCAGGCTTTTTCAAAAATTCCAATGTTTTGTGCTGTTTGTACAAATTGTTTTGAGAAATGTACTAACTGGTTTGCAAATACTAAAGAGGATTCAAGAAATTCTCCAAAGCAGCTGAAAAAAACTGTAATCGAATGAATGAATTATTAATTATATTAATAGTGGACTCTATCTATCTATCTATCTATCTATCTATCTATCTATCTATCTATCTATCTATCTATCTATCTATCTATCTATGTATCTATCTATCTATCTATTCATCCATCCATCCATCTATCCATCTCCTTTTCTTCCTTTATGTCTACAGATTTCTCTCTTTTTCCGTATCTCTCTCCTCTTTGTATCTCTTTTTCTCTCTCTCTTAGCTTGAGAACAGTCTAAACATTATAAAGCGGTATGAATATCTATCTATCTATCTATCTATCTATCTATCTATCTATCTATCTATCTATCTATCTATCTATCTATCTATGCCTCCAACCCTCGATACGCATTCAGCACAGAGGTCAAAGTGAGATAATAAAAATATATAATAACATATAAAAATAAATACTACTATAAATAATAATACATGTAGTGAATATTTAGCACTATCTGATCAATCTAATCTAGAACTGTTCACATTGGAACATTTTTTTGGCAGGACAGAGAGAAATATGAGATTTCATGATTTTTTTCTGCAGGAAATAATGCAAACTGGTCTTTTAGGGCAAAAAAAAAAAGAAAAACATTGAGAAATATAGCAACTCCATGTTGCGTGATGAGTTATGGGTTCTGAAGAAGAAAAAGTGACTTGTCGCTTTACTCCTAACTGTTAGCATAATCTTTGGGTAAAAAAAAAAACTTCTCTCCCACTTACACACAATCTACTACACTTAATCTTTTTTTTTTGGCGACACAGTTCTTTCTGTGACTCCAATATGAGCTGAGTTTCAGAGTATTGGAATATACTGCAGTATGCACACAGTTCTCCCATTTTATATACTTTCATTAGCATTCTGATTTAATAACATTTAATTCCCTGTTTTTTTTTCTGCTCTATTTTTAGGAGAATCTACATTTATGGACGATCACGGTCCCCCTGTCCCAAAGGTAAATCGTAATATATATATATATTTTTTTTTTCTCCCACATTTCTCATCCTATGTTGCTGAATCACCACAGTAAAACCACACAACTACACCCACACACATTTCTGTAAAGGAAATGAATCTCATTTAGGGCTTTCCAAAGAAAAAGGGGTCATAGATTAAATACAGGATAAATTATATAAGAGACTTGAATCTTGCGAGTGAAAAGCCAAAGGAAATGTTTTGCCTGATCAGCGTTAATCTTACTTTTTTTTTAGTTACTTTAGGAGTATACTGTATAATGAAATGGTTGTTTTTTCTGTGTGTATCAGGCATTAAATATGAAATCAACAACCTAGTGCCAGGCATTAAATATTAAATCAAAAATACCCAACAGGCAAAAGTCCAGTGTTCACATCTAGTACTGGGAGGAAACTGAGTAAACTTAACCCTAATAAATCAATAAATTAGTTTCTATAGTGTCATAATTACGACACTTTGCTGAGCTAGTTCACACTTCAGTGTGTCCTACCTGAACCAATCCACCTCTTAATACCATCATTATGACGTTCTGGCTATTGAAAGCATCAATATTATAGAGAATCATATATAGAGTGCTGCATCACAGACAGGAATCTCATACAGTTAGAACGAATGTCATTACTAAATCAAGAAACCCAATAAATACAATTCAACACATCTCGTTTCACTGTAGCCACAGCTGAAGCCTGCATGTTCAGCATTTTTTCTGTACATTACTTTCTTCTCTGGGGATTTGAAATAAGGGCAAATTGTGTGTTTTTGTGCAAATTCTGCAGGAAAGAAAACACAAACGTCTAAATTGTTTAATGAAAAAGATTAACAACTGTTGATAACAATGTCAAACTTTTCTGGAAAATTCCATCTTGTAAATGTCCTTTCAAGTGTTTCTATGACCAAATTTCTTTCTTTCTTTCTCCTCTGTCAGCTGTTGTGGAATGCTAAAACAGCTACTATATCCACACAAATATATTTGAGCTTGTGTTATTTGCTATAGATGCGAAATGAAGCTCTGACTAGCGCGCTTAGCATATAGCTACATAGCTATAGTGCTAATTGTGAAACCTCAGTGCAGATTTCCTTGACCCCAACACACAGGGCCGTGCATTTAATACTTGGGCCTTCAGTGGAAACTTACCCGACTTAATCCACCTCTGAAAATGGAGATCTCCATACATGACATACAGAAATATAAAAACACGTGAAAACATGCACGCACACACACACACACCCACACACCCACACACACTGAAGTGACCTCAGTGTAACTTTTTTGGGCAGAAACTCTACAGCCTAATGGACAGATTGCATAAAAAGTGGGGATTGGAACTGGGCAGAATGTGGTTTGGGTTTTATTTCTTATTAAATCATGTTACATTTGTGTGCCAGCTAAAGTCCAGCACCACAAAGCACTGGCAAGCTAGCAACTTTGTGTGCATTCCAAAGTGTGTGTGTGTGTGTGTGTGTGTGTGTGTATGTTGTGTCTGTTGTCGGTTTGGATCTCTGTGAAAGATTTGGGGTAAGTCAGTAAAACTATTAATCATTCTCTAAAGTTGCTTAGGCAAATTAGTTAAAATCAGTTTTGTAAATACTAAAAGTTGTTTGGAGAAAAGCGGCAAAGGCAAATTCAAAGAAGAGACGAGAGACTGAGAAACGTTTCTGTGATTGAGATTCACTCGAGCGTTTTGAACTCATGCAGGTTCACAAGCCACAGCGCCAGACAAAGAACAGCTTGTGTTTACAAGTGCTTCATAAAAAGCAGGAGAGGTTTTTTATATATAAAAACTTTTACAGTATGTAATACTGCTGATTTTAGATTCTGATTAGCCAGAAGGTGTGTGTTTTGAGATTCTAATTAATCAGACGGTGTGAATTTGAGATTGTAATTGATCAAAAGGCTTTGATTCTAAAATCTGATTGGTCCGTAGAGGCTGATTCTTGAATGTAATTAGGCACTAGATAATGATTCATGACTCCAATTGGTCAGAACCTTTTGATCCTAGATTTTGATTGGTTTGTAGATGCAGATTTTAGAATCCGATTTGTCAGTTAATGATTCTAGAATTAGATTAGTCAATAGATGTTGGCTTCAGATTCTGATTTGTTAATATATGCTAATTCCTGGTAGTTCTTACTTTCTGATGGTTTGTATTGTTTTTTAACAAAAAATTATTTTTTAACATTAATCTTGATATCACTCATTTGGTAAAATCAAGAGTGTGACTATAAATCGTAGTCACACTCTTGATATCACCAAATGAGGATGTTCTATAATTCTAATGTTCTGTAAAGCTGCTTTGAGACAATGTCCACTGTGAAAAGTACAAAAGAAATCAACCTGAACTTGATTCTAGATACTAATTGTACTGAAGGTGTGTGTTTCAAGATTCTAATTAGTCAGAAGTTATGGATTTGAGATTCTGATCATTAAAGTGCTTTGATTTTAGAATTTGTTCCGTCAGTAGATGTTGATTCTAGATTCCGTATGGTCATGATACTTTGATTTTAGATTTTGATTGGACAGTCGATGCAGGTTCTAGAATCCGATTTGTCAGTTGATGTTAATTCTAAAATCTGATTAGTTAATACATGATTAAATGGTTTTAGATTCTGATTGGAAGATCTAAAGCTGTTGATTTTAGATTATTTTTCATAAGGTGTGTGTTTCAAGATTCAAATTAGTCAGAAGGTGTGGATTCCAGATCCTTCTTCTTCTTCTTTTAGCTCCTCCAGTTAGTCTTTGCCACAGTGGATCATCCATCTCCATTCTACTCTTCACATTTAACTGGCCTTGGGACCGGCCCTAAGAGTGCACTGGTTTGTTCAACCCTAACAGCTGGGTTGTGGATTCCAGATCCTGATTGTTCAAAATGCATTGATTCTAGAACCAAATGATTCTGGAACCTGATTGGTCAGTAGGTGTTGGTTCCAGAATTCAATTAGACAGAAGGTTCTGATTCTAGATTTTGTTTGGATAATAGATGTTGATTCTAGTTTTTGATTGGTTAGGTGGTATTTATATTTATATGTTTATGTGAAAAAATCAGTTAAAAATCTATAGAGATTCTAGTATTCGCTTTTGTATTAATAGTAAACATAGGGGCTGTATGGTGGATGCAAGTAAACACGGTGAAGCAGCGGTGTAATTTATGTAGTATAATTAAGTTTTCGCTCAGAAAGGTTTGTTTAGAATCAGAAGGAGTCTTTAGTGTAAGTGGTTTGTAGCAGTCAGAGGATTTTTAAACAAAATTTCAGAGGGTTTTGAATTTCTGATGAAAGATTTATTTGTGTTTTTCATTTCAAGAGTTAGGAAGTAAAAGGGAGCAGCAATTGATCTGATTTTCATGGAAGTTGCAAAATATCAAGTATACCCTAATGAATGGCATGAGTAATGAACAAGAAATTTTGACAGATTGCCATGTGTTGTTATAGGGAAATAATCACAGCTAGGTTTACTGTATTGTAGATGTGCTGAAAAGCACAACAATTCCATGGAATGCTTATTTATCACAGTGTGGTGGTGGTTTCTCATTAGATCTTTTTACAGGAGAACTGAAAGTTATTTTCATATTTCTTACTGTTTTCAAATACATTTCACCATTTTACTACCCAACACTGAGAAAACACAAAGTCTTCAAAACATTTTTTTGGTCACTGTAAAAGAGCATTTTTCTGAAATAGATTTTTTTCTTAAGTATTTTTATTTTTTTCAACATTACTCGAGCTGTATTACAGCCGTGGTTTCAACTTTACTTTTAATTTAATCTAATGTGCCTGGGCTTTGAAATGTCACGCAGACTCGTATTCAAGCAGAAATAATGACAGAGCAGGACTGATTAGACAGGGTCAGACTCAACCACATCAGACAGTAATGGCCCAGAAAACTGCATCGTAGGATCCCCATGGCATCTTTCCAGTGTTGTCTTTCACAGCTAGTTAATGGCAGTTTTATAGAAAATGTTTTACATTTGCTGCATCTTATCCAGAGCTACTTACATTTACCTCCTTTATACAACTGAGCAGCTATGGGGTTAAGGGCCTTGCTCAGGGTCCCAGAAAAAGCAGCTTGATGTGGGTGGGATTTGAACTTACAACCTTCATCTCCAAAGTCCAATACCACTAGGTTACCACCTCCTTTGGTTTAGCTGTCCACATTCCTGTTTTAAATAATGTAATTTTCATTTATTCATTTTTGGCACTGGCAGGTTAATGAACAGCTTATTATTATTATGTATCTTATATGACTTTTTGTATCATATAAGTGTTCAAATATTATGAACACTACAGGTGTCATGATTGGACGATTTGCATCACATGGCAGCGTAACACAATCAGAGGAAAATGCTATCCACCCTCTTTCATATACTGTATTTTTCGGACTAAAAGCGGCTACTTTTTTCCCACGTTTTGAACCCCGCGGCTTAAACAACGAAGCGGCTTATTTTTTTACATTTTTCCTGGGTTTTTCCCGGTTTCACAAACTTCAAGCCAAAAAACTGAGCGACATAACATTAGACCAATTAAATTTCTGAACGGAAACGAAAAAACGCACCTCACCTGTGTTCTGAGCTGCACAGCATCAAGAGAAAAAACTTTTTTTTAAACGCACGATGATGCCAAAAGATAAACTCCCGAGAGAAATAGTTGTGAAAGGAAGAAGGAAGACAGTGAACAATGACTTTCTTGGTAGGCTACTGTTTAGATACAAGCCGTGTTGTAGCGTGTTGAGTCTGGGTGAAGGGAGAGCTCGCTAACTCCAGTTGCAACAGAAATCATATAAGCACAGACAGGTTTCCAAAACTCGTGCTTTTTTATTTTTCTTGGCAACAGAGTTACGGGTTAGTCAAAGAAACTTAGAAATGAGCATCAGAAAATAATGACAAATTCCTCATACATGCAGTAATACAGAATAAATGCGGCAGCAGGTGATTCCCAAAATGCCGCTCTGCTTTTAAAGGAGCCACAACATATTTCATCCTTTACACCGTGTAACAGACACTGTCTTTCGTTAAAGCCTGTGTAAAATTAATTCGTTTCGGTGTAGACAGGTGCGGCTTATTTATTTTTGTCAAATTCAGTGGGCTTATATATGGTGCGCTTTATAGTCCGGAAATTACGGTACCTGATCTTATTGGCTAGTGTTGCGCTGATTGACAGGTGAGAAGGAGAGAATGCACCTCCCATTCTGAAAGCATGGACAGCTGTGATATGATTGGGGTGAGAGTTCTCCTGGCTGTTCCTTTAACATCAATGCTTGACCCAAGCTGGAGATTTAATGGAACACTTACATGACTTACAGATTTTTACATAGTAAAGGCAGGAAAGACACACTTGACGACACAGCCCGGGTGGTGTTTTTTAACTCAGTAAACAAATTTCCATCTCAGACTGTTATTAACATAACTGCTGTTACTACACTGCTGCAATGTAGACTTGCATTTACACATGTGGCACTCAGACATACACACCCCCCAGCACACATGCTTAAGCCCAGACCACACACACAAACACATACACAAATGTTAATCACATGCTCTGCTCAGCCTAAGGCATGTTGTTTCTGTTAACTCTGGCATTGTGTGTTAGTGTCCTCCTCATCCAATCCTGCATTAAATAAAACCAAGAAAATGGGTTAAAGAATCACGGCTGCAGCAGAACATGCTCCCTTTTCTAAACAAACAAACCATGCTTACAGGTTTCAGGCCTCACACACTCTGCACACACGCACACACACACACACACACACACACACACACACACACACACCAGGATTTTCACACAGCAAGAATTTTCAGGCTGTGTAAAGTATTTACATTCCACAAACGATCTTCTGTGAAAAGAAACACTTCAAGCTTTAAGCTAATGTTAAAACTGACAAGAAAATCTACTAATGACAAGAAGGTGAAAGTAGATATTTGATGTTTTATTAGTCTGAGACTAATGTTGAATGTTTTGGAAAGAAAGATGAGACACACACACACACACACACCCACAAAGTTCTACTATTTGTTAAGCTTTTGGTGGGGACAGAATAAACATCTTCAGACAGAAAGTATGCAGAAAGTGCCATCTCAAGATTCTTGATTGGTTTAAAGGCATAATGAATGTTTACACTCGTGTGTTTGTGTTGTAAAGTGACTCTGACCACCTTGAAGTTGGTGACTTTCCTATAAACATATATCTGAGTGTTTTATTCCCATCATTCAACCAATGCTAATAATAATGTGTCTATTAAAAATGGATACATTATAGATTTTTTGTTGAGAGTTATGGAATTGTAGGGATACAGGTTCATTCTGATATCAGTGGCCTTTAGAAACTTTGTCGCCATTAAATAGCATTCTTTGTTTTTTCGCTATATAAAGCTCTTGGGATGTGTTCACAGCATGTTTTGGTCCAGCTGTAAAGTATCAGTTTTCCAGCATTTGACTGAATCTGTCTACAAGGTACAGAGTCTACACACTTCAGAATTCATCCTGCTACTGCTATGAGTAGTCACATCACCAACAAACACCAGTGATCTAGTTCCACTAGCAGCCATACATGCCCATTCTTGACAGATGATGTGGTATGCTTTGGATCATGCTTAAATCCTTTCCTTCTTCATACTCTTCCTTTCCATCATTCTGGCACAAGGGTTTTTCTGGTACTTGTTTCTTGAGTTTTCTTGGTTTTGCTAGGATCTTGAACTGGTCACTTCTTCGATAAACACCAGTGACCCAGTTTCACAGTTCCACTGGCAGCCTATGCTATGCTATAACAATGTCATGCTTGACAGATCATGCTCCCTTCCTTTTCTTCTCCATACTCTTCTTTTTCTATCATTATGGTACAATTCTTTGTTTGTATTTAGTTTCACAATTAGATTATTTCATTAGTTTGTTTGTTAGTTTGTTTGTTTTAGCTAAGTTTAATCTAGCTTGTGTTTATCAGTAAGTAAACAATTGTTCAATTGACAATTCTAAAATAGTTTGCTAACTGTATTGTCTCGTATAGTCTGTTTTGTTTTTTATTGTCTGTATTGTCTTGTATAGTCCAAGCTAAATGTATAGTGTTATTTATGTATGTACTTTTGAATACATACATAAAGATAAGCAAGATAAGCAAAGAAGAAAAAGTAAAAATTAAAAAATGTATGGATACGTAGTGTACAGGAGTGATAGTAAAAAACGAGTTTTCCCTCCACCTCTGCATATCACCTCTCCCCCCCCCCTCCACACACACACACACACACACACACACACACACACCACCGGCGTTTTCGTTAGCTCAAGTCGTCTCATCTCCAAGAAAAATACATTGAATTAAACCTTATTATAACTTTACATACTCTTTCTATTATGTTTTTATACAAGATTTGTTATTTAGAAATCTATTTTCCAATTTAATAACATGAAACATAAAAACGGGGTGTCATTTTGAGGGTTTGAACGGATTAATGCCATTTTAAGTATTTTCAATATGGAAAACTGATTTGATGTGCGAGCAAATTGAGATACAAGCTTGTCCACGGAACAATTAAACTCCTAGGTCAAGGTACCACTGTATAAGTCCAGAGTTTGGGATCTCAGGGAGCGTGACGGATTGTAGCGTGTTAGAAGACTGGAGAGATACATGGGAGCCAAACCATTTAGTGTTTTAAATGTAAGTAGCAGTAGTTTGTAGTCGATTCGAAACTTAACAGGAAGCCAGTGTAGGGATGAGAAGATTGGGGTTATATGATCATATTTTCTCGACCTTGTGAGAACTATGGCTGCTGCATTCTGGACGAACTGTAACTTGTTTAATAATGATGCAGGACAATCACCTAGTAATGCATTACAATAGTCCAGTCTGGAGGTCATGAATGCATAGACGAGCTTCTCTGCATCAGATATAGACATGTTTCTTAGCTTAGCAATATTTCTAAGGTGGAAGAAGCCTGTTTTTGTAACATGGTTGATATGATTTTTAAAAGACAAGTTGCTGTTTAAAATAATTTCCAGGTCTTTTACTGTTGAACTAGTAGTTACAGAACATTCTTCAAAATGCAGGGCAAAATGCTGGAGATTCTGTGTACTGTTTTTTGGGCCGATAAGCAAAATCTCTCAACAGAATTGAATAATAGAAAGTTATGAGTCATCCAATCTTTTAATTCTTTAACACACTCAGTTATCCGAGCCAGTTGAGCTGTATCGTCTGGTTTCGATGAGATACATAGCTGGGTATCATCAGCATAACAGTGGAAGCTAATCCCATGCCTTCTAATAATATTTCCCAAGGGAAGCATGTATGTTGTGAAAAGCAGGGGTCCAAGAACTGAACCTTGTGGCGCCCCATAATTTACTTGCATTAGCCTGGATAATTCTCCATTTAAGTCTACAAAATGGAAATGATCAGACAGGTAGGATTTAAACCAGCTTAATGCCTGTTCATGAATGTCGATGTAATAACAATTCTAAATACCTCCAATTTAGTTTTCCTCCTTTTTCTCTCCAGATTATGGGCTGTTCTCTTGAGAACATGCGTATGACTAATAGACCATTGTGTTTTTTTTCTTTAACCTTTTTTAACCGGATGGGGGCAACGGTGCCTAATGTGCTAGTGAGGATAGTGTCTATGTTGTTAGTCATTTCATCAAGGTTGTTAGCATTTATGGGTTTAGTGAAAAATTTAGATACATCAGGCAGGTTATTTCTCAATCTGCCCTTAGTGGTCGGAACAATATTCAATTCAATTCAATTCAATTTATTTTTATTTGTATAGCGCTTTCAACAATGAAAATTGTCTTAAAGCAGCTTTACACAGATAATGTGGTGATAAAAAATGTTTATGTTCTTTAAAAGAGTAAGTTTGTCCCTGACAATAGTCCTACCAAGTCGATAACGTGGTGAAATACGGATAATCAGCTCTACCGGTAGTGTGTACAGTATGAGGTAATGGTCTATGATGTCATCAATCTGAGGTAAAATATCTATATCGGATTATTATTAAGTCTAGTGTGTGATTAAAACGATGATTTGGTCTGGTGATGTTTTGTTTAACCCCAAAAGAGTTCAATAAGTCCACAAATGATAATCCTAGGGCATCGTTTTCATCATCTACATGAATATTTAAATCTCCTACATGTACTTTATCAAAATTGATTAAGTGGTCTGAAAGAAAATGAGCAAACGCTTGAAGAAAATCAGCATAGTGCCCTGGGGGGTCTGTACACGGTGACCAGAGCGAGAGATAGTAGGGGTTTCCTATGTATGTCTGAAAGTACAATTTTAAGAACGAGCAGTTCAAATGATTTAAACCTGAATCCTAATCTGTGGCTAACATTAAGAAGGACACTATAAATGGTTGCTACATCACCCTCACAACTAGTCTGATGGGGCTCATGCTTATAAACAAATCCTGAAGGTGTAGACTTGTTTAGACTCATAAAATCATGTGGTTTAATCCAGGTCTCAGTGAAACAGAGTGCATCGAGATTATTATCTGTGATCTCACATACAATGAGTGCTTTGGGTGCAAGTGATCTAATGTTTGAAAGACCAAACTTTAGAATGTTTTTGTGTTTGCTTATCTGACAGGCGTGATTCTGAAGGAGAACAGTAAGAGTGTAGTGGAGGTGAAGAGAGTTTCTGATAGGGTGATGAACGTGAAGCTGGAATTTGAAGGGGTGATGATAAATGTCATCAGTGCTTATTCTCTACAAAGGAGGTTGTGAGTTGACTGCAGCTATTGATGTTCTGCACGAACCCTTTTGCTGACATTAATTTTTTGTACACTCCTGTACTCAGTTCTGTCTACATACTGTAGGTTTACTGGTGGTGCTATTTTGTGTTTTCTGTATTTGTCCTACACTGTCTTTTGTCTTGTCTTGCGCTGTTTGCACCAGGTTGCACACGATGCACTTCATGTATCGAGGACACTAACTAGTGCTTAGCTCTGTGTTTTTCTGTTATGTAGCTCTGTGTTGTTTTATGTAGCACCAGGGTTCTGGAGTTACATTGTCTCATTTTGCCGTATACTGTGTCAACTATATATGGTTAAAATGACATTAAAAAGCTTCTTGACTTTAGATGGATAAAGTGGTGGAGAGTGAACTTTGGAAAGAAAGGTTGGTAATTGGGAAAGACTTTAATTGGAATGTTGGTGAAGGGAACAGAGGTGATGATGAGGTGATGGGAAGCTTGGCTTTAATGAGAGGAATGTGTAAGGGCAGATGGTAGTCGATTTTGCTAAAAGGATGGAAAAGTAGGCAGGAGTACAAGGAGATGCAGCAGCAGGTAAAGAGGAATGTGGCGAAAGCAAAGAAAAAGGGATATGAGGAGCTGTAGGAGAAGTTGGACACAAAGGAAGGAGAAAAGGATTTATACCGCTTGGCCAGGCAGAGGGACCGAGCTGGGAAGGATGTGCTGCAAGTTAGAGCAATAAAGGATGGAGATGGAAATGTGTTGAATAGTGAGAAGAGTGTGTTGAGAAGATGGAGCGAGTATTTTGAGCAGCTGATGAATGAGGATAAAGAGAGAGATAGAAGGTTGGATGATGTGGAGATGTTGAAGCAGGAAGTGGATAGGATTAGTGATAATGAAAGTGAGCGCAGCTATTTGAGGATCAAAAGTGAAAAGTCGATTGGACCAGATAAATCGTGGAGATGTTTAGGAGAGATGGCAGTGGAGTTTTTAACCAGACAGACTGGTTCAAGGTTAAGGTTGGCTTTGGCCCTTTCTGTTTGCAGTGGTGATGGACAGGTTGATAGACAAGGTCAGACAGGAGTCTCTGGGGACTATGATGTTTGATATTGTGATTTATACTTCTCCTGTTCTCTACTCTCACCATAAATCACAATATTATCCGCATCATAAATATCAAGAGCCTGGAGAGGTGGAGGTACATGCTGGAGAGAAGGGGAATGAAAGTCAGTAGGAGTAAGACAGAGTGCATGTGTGTGAATGAGAGGGAGGGCAGTGGTGTGGTGCGGTTGCAGGGAGAAGAGGTGGAGAAGGTAAAGGAGTTCAGCACAATGCTGTCACGCTCCTGGTCACACTTTAAGGTCCTCTTGTGGGAAATCATAGACATCTAGACACTTCTTCTTCTTTCAGCTGCTCCTATTAGGGTTTGCCACAGTGAATCATCCGTCCGTCTCCATACCCCCCCTGTACTCTACATCTGTCTCGTTCAACCCAACCACCTGCATGTCTTCCCTCACCACATCTATAAACCTCCTCTTTGGTCTTCCTCTTTTCCTCCTTCCTGGTGTCTCCATCCTCAGCATTCTCCTACTAATATACCCCATGTCCCTCCTCTGCACATGTCCAAACCATCTCAATCTCACCTCCCTCACCTTGTCTTCAAAACGTCCTACACGTGCTGTCCCTCTAATAAACTCATTTCTAATCCTGTCCATCGTCGTCACTACCAACGAAAACCTCAACATCTGGGATCAACAGTGCAAAGTAATGGAGTGTGTGTTAGAGAAGTGAAGAAAAGAGTGCAGGCAGTGTGAAATGGGTGGAGGAGAGTGATAGCATGAGTGATTTGTTATAGAAGAGTATCTGTGAGAGTAAAGGGGAAAGCTTATAGGACTGTGGTGAGACGTGATATGTTGTATGGTTTAGAGACAGTGGCATTGACTTGAAGACAGGAGGTGGAGCTGGAGGTAGCAGAGCTGAGGATGTTGAGTTTTTTTGTTGGGAGTGACGATGATCTACAGGATTAGAAATGAGTTTATTAAAGGGACAGCGCATGTAGGACGTTTTGGAGACAAGGTGTGGGAGGTGTGATTGAGACGGTTTGGACATGTGCAGAGGAGGGACATGGGGTATATCAGTAGGAGAATGCTGAGGATGGAGCCACCAGGAAGAAGGAAAAGAGAAAGGCCAAAGAGGAGGTTTATGGATGTGGTGAGGGAAGACATGCAGGTAGTTGGTGTGAAAGAGGCAGATGTAGAAGACAGCGGGGGGTATGGAGACGGATGATCCGCTGTTGCGAACCCTAATAGGAGCAGCTAAGAGAAAAAGAAGAAGTGTCTAGATGTCTTTGATTTCCCACAAGAGGACCTTAAAGTGTGACCAGGAGCGTGACAGCATTGTGCTGATGTTTATTTTATATTTTTTGTGTCGCTGTTTTTAAATTACTGCTGACACGAATTACATCAGAATTCCAGCTAAAATTGCTCTCAGCAACTGCTGTGCGAAAACAAAAGTCAGGGCTAGACTCTAAACATTCAGTTTTTGGGCTTTGATTGATTAGCCTTGGCGGGGTGAGACCCCTAGAGAGGGAAGTGGCGGAAACAGGAGAGAACAGGGTAAGACTGAAAGAAGCAGAGAAAGTGAGGGAATGAACACACCAGCTGGATGAGGACAAGGTACTCTGTGTGTGTGTGTGTGTGTGTGTGTGTGTGTGTGTGTTAGAGGTTTTCTTAGCCCTAATTGAAATTCTGGGAGGGTGCGCAGTGCCTTTGAAATAGAGGAACACACAGACACACCCACACACACACCCACACACACACACACACACTACTTGCCTGGACAAACACGCGTGTGTGTATTATATTTTATTTATTACCTACTAATTCTTCTGTTTAACTTGTGTGGGTTTGTGTGTGTGTGTTTCAGGTTCTGCCATTTCCCAGTCAGGTGATCTATAATCGAGTAGGGAAGTGTGGCAGTCGCACTGTGGTGCTGCTCCTCAGGATTCTGGCAGAGAAACACCAGTTTAATCTGGTATCCTCCGACATCCATAACAAAACCAGGCTCACCAAGCTTGAGCAGGTCAGTGTGTATATAAAGATAAACACCACCCCTCGTATATATATTTTTTTATCAGGAAATTTTACTATCTGAGGGAAATGTTTTGGTTGTAAGGATGTTTTTCTGCTATAATGAAACTTTGGATTGTGAGAAAAGATATCGATGTGTAAGCATTTCTCTTGTAAAGGAAACATATTTATAAGAAAACATTTCTTGTTTTATTTTATTTTTATTTTTTTTGTAGAAAACGTAATTGTACAATCTTTTTAACTCAGCCATTAGGGTTGCACAAGCCAGTGCACTCTTAGTGCCAGTCCCAAGCCCGGATAAATGGGGAGGGTTACGTTAGGAAGAACATCCAGCATAAAACATGTGCCAAATCATATGCGGATCAGGAGACAGTGTTAGAGAAGTGAAGAAAAGAGTGCAGGCAGGGTGGAGTGGGTGGAGAAGAGTGATAGCAGGAATGATGTGTGATAGAAGAGTATCTTTGAGAGTGAAAGGAAAAGTTTATAGGACTGTGGTGAGACCTGTGATGTTGTTTGGTTTGAGACAGTGGCATTGAGTAAAAGACAGGAGGTGGAGCTGAAGGTAGCAGAGCTGAAGATGTTAAGGTTTTCGTTAGGAGTGATGACGATGGACAGGATTAAAAATGAGTTTATTAAAGGGGCAGCACATGTAGGACGTTTTGAAGACAAGGTGAGGGAGGTGAGATTAAGATGGTTTGGACATGTGCAGAGGAGGGACATGGGGTATATCAGTAGGAGAATGCTGAGAATGGAGACACCAGGAAGGAGGAAAAGAGGAAGACCAAAGAGGTTTATAGATGTGATGAGGGAAGACATGCAGGTGTTGAAAGAGACAGATGTAGAGGACAGGAGGGGTATGGAGACGGATGATTCACTGTGGCAAACCCTTTTGGGAGCAGCCGAAAGATGAACAAGAAGAAGTAATTTGTACAATCTTTTACAGAAAATGTTTTAATTGAATTGTGAGGAAACGTTTTCTTTCATGAAACAGATTTGTTTTTTTCACAATTCAATTATCCTTCTTACAGAATCAGGTTGATGGTGTTGGATTTTTTCCTGTTTTTCTTGGGCTTTTTGTTGAATTTTTGACTAAATGAATTATATGAATAAAATAAATGAAAGTTGTTTAACCACATAACAGGTCTCAGTAAAGCACATTCAAATAGTACTAAAGGAAGAAACACACACACACACACACACACACACACACACACACACACACGTTGTGGTGAAAAGAAAACATTGTTTTACTCATTTTGGAAGGAACTTAAGCAATGCACTGAAACGAACAGTGTGTGTGCTTAGGCATGATATGTCTCATGAAATGTTTTAATGAAATTTATCCCAAGCTCCTGCTGTCAGGTGGAACAAGGGAGAGAGGGAGAGAAGGAGAAATGAAAAAAGAGATTCTCTAAGGAAGGGAGAGACATTTTCATCAAGGAAGTTTACTCATACCGCTGCAGGTGACTGTATTGTTTAAAGAGGAAATTATATATGGACAAATGTTTGTAGACACCAGACTGAGCTGTCAAAATCAAATAAAAAGAAATTGTTATTTTGTGGTGAATTTGGTGATGAATCACTTTTTTTTGTCCTACAGCAATGCATAAAATGTTGCGGATACAATTGAATTGGAATCTAAATGATGACAAAAGATACCTGATCATAAGATTTATATGTGAACACCTTCTTCCACGTTTAGTCCCCATTTGCTGTTATAAAAACCTCCACTCCTCTTCGAAGATGTTCCACTAGATTCTGGAGTGTGGAGATTTGTGCTCATTCAGGCAGGTACTGATGTAGATTAGGTGAGGAGGCCTGAGGTGCAGTCAGCATTTTAAATCATCCCAAAAGAGTTAATCGAGGTCAGATCTCTATAGCAGGCCACTCCGAGCCAGCGCTTCAGGGAAGACAGTGTCATGCTGGAACAGGTTTGGGGTCTCCTAGTTCAGGTCTACAATCATGTACGACTTTGCAGAAACAGTTTGGTGGAAGAACCACATGGCTGGAAAAGTCAGGTGTCCCAATAGTTTTGCAAATGTAGTGGATGTAAAGGTGTGTGTTATCGCTCATCCCTCCATCCTCTACCACTGATCTACTCATCCCTCCATCCTCTATCACTACAACATAATCCCTCTATCCTCTACCACTGATCTACTCATCACTTCATCATCTATCACTACAACACACTCCCGCCATCCTCTACCACTAATCTACTCATCCCTCCATTCTCTGTCACTACAACATACTCCCTCCATCCTCTACCACTGATCTACTCATTCCTCCATTCTCTGTCATTACAACATACTCCCTCCATCCTCTACCACTGATCTACTCATTCCTCCATTCTCTGTCACTACAACATACTCCCTCCATCCTCTACCACTGATCTACTCATTCCTCCATTCTCTGTCACTACAACATACTCCCTCCATCCTCTACCACTGATCCACTCATTCCTCCATTCTCTGTCACTACAACATACTCCCCCATCCTCTACCACTGATCTACTCATTCCTCCATTCTCTGTCACTACAACATACTCCCTCCATCCTTTAACACTTATCTACTCATCCCTCCATCCTCTATCACTACAACACACTTCCTCCATCCTCTAACACTGATCTACTCATCCCTTCATCCTCTATCACTACACCATACTCCTTCCATCCTCTACCACTGATCTACTCATCACCTTATCCTCTATCACAACACACTCCCCCATCCTCTAACACTTATCTCCTCATCCCTCCATCCTCTATCACTACAACACAGTTCCTCCATCCTCTACCACTGATCTACTCATCCCTCCATCCTCTATCATTACAACATACTTCCTCCATCCTCTATCACTGATCTACTCATCCCTTCATCCTCTATCACTACACCATACTCCTTCCATCCTCTACCACTGATCTATTTATCACCTTATCCTCTATCACACCACACTCCCCCATCCTCTAACACTGATCTTCTCATCCCTCCATCCTCGATCACTACAACACACTTCCTCTATTCTATACCACTTATCTACTCATTCCTTCATCCTCTATCACTTCAACATACTCCCTCCATCCTTTACCACTGATCTACTAATCCCTCCATCCTCTATCACAACACACTCCCCCATCCTCTAACACTGATCTACTCATCCCTCCATCCTCTATCACTACAACATTCTCCCTCCATCCTTTACCACTGACCTACTCATCCCTCCATCCTCTATCACTACAACATACTTCCTCCATCCTCTATCCCTGATCTACTCATCCCTTTATCCTATATCACTACTCCATACTCCCTCCATCCTCTACCACTGATCTACTCATCCCTCCATCCTCTATCACTACAACTCACTTCCTCATACTCTAACACTACTCTACCTCTACTAGTCACTGCTCACTGATCCCTCCATTCTTCACCACTGCAGCAGTTCTATGATTGCTCTGCTCATCTCTCCATCCTCTATCACTGCAAGACACTCTCCATCCTTTACCACTAATCTGATATTCATCCCTCTGTCCTCTACTACTGTTCTACTCATCCCTCTACTTTCTACCACTGATTTATTTATCTCTTCAACCTCTACCACTGCAACACAATCTCTTAATACTTTACTACTGCTCTACTCATACCCTCATCCTCTACCACAACTCCACTCCCTCCATCCTCTTTCACTCCACTGCTGGACCCACAGTCTCTCAGGGAACAAGGAAGATATGATTCAAGACTTTTTCTGTTTAGACAAACAGACACACTTCCACTTAATGTCCAAGCAACCGCGTCACATGCAGTCTTCAATTAGCACTTTTATTTAAAAAACCAAAAAGCAAAATACACTTTGCTTTTCTCACTAATTTCTCTCCCAACTGAGTTTTTTATCAAATTGTATTTTAGTCTCTGTTTAATGAATCATTATAAAAATGTGTTCGTACAGAGAGACTTCAGAAACCTTGGTCTTAATAAAATCTTCTGACGAACACCATGAATGTAATTGTAATACAGTCTTCAATGTGGAAACAATTATCAGACAGACCAGGAGTTAATATTTTACCATCAGATCAACAAATTTGTGGGAAATTACATCTGTACCTAAGATCCATCAGATATTTGAAGCTGTTTCAGCCTGTACCGTGTAAAAGAGAAGCAGCGGATTTTGTAGCTCTGAGCTGCTCCTCATGTTATGGTCAGTTAGAAAGGGTAACAGTCAGGGGGAGCTCAGACACTTTAGAGCTACATGTGGAATTTTGAGGTCTTGCTTTTCTCATTGGCCATCAGTCATCGAATTACAGTATTTTTTATCTCGGCATTACACACACCTCTGGGTTTTATTGTTTTGTAAGCGCTTACTTGCGTTCGAATGCATGCGGTGTATGTAAATACATTATCTCCTAAGCGAAGTCTAAACATCAGTCTTGCTTTGAGCAGTGAGAGTTACTTAACCATGGCTTTTAAACACACCTTACTCTTCTCTTCTAGAAAATTGAGCACTATGATCCTTCTACCCACCAGCATTTCACATCTTACTGTCTCTCTCTTTCTTTCTCTCTCTCTCTCTCTCTCTCTCTCTCTCTCTCTCTCTCTCTCTCTCTCTCGCTCTCTCACTCTCTCTCAGTCTCTCTATCTCTCAAACACACACACACTTCACTCCACCTAAATCTAATCCAAGCCTTAACCTCTGTAACCAAAAATAAAATGTGACATAAAATCTGCAGTAATAATGTCTACACAAACTGCCACCACCAAGATATAATACATGTCATTGCACACAAACATGATATTTCTTACTCTCCAGTGTTTTTAATGTAATTCTTACATCCAGTTACATTCTGCTGTAAGTAGCACTTTAAGTATCTGTGCCTTCCACACCATACCAACCAATTAGAATAAAGTATTCAGTATGAATATATATATATATATATATATAGTATCTCACAAAAGTGAGTATACTCCTAACATTACAGTTTTATTACATGTTCCCAAGGGACAATACTATAGAAATGAAACTTGGATGTATTTTAGAATAGTCAGTATGCAGCTTGTATATACAGTACAGATTTACTGTCCTCTGAAAATAAGTTAACATACAGCCATTATTGTCTAAATAACTGCCATCAAAACTGAGTCCACCCTAAGTGAACATGTCAAAACTGTGTCCAAAGTGTCAATACTTAATAAAAACCATTGCTATCCAGCACTGCCTTAATCCGCCTGGGTATGGAATTCACCAGAATCCTCTTTTACTCCTCCATAATGACATCATAGAGCTGCTGGGTGTTAGACACATGGCACATCTCCACCTTCTGCTTGAGGATGCCCCACAGGGTTCAGGTCTGGAGTCATACTTAGCCACTCCATCACCTTCATTTTCAGCTTCCTTAGCAATGCAGTTGTCATTATTATGTTGGAAAACTGCTGTTCGGCCCAATTTCTGAAGGAAGGGCATCATTTTCTGCGACATAATGTCTCAGTAGATGTTGGAATCCATGTTGCCCTCAATAAACTGCAGCAGTAATGCAGCCCCAGACCATGATGCTGCCACCACTATGCTTTACTGTAGACAAGACACAATTTTCTTGGTACTTCTCATCGCCACACATACTGGACACCGTCTGAGCCAAGCAAGTTTATCTTAGTCTCATCAGACCACAGGACATGATTACAGTAATTCTTATGCCCCTGACACACAGTACGAGAAACAATTCTAATTCTCAAATCCTTAGAGAGTCTTTATAATGAGGTGCCATGTTGAATATCCAGTGGTCAGTATGAGGGAATTGTTCTCGAAAGCAAGATATTTTCATTGTTCTAATACAAGATACAGAAATTCGTATGGTCCTGTCAAGCAGACAAAAACATGATGAACAGGACAAGGCTTTGCATGGTTATACGACATGTTGAAGGTAATGGAGCGGCCAGTATATCTCCACGTAGGGTGTACTCAATTTTGTTGCCAGCTATTTAGACATTATTGGATGTATGTTGAATTATTTTCGGAGGACAGTAAATCTGTATTGCTATACAAAATTTACATTGACTACTCCAAAAAATATATAAAATATATTCAAGTCTCATTTCTATAGTATGGTCCCTGGAGAAGATAAGTAGCAGATTAACCACAGGTGTACAGGAAATGACTTGCAGATGTCACTACCTGTGGCTACAGAGTTTGTTTGTATGATTTTTGGGTGGGGTGTTTGAGAAAGAGAGAGTAGGACTGTCAAAGAGAGAGAGAGAGAGAGAGAGAGAGAGAGAGAGAGAGAGAGAGAGAGAGAGAGAGATTGAACCCTGTACATTAACTACCCTTATAATAACACTTAGTACAACCACACACTGTGTGAATGTGTGTTTGTTTTGCATTGGTCACATAATTTTACAAGCACCACATGCTATGACTTGTAGTATTGGTCCCTCAGTGGTTAACATGTAGGACTTTGAATCAGAAGCTTATGATTTTAAAACCCATCACCACTTGGGTGCTACTTTTGGGCCCTTGAGCAAGGCCCTTAACCTTCAGCTGCTTATTTGAATAAATTAGATAATTGAAATATGCCCCCCTGGATAAGGGCATCTGCTAAATGCCGTGTGTGTGTGTGTGTGTGTGTGTGTGTGTGTGTGGCTGTGTGTGTGTGTGTGTGTGTGTGTGTGTGTGTGTGTGTGTGTGTGTGTGTGTGTGTGTGTGTGTGTGTGAAAGAGAGAGTTAAATTCTAAATGTAATTATTTAGAAAATCACTATCAGAGTTTCCTGAGTGCTTTGATTGAGCTGTTTGTATTATCATATCAAAGGAATGTGTGATTTGCATATGTATTAAAACCATATGCTTTTAATCCATGATGCTGCATAAGCCTTAATAATAGTGTATAAAAGAATGTTACTTGAGTTTTTTTTACAAGAAATGTCCCATTTGATTTGAGTTGAAGGGACTGATGGCATCTTTTACGGTGTCTAAATGGATCCGTCATGCTGCTAAATGCTTCATGATGTGTAATGTAATGTGTGTTTGTGTTGGAAGCTGAGTTGGACGTTAGCGCTGCTCAGTTTGTAGCCTGTGTGTTTCTCCAAAAATCATAAATGCCAGGCTGAATTTAAAAAATTAAAATAATAAAATGTGAAACCATTTTCATAAATGTTTTATGTCTACATCATGTGATGTGTTTTCTTGTCCATCAGATGGAGTTGATGAAGAACATCAGCACGATCCCTCAGCCTTTCCTCTACACCAGGCATGTTCACTTCCTCAACTTCAGCAGGTGAGCCCGACATTATTCAGTACTCACACTGACTCTTGAGATATTCGTTTCCAATGGCTGTCTATAGTCTCTGGGATGTTCCTCAGGTTCAGGATGGAGCAGCCTGTCTACATTAACATCATCCGAGACCCCATTAACCGCTTCCTTTCCAACTACTTTTTCCGCCGCTTTGGAGACTGGAGGGGCGAGCAGAATCACTTGATCCGCACGCCTCGGATGAAGGACGACGAGAGATACCTGGTTTGTACCCACTCTTTATTGCTTTGTCGGTTTCTTTCCACTCTGTCATTTCCCAAAGAGATCCCACAGGGGTGTGTCAGGCAACACAGGAAGTTTGTTACCTTGTCTCTTTGTTAAAGTCGTATACAGATAAAGCCAACTGCCTCGAGCATAGATTATATGTAGAATTATTTGTCCATATAAAGGACGTATTTCATGTTCAGGATCCAATGTGAGTGATGTAAGGAGAATGAAATTTGATTTTTTTGTGAAGCACTGAGTATAGCCAGAAAAATATTTTCCTGACCTCAGATGAAACTTACAAAAAAAACTCTTTCGTTTTCTTTCCGTACCTGGATCTGTAAATCTGCACAAATAACATGACCCAGATTTTCATGCAAATGCATCAGAAAAACAGCAGAAATGTGTACAATATTCAGTATTCACTTCTTGTGCTACTTATTTTTGTGTTTACATAATCATCACAGAATCAGGACTCGAGAATGTGATTGCTGCAGTGTGGTCTATTTAATGATAATATAAAAATTTAGTTGACATTTCTCTGTTATACTTTCTGCGCCGTAAGCCATGGAATCTTCAAATTTGATTTTGGGTCACCCATAAACAAATAAAGTGATATTGCATGGAAAAATACAAAAATAAATAAAAAGTTGCATACAACATTTGTGCTTGTGCCTGGCTGTCCTGGTGTTCGGTGCTGTGTAGCTTCGGCCAGACGGCAAAAACAGATGGCTTGGATGTGGAGTTGTTGTTGGAGTTTTTCATAGTGTCCTGAATGTTGACCTGAAGATACATTGGCTCATGGAGTGACTCATATAAAACAGTGTTGTTTAGTCAGTAAGTTTTTTATAAAGACTAAGAAACACTTCACGGAACTCAAAACATACATAATTTTCTCGTAAGTACATCACAGACATGAATTAAATATTTTGTCAGCAACACTGTGTTTGCTAAAGGTTCGTATGGAAGGATAGAGGTAGCAAAATTCAATTTGAAATATATTGCAAATAAAATGAAAAATGCAAACTTGCAATGCAATATTCAAAATGGACATTTTCCATTACCATATGTGCAAAGTTTGGTGCAGAATGTAAATTAAAAAAAAAAATTCCAACAGTAGCATTAATATGTACATTTCATAGGAATGTTAATGATTGGTATATTATTTACTTGTAATTTACGCAGAAATAGCAGGTCTTTACCCCGTGTCCCAGTACTTTGATCAGGAGGCGTCACTCTCAGACAAGACAATGGATTTTCTGAAGGGCCAGCAATTTGCTACTGCAGTGCTTGGTGGGGCGTGCTCAACTCTAAATACACTTTCAAATGCTTCTTAATTTATTTATTTATTTATTATTATTTTTTTTTTTTCCTACTCCCATTAGCGGATCACCGGATCTCCATACTGCTCTGTCCTCCACATCTGCCTCTTTTAAACTACATTGAGCATTGAGCAAACTACCTTTACCCTCACCACCTCCATAAACCTCCTCCTTGGTCTTCCTCTTTTCCTTCTTCCTGGTGACTCCATCCTCAGCATTCTCCCACTGATATACCTCATGTCCCTCCTCTGCACATGTCCAAACCATCTCAATCTCACCTCCCTCACCTCCAAAACGTCCTACATGCGGTGTTCCTCTAATAAACTAATTTTTAATCCTGTCCATCGTTGTCACTCCCAACGAACATCTCAACATCTTCAGCTCTGCTACCTCCAGCTACACCTCCTGTCTTTAACTCAATGCCACTGTCTCTAAACCATACAACATCTCAGGTCTCACCACAGTCCTATAAACTTTCCCTTTCACTCTTGCAGATACTCTTCTATCACAAATCACTCCTGCTCTCACTCTTCTCCACCCACTCCACCCTGCCTGCACTCTTTTCTTCACTTCTCTAACACACTTTTCATTACTCTGCACTGTTGGCCCCAGGTACTCCTCCACCTTCTCCACCTCTTCTCCCTGCAACCGCACCCCTCCACTGCCCTCTTTGCCATTCACAATCATGTACTCTGTCTTACTCCTACTGACTTTGATTTCCCTTCTCTCCAGCATGTACCTCCATCTCTCCAGGCTCTTCTTCACCTGCTCCCTACTCTCACCACAAATAACAATATCATCAGTCTACGGAGACTGCTGTCTGACCTCGTCCGTTAACCTGTCCATCACCACTGCAAACAGGAGAGGGTTTAGAGCCGATCCTTGATGCAATTTCAACTCCACCTTGAACCAGTCTGTCATTCCTACTGCACACATCACTGCTGTCACACTGTCCTCGTACATGTCCTGCACCACTCTCACATACTTCAAAATGCAAACCTAAGTGTCCTAACTGTGAGTCTAAATGCATTTAGGAAAAATAACATTTCAATTTTATCATTTCGCTACCATTTCATGTTGCACATATGGGTAATATATTTTCACTTTAATTTTGCAACTTATAAAACATAAAAATTTGTATGAAATGTACATATAAAAACTACTGTTAGAAATGGCAAATGTAAATGATCTATTTTCCTTTTCCACCAAACTTTGTAATGAAAATGTACCTCTAAATACAGAAGATTTTGAATATTTTGAATATTTTAAATAGAATTTTTCTAACTCTGTGCTTCCATACGTTTGAAGCTGGTTTAAGTCGTGAAAAAAGAGTGAAAGTGGATTTCTTTAGCTTCATGAGAGCATGAGGCACCAGTGTTTAACATGGTAAGTGCTGTAATGTGGTTTCTGTATACAAATGTAAAACACTCGGCAGAAAACGTGTTACTGATTGCATAAAGACTTGGCGTCTGGTTTAATTACAGGAATGCAGCTTTGCTCCCTGATCGCTTCTTGGCTAAAGATAGAGTCTGGTCTTGTACAAAAACAAATCAACATCAGCGGTTCATTAATTTAAGACTTGAGTATGGATGGGTAGTGTTACGAGGGTTGTTTTATTTCATATGAGAACATATTGTATACTGGTCCATAGAGTATCTGTTTATCCTTTGACATAAACATACTAACAAACATTTCTTATATACAAATAAAAAAAGACGCAACATGTCATTGTTTTTGCAGAAATTATTCATGGATTCTAAGGTTTCTTACATCATACAATGGAATTCTTACTCTGTGGAGCCTCCAGCAGCCTATGACATACATTATAACAGACAATTATGGATAAAATAACAAAAATCTAATTTACAAAATTACAATAAGGCAAATGCAAGAAAACGAGAGAATAGGGAAAGAATGCCCGTGCATATATAAACTGTGATTAGTGTCCAATGTAAACATATACACAGAGCCTGTCTGGAAATACATTGTTTTAATGGTTTTTGAGACTTATGCATGTTCCTTTTGTTTTTATGCAACAAACTGGTAAAACCACACAAGATGGTGAATGACTGGTCTTCGGATCAGTCCTAGTTCACATTTTGTCTCTAACAGAAGTACTTATGTAAGACAGAGAAAATAAAAGAAGATATTAGCAGACTGCCTGATTAGCAGAGAAGGTTTGAGGCTTATTCTGTGTTATAGAAATACTCCACCAACATGGCTGCAATTCCATACTGGACATGCAATCATGTCTGGACTGCGGCTCATTGGAACCAATTTCCCCCATACAATTGGCTGGAGTGCAAAACCTTCAGGTCTTTGTTCATAATGACCCAAACACACCCACATCAAACTCAACAAAGGGATGGTTAAACCAGTCAAGTTCTTTAAAATTATTTCCAAAGCCCAGATCTGAATCCATCTAAATATATGTGACTTATCATTAAATAATCAAAATAATCTGATCCATCAAATTCTCATTTACAATTTAATGGCTTATATTATTTGTCATAATATGCCACACTTGTAAACTATTACAAAACAAGATAATAGCATGAAGTATGTGAAATATTCTTCAACAAATTATATATTTAGGGCTGTGCACTCAAATGCATCTAGATCATTGTTATTTAAATTGTTTCCCCTTTTTTACCTAAAAAAGTTCCCTATTTTTTCTTTAATTTCTCCTACTTTAATTTTTTTGCTACATCCCAAAATTCTGCAATTTTAACATGCTTATATATACTTTTTATATCCATTCCACATCACTGTCAATACATGACTTGATATACTATGACAAGACGTCTGTCTCACCTTTTATGGAAATAAAGTACCACTGATCGACTTGACACAGGAAATGTGTGAATGACAACATAAAGTATAATTCAATAAATTTTTATTTGTATAGCGATTTTAACAATGGACCGTCACAAAGCTGCTTTACAGAGATAAAGTGTTTGAAAGGTGTTATGAAGTGCGGGAAGCTGTGAAATGTGTCTTTAGCCTGGGTTTGTGTAAATGTTTTGCAGCAACTTTATGTAACAGAGAGAATCAGAGACATTCCATTCTACAGAGCTGAACTGGAGCTGGGATTGCAAAGCTTTCTTAAAAAAACACACACACACACACACAAGCAGTGTGAGAGGGCTTAAGTGTTCACTTTGTGTTTGTGTTTTAATGAAAAACACAGAGGTCCAGTGCGGGCGGCTAAACATTTACTTTTTTATTACTGTATAATACTGAACCTGAACTGGTTTTTCTGAAGGCATTCTTTAAGCAGAAAGTCTGTAGATCACACATTGTATTCAATTCAATTCAATTTAGTTTGATCTGTAGAGCACTTTAAACAAAGGACATTGCACCAAAGCAGGTTTACAGGAATAAATATAATAGATATAATGGTGGTGACAGAGGTGAGGAATAAGTCCCTCAGCTGATATGGAAGAAACCTTGAGAGGAACCAATCTCATCTCACCAAATATCCAGTCAATGGTGAATACTTGAGGTTATCAAATGTTAATTGATGCATTTACATTTATGCTTATGGCATTTGGCAGACACTCTGATCTAGAGTGACATTTATTTTGATTCATACAACTGAGCAGCTATGGGATTAAGGGCATTTCTCAAGAGCCCAGGAGATGCATCTTGGTGTGGCTGGGATTTGAACTTACGAACTTCAAATCCAAAGTCCAATACCTTAACCACTAATCTACCACCTCTCACTGATGGATGGAAAATTGCAGCCCCAAGCGATTATAACAAACCATGTAGTTAATGATGGCCCCCGTTCGTGATCCAACGGCGCTAATCCAAAAACGCTTTTTCGCTGTTACTGTAAATCAGAAAATTGAACTTACATTTTCTTTTCCCTTACAGTTTGCACACAGGATTATATAAACGTTTACAGCTGTGCCGGGTCGATTTATTTCTCTATGCCAGTCAAAGCATTTGCATGAATTGAACTCTTAGATGTGACAGTATGATGAGATCTGACTTACGATCTGCATCCGTGCAGGATTTAATTAGTGTAATTAGTGTGCGTTAGACTGGAATTCCCCTTTTTCTAACACACACACACGCAAGAAAACCACATTTAAGCCTTTAATTAGATTCAAAGCAAATTTACTCTGCTTCATCGTGACAATCATTTTAGTATTAGTATCACTAACTGAAATCTGAGTGTCTTTCAGTAATTGTGATCGGATGTGGATTCTGGTTATGTGTGTGTTATCATTAAAGTATGCACGAGAGAGATTTACTTTGTTGTCACTTTGTTTTTTGTATTAACTTCAAAAACTGCAGTATTGATTCGTTTAGATTAATTATCACAGATGATGAGTGCTAAACAAACAACAAAAAAACATGTTCACTAACCATTTGTATACTATTTGTGTACAAAAAAAAATGAATATGGCTTCAGTAAAAAGAAAACTTGAGTAAAAGTAAAAGTACAAAACTTCTTACATTCGAATGAATTTAAGTATAAAAGGTTAAAGCAGTGAAGTACCAGAAGTGTGAGAAGTACCTGAAAATCATACTCGAGTCAAAGTCTTCGAGTATCTCATTTGTACAGTAAAATGTTAGTGAAAAGCAGTAAAAACAGGTTTTATTTCCTAAAATTCTACAAATTGTACACCTCAACACTGCAATAACACTGAAAAAACACAACAGCCGCTTCAACACCCTAGAATTAAATGAAGATCAAATAAGTCGGTCAAAAAAGACAGAGTATTTAAGCGATCTTTTAAAAAGGGATCTTCAATTAATGAATAGTATCATGTCACAAAGTAGAAGAACTGTTAGTATTCAATGGACAAATCTAATTAAAGTAAATGTTGCCTCTCCTGCAGAATAAATTATCCACAGCAGATACAGTCTGTCACTTCAAATATAGTCAAGTCAAGTCAAGTTTATTTCTATTGCGCTTTTCACAACAGACATTGTCTCAAAGCAGCTTTACAGAAATCAACAGTCAAGGTGAATGACTGTGACAAGGAAAAACTCTCTTAGATGTTATGAGGAAGAAACCTTGAGAGGAACCAGATTTAAAAGGGAAACCCATCCTCATTTGGGTGACATCAAGAGTGTGATCATAAATACAGAACACTGGAGAGTAAGAACTAACATGAATACTGGAGTGTTTAGTGGAGCATAAGAAGATATATTGAATCATAAATACAGTAATCCATCTGGAACTGGGGGGTCTGGAACGTAACCCCCACGATAGGTGAAAATACATAAAGCGGCAACCTAATATGTATACAGTACAGTATACAGAATACCTGTCCATCTTAAGGCTTTAAAAACCGTCCCAACACTCTTATAAACGTTTCTTCTGTTCTTAAACACTTTCAATATCCTTAAACCTACATTATTTTAACCTAAAAAATTCTATATGGGTACTTACCAGTGGAGACACGACTTGAAGATGATGAGGAAGTATGTGTGCAGTACTAATGATGATCAAGTTGATGATGATGAATTGAATGTACCGCATACCCAAGAAGAACATGACATCTCTTCTAAAAGCTTAGTTTTTTAGGCTAGAAAATTATTTTACAGCAAAAATAATTGAAATAACTCTTAAAAATACTTCCCACTGTATATACCCTGAAATCCCACGATACAGCGAAAAATCCGCAAAACAGATATCTTTCATCTAAAAACCCGCGTTACAGTGAGCCGAAAGCTGTACAGGGATTACTGTAAACTTAAGTACAGAGTAAAAGTTATACGTTTAAAACTCAGTAAAAGTAGAAAGTAGCTTTAGTACAGTAAAAAAGTACATTTACTCAAATACTTTACACCAGTGTGATCTATGAGTAATAGATGTAGTTCAGTGTTTCATCCTCCTACACATCAGACTTGTATAAGGAATGATTATTTTATAGTTACAAACACACAGTAGGAGAACCGTTCATCAGAGCTATGGGTTTACGCTTGTCCTCTCGTCACAGCTTCTCATTGAACACAACATATATGTTGACTATAAAGTGCTGTGGAAGGGCAGGTTTCTCTGAAATATCGTGAAGTAAACAGTTTTTTTGAAAACTCTAAGGACTTTGGATCCATAGATCGTTAATTCAAATCCCATTCACACCAAGTTGCCTCTCATGGGCCCCTGAGCAAGGCCCTTAACACCAAAGATGCTCAGTTGAATGAATGAGATAAATGTAATTCGCTTTGTATAAATGTTTCTGGCGAATAATTTAAAACGAAATGTACTTTGATGAATTACACGTTGTTGCTAAAAAAAATGAATTTAAAGACATTAGTGAAGTAAAAGCACATCCTTACTGTCCAACACTGATTATATTTTGTAAAATACTTTCATTGTATTCTTTCAGTTGAATAAAGACGACCGGATGCAGCTTTGCATAGACCTTCTTTCATTCCTGTCCCAATATAAACCTTTTTTTTCTATTTCTTCTCATCTTCTATTCTGTTTCTATTGTTGACCCATCTCTGCATGAAAAACCGTTTGGAGGTTAGGAAAGCAGTCAGAAATCACAGAAATCACTCCACATTTATTTGACTTTATTTGTAAAGCACTTTGAACAGGACACATTGTCCCAGAGCAGCTTTCACAGAAATAGAGGAAGAATCAAGATTTTACATGTATACATTTGTCCCTGTAAACTCTCGAATGAGAGACAGTGGTGAAAAAAAACTCCCTGGAGTGATTTGAGGAAGAAACCTTGACATGAACCAGACTCCAGACCCATCCACATCTGGTTGACACCGAATGACCATCCAATAAAGTACAATTACAGTTGAGGATTTCAGCTGTTCAAAAAACTTTTCCTAACAATTGCAGCTCTGAGCCATGTAGCAAACTGTACATATTCGATTCAATTCATTTAAATTGTATTTGGTTAACACTTTTAACAATAAAGATTGTCCTAAAGCAGCATTTCACATGAATAAATAATTACAAATATACATATCAAATGATTCCCTGACAGAGACTCGAGTGTAACACTCTTCATGGTAATTTTAAGACATTGAAACAAACTATTTATAATAATTACAGTCCAAATCCATCTTTGTGGGTTTTGAGTTTAACCCCAGTAACCTCATGTTTTCTTTAGGCTCTTAATGAGGAACCATTCTCAGCAGGAAGTGGTCTTCACTCGAAAATAACTCCATATGTAGGGTGTCAGGAGGAATCAGAAAGGTCCTGAGAGAAGGACGCGCATGTTTAATATGGCAGAGAGAGTAGAAGATAAAATATTAATTACAGTTCAAAACTATCTTTATAGTCCATGACATATATTGATGGATGTCTGCTCACCAAGAAAAACTGAATTTCTGTAGGGGATTCATCTACAGTTCGTTTACATTTATAAGGATAAAAACCAGTCAAACACGAATCAAGCCACCAATCAGGTTTGAGTTTTGAAGTGGTTTTGATTGGTGCTTGGTGTATCTACCGATCACCAACATACAGTTCAGCGTCAGATCAACTGCAAGCAGAACATTTCGAGAGCAATAATACAAATAAACCTTCAACTGAAACTTTCTGCTTTCAGATTCTGTTATTTTATTTGGTTCTAAGGGGAACTCTTTAAGGACATGATCATTTGATTAGATATCGATCATTGTCTGACTCATTAATATCCTTCTATTAATAGATTGTTGTGCTGAAAGTCACATTTGAGTCTTTTTCACATAAACTAGGGTGATTAAGTAAAAAGACATGTAATAAAAATGATAATAGGAACATTATAGTTATAATAAATAATAGTACTTTGGATACTTAAGTACATTTGAAGACAAATACTTTTGTACTTTTACTCAAGTGAAAAAGTGGACACTTTTACTGGGGTCACATTTTTTTTCTGAGTGCATCTCTACTTTAACTTGTGATAGAAGAGTATCTGTGAGAGTAAAAGGGAAAGTTTATAGGACTGTGGTGAGACCTGTGATGTATGGATTAAAGACAGCGGCATTGAGTAAAAGACAGGAGGTGGAGCTGGAGGTAGCAGAGCTGAAGATGTTGAGGTTTTTGTTGGGAGTGACGACGATGGACAGGATTAGAAATGAGTTTATTAGAGGGACAGCGCATGTAGGACGTTTTGAAGACAAGGTAAGGAAGGCGAGATTGAGTTGGTTTGGACATGTGCATAGGAGGGACATGGGGTATATCGGTAGGAGAATGCTGAGGATGGAGCCACCAGAAAGGAGGAAAAGAGGAAGCCCAAGGAGGAGGTTTATGGATGTGGTCAAGGAAGACATGTCGGTAGTTGGTGTGACAGAGGCAGATGTAGAGGACAGGGGGGTTTGGAGACGGATGATCCGCTGTGGTGCCCCCTAATGGGAGAAGCCGAAAGAAGAAGAAGAAGAAGAAGATTAACTCTACTTTAACTTTTACATACTTTGTGTACTTCGTCCACCACTGATAATGTGTGACAAATGCATCCCAGCTGCTTTCTCCAAACTCTAGACCACTAGCCAGGTGAAGGGCTTCACAAACATGAGCTGTTTTGTGTAAAAGCTTTCGGAACAATGTGCCCAATATTTCGAGAATGCTTGCTTTGTTGATAATGGACAAGGAAGATGGCGCAGGAGACGGTTTGGACAAATTCGCACAATTGGGTTCCCAGTGATTTGCTGGGACAGCAGCGGTGTGTGTATCATGTTCGGTCCAGCAGCAGTTAGAAAGAGAGAAAGTTCCAGAAAGGCAGACTCACTGACTAAGAGGTTATGGGACACAAGCCAGCAATATGTGTGTCATTTCCTGTTTATATCATTACACGTGTCCACCTCTTTCCTTTCTCTCTCCCTCTCTCTCTCTCTTTCTCTCTCTCTCTCTCTCTCTCTCTCTCTTTCTCTCTTTTACTCTCTCTCTATCTCTCTCTCTCTCTGTGCCTCTTCTCCCGCGGTGGTGTCCTCGCTGAACCCTTATCGGTTTAATAGTTTTGGCACCCCTGCCCCTCACCGATACTTTCAGGACTTTCAGATTGTAATTTAACTTGTAGATTCACTTGCTCCTAAACACACAAAAAGTGTCTTTTTTTTTCCAGTTACTACATTCTTTTCCACCACAGTTAGAAAAACATTCCCGGTCTGACAGTCAGGTCAACAGAAGCTCAGCCAGGACACTCTTTGTGTACATCAGCGCCTGTAAAAGTGCAAGGAGCAGCACAGTCGGAGTGGCTGAGGTCCAAGAGAATGTGTTTTCTTTCAATTTTAGCCAAAAATGACTTCTTTTCCAATTGATTTAACAACACACGTCATTCATTTACACAAATTTGACAATTGCATACAAGATACAGTGTTGTAACACACACATCTAAAGTAATCTATAAGAAGAAACTGTACCTTGCCTCATATGTAGTTGTGTATTTTTTGTGCATTGCTTTGAGAGTAAAGAAAAAAAGTGTTATTATTATTATATTATATTATTATATAAAATGTTAAATAATTGAATTGTAATTCAGTGTAGATTGTAGCTGTACATCAAAATTGTGAGACATTTTGTGAAAAGTTGTTTCTGTGGCTTAGGCATGTGTAACTCTTCTGAACTTCTTTTGTATTTATTCTGAGTGGCGGGTTATCAACTGAACTGAATTGTGATCCAGATGTGGACTCAAAAATTTATTTCAGTTTAGCACTTACAGTAAACAGAGCAGATAGTCAGAAAACATAGCTGTAGTTTATTGGCTCTAAACAGTTTTTTTATTTTATTTTAATTTATTTTATTTTAGCTCTGATGAGTGAATTTGTGACATGACTTGTTAAAATAAAAAAGGTAGTGAGAAGAACAGACTGAGGGTTTTCAGGACATTGGACAGAGCAGCATGTGTTTTATCTTCAAAGGCGTCATATTGTATTTTCAGATTTTGTGTTTTTTTTTTCTTTCCTTGTGGATTTTGGTCTTTTGTTTTTGCTGTCTTTCCTTCTTTTTTTCTGTGGGCTTTCTTTCTTTCTTTCTTTCTTTCTTTCTTTCTTTCTTTCTTTCTTTCTTTATGGCTTCCTGTCTTCTGTTTTTGCTGTCTTTCCTTATTTATTCTGTGGGCTTTTCTTTCTTTCTTTCTTTCTTTCTTTCTTTCTTTCTTTCTTTCTTTCTTTCTTTCTTTCTTTCTTTCTTTATGGCTTCTTGTCTTCTGTTTTTGCTGTCTTTCCTTATTTATTCTGTGGGCTTTTCTTTCTTTCCTTCTTTCTTTCTTTCTTTCTTTCTTTCTTTCTTTCTTTCTTTCTTTCTTTCTTTCTTTCTCACTTTGCTGCTACAGTTCTGGTTTACTTGATGTATCAGATGTTTCTTTGCACGTTTCCTCTCACACTGTACTGCATGACAGAGCTGGATAAGGATGAACGGATAAGAAATCTACTGCTCACTGCATGAAGCCGTCTTTGCGAACTTTCCTAAATTGTTTGCTTGACTTGGCAGTGCTGTATCATGGATGTGGTTATTTGTTGACAGCAGGGAACTGAAACATTGGGACATACTTCAAAGTATGCACAGATCAGTGAAGCATCATGGGAAGCTCAATGGAGAAACGACAATCTCTCTGAGACAGAAGTCTTTGCACACAAAGTAAAATAATGTGTAATTAATGTGCACTCTGCTCAAATCACTGTTTAAATGCTACCATGAGGTGGTGCGTATGGTCCACAAGAAGCTGAGACTGTGTGTGTGCTTCCACCTCCAGGCCTACAGAGAGCTAAGTGACTCTGACAGCACGGCTAGTTGAGAGCGTTATTGTTGCGGGGTAAAATACACAACCTTAAATTTTGCTCTTGTTATGCTAAGAAACACAAATATGTCCAAGATGTTTGCATGTAATGCACTGTATATGATCAGTGCTCTGGAGTTCCTGATAATGGATTTTAAGCAACTTGGAAAAAAACAGGACGTAAACACTTTAGGCAGGAGATTTGAGCACAAATGAGAAAGTGCACATATATGACATCAGGGTTTAAGCTGGTGTACATGATCTCACCACCTGGGGTTCGTGAAGGAACCCTCTATAGTCAACAACCTCCACACCAATTGGTTTTTTGGTACAGGATTTGCTGTTTTGGAGCGTTTCTCAGATCAGAAATGTAGCCACTTGTGCACAAACCATTTCTCGTTGCTTTGATCAAATTGTGAATTCTTTGGTACATCCATTAATTAATTGTGAACAAGTGACTGCTGTTTTCTACATTATCAGTTGTTTATGTTCATGTTGTCAAACTCGTGCACCTTCAGTTGGCGACAGAGGAAAAACACACAATTACAATTTCTAAAAATGGATGAACATCCAAGAAATTACCGGACGCTACTGCAGTACAATCATACAGAAGAAATTAAACTTTTTATCATTTTCAATCAGTGCAATCCAAGAAATCCTGAAACTGTGCGCCATCATACTGACACCACGACTCAATGTTTCGATCTTGTTTATGAACAAGGACAAAAAGGACATGTCATTCTGACGGCAATGAAACGTTCACACAAATACTCACTTTTGAGAGATGAACTAAGGATTTTGAGAAAAGTAGAGGCTTTTGAAATAAATCCAATTTGTTGTGCTGTTTGTACACATTGTTCTAAGAAATGCACTTCACTGCTTTGCAAATATTAAGGATGATTCAAGAAATTCTCCAAAGCAACTAAGAAATCCTGTAATGTTGCGTCTATGAAGTGTCAAATCTTTACGCTTTAACGAAACACTACAGGTTTCATCTTCAGGCTAAAAGTGAAAGTGTAAAAACGTTTTTTTTTTTTTTTTTTTACCTCAGTCTAATTCTACATGCTGAACGAGCATTCTTTTATCGAAACACAATTATCTGAAGCATTTCCTCTTTATGGTCGGAGTCACTTCCTCTCTAGTGTCTGTTATTTCTTATGCACAAAAAAAGATTGGTAATGAGACAGAGTACAGTCTGAGTAGAGGGTTAAGTGGCCGAAGTTTCAGTGACCCGAGGGAGTTTGTTTGGGTCGTTCCCCAAATATTTTGATTTGAACTCGTAGCCTTTAAGCTGACAGTGTTGCTGTGTCCTTCACTTTCCTTCTTCATATCACCTTCTTTCTCACACTTTTAACTGCTCAGCTCGGTGTAAAGTGCAGCTAAATGTGTGGAATTTCATAGAATTTCTGCTCAAATACAGCACAACTGCCTGCTGTTTAAGTGTGTGTGTGTGTGTGTGTGTGTGTGTGTGTGTGTGTGTGTGTGTGTGCCCTTTTCTTCGCCGGCAATTGAGTAGTTTTGCACATTGCATGAAACCACAGTGTGCTTTAGGGCCAAACCAGAGGCAACGACAGACAGTTTATAGGCGCTTACAGATAAATCACTCTCAGGTCGTTCCTGTAACCTGAATATATTCTACATATACAGCATTCAGCCTGTACGCACAGCAACGTAGAATTATATCTTCTATACTACTGAGAAATTAAGGAATGAGGGCCCAGCTGTGGCAATCTGGTCGTGCTGTGATTTGAACTCACAACCTTCCGATCTTAATCACCTACCAGATACCACTTTCGTTACGTTTCCACTTCCCAATTGATTCACTATTAACACTGGACTGGATATAAGAGTTTATGGGGATATATCCCCTACACATGTACATCTATGATAACTACAAAAACATTTACAAAGGATCATTCTTAAAGACATTAGCAGACATAATGTTTTAACTTGAAATATTATGAGACAAATGTGGGACTTTTGCTTCTTTGGTGAAGTTTTCTAAACTCAAGAACTAACAATAAATAAAAACTCCAAAAGTTGATCCACAGCTAAATAGAGTAGGTTTTGAGTACTTACTATCACGGTTTATTTTCAGTTATGCATATTTTTTATGAGTTTTGGTACAATACTGTCAAGATATTTGTGAATCTCTATAGCAATGTCTAAGTTTAATTCTTTGCGTGACTCAGAACCCTGATTCCAATTAATCAGTTTTTTATGACATTAGTTGAAGTTGACACTATGACATTATATGAACTCCCCTTTTTTAGCTTCAAAGTGAAACTGAAAGTGAGAAAACAGCGTGTTTTTAACCCCTGTGCTATTCTCTGAGGTGAACAAAAGTATTGTTTTATCAAAGAGATTGTAGACTGCACATTAACTCAAACCTCTGGGTGCGAGGTAAGGTACCTGTCAATCACATCTGTCAATTACAGTAACACTGGGCAGTTGTGGTGAACTAAATAGGTTAAAAGTTTCATAGCATTAAATTCTAACATGCAATGAAAATTCTTTAAACGTCTAAAGGTGACGCCTTATAAATAATAATGTTACTGATTATTGTTGATGTCGGTGTTAATGTACCCTGATGCACACTAATCCAACTGTTCATTCAGATCAGATTAGATTCATGGTATTATTTATTATTAATAATATTAATAATAAATAAATAATGATATTTAAAACTGGAGTTTTAAAATGTAACAAGACACGCAAATTGAAGGTTAAAAGGATACAAAGTGAAGGTCAAAGACGTGTTATAAGCAAACATGGTCTGTTGATCTTCCTACACCTAAATTTCATAATTTAGCACTTTTTTCAAGGCCAGATATTCAGGTTTTTTGTCTTTTTTGAGGAAGAGAGAGCGAGAGAGAGAGAGAGGGTGAGAGAGAGAAAGAAAGAGAGAAGAAAAGGGGTGACATAGATAGAGAAACATATAATCACATCCTTCAACAGGTTTTTTTGAATGATGCATTTGTGGAAAACCTCAGACGTCTCCTGAAGTACACGATGTATCGACCGCAGTATGGTCACGTTTGTGGACGTCTGTCCATAAGATTCATATGTGCTTTTCCACACTTTGTTCCCATTTACTGTTATAATAATCTTCATTCTTCTGGGAAGATGTTCCACAAAATTTTGGGAGATTTGTGCTCATTTAGCCACAAGGGTGTTAGTAAAGTCAGGTACTGATGTTGTTGAGGTGAGAAGGCCTGAAGTGCTATTCCAATTTATCCCAAAGACATTAACCAGGGTTGAGGTCAGAGCTCTATAGCAGGAGATCCACCACTCCAACCCATGTAAAGCACATCTCCAGGGAACTGGCTTTGTGGAAAGCTGGAAGGCTTGTGTCTCCTAGTTCTTGTGAAGGGAAAATGTCATGCTACTGCATCCAAACACATCCTGTATAATTGTGTGCCCTCAACTGGTAACAGTTTGTGGAGGAACCACATATGGCTGGAAATGTCAGGTGCTTCAATACTTTTGTTCAAATTGGCAATTATGGTGTAAAGTGCCATCGAGAGAGCCACAATTTTACTGTAAGCCACATCACCATATTTCCTGCTTGTAATTATAATCAAAACGAGGTTCATTATTTATTATCAGGTCAACTAAATGCTAATGTTTGATTCAATTCTTTTCAATTCATTTTTATTGTATAGCATTTTTAACAATGAACATTGTCTCAAAGCAGCTAATGTGGTGATAAAGAATGAATAAAAAAATAAAATATTCATAAGGAAGAAACCTTGAGAGGAACCAGAATCAAGAGTGAACCTCATCCTCATCTGGGTTGCACCGAATGTCCATTTATTACAAATAAACAATGTTGAGTGGAACATTGATGGTAATAAGATTTAAACTGTAGTCCTGAGTCAGTGTAGCAGACTGTTGACATTAACTACAGTCCAAATCCATCCTCAAGGCTTCTGTTCTTACTACACATTTTTGTGGATGCCCAGGCCGAGACAAATGCCCAGGCCGAGAATTTTTTCCATGGTTTTGCTTTTTGTTTTTACATCAAATACATAAAATGAAGCAACACTCTTATACAGGAAGTCATTATATTGTGTTTGTGTTTGTTTGTCTTGTGTTCACTTAAAGGGTCAATCCCTGTAATGAACGACTTCCTCGAAATTCCTCGAGTAGTGTGTGCTAATATGCGCGCGCGCGCGCGTGTGTGTGTGTGTGTGTGTGTGTGTGTGTGTGAGAGAGAGAGAGAGAGAGAGAGAGAGAGAGAGAGAGAGAGAGAGAGATAACAGCGCCCCCATCTGAGCACATGCAATTACTGCATTTTGTAAATACATTTATTTCTGCATTTTCATAAAGTTCATTAGTGGATTATAAATGGAGTTGCAGACTCTGGACACAGTGTATTACAAAATTTGATCTTATTCATCTTTTGTGGATAATTATTACTTTTCAACTATGGCAGAAGCTCCATCATGTGTTTATCATTCATCATGTTGTGTGTTTATAATCTGTATTGTGGTGATGTTTGTATCCCTGTTATCTTTAATAGTCTCACGCCGTCTGTCAAACCTGTCTTACTTCTTCCCTCTCGTTCTGTGCAGGACATTAACGTGTGCATCATGGAGAACTTTCCGGAGTGCTCAAATCCTCGCCTTTTCTACATCGTGCCGTATTTCTGTGGTCAGCATCCTCAGTGCAGGTAGAGCCATCAGACAAACATCATTTTCACTGATAGTAAACTTGTTGTACAGGCATGTAAAAATTGAGACACATGATACAATCCATCAACATGCAACGTGTCAAAAAACAAGAGCTTTAGCTACCTTCCACATGCAGATTCCTGTTTCTTTATCCAAGTAACAGCTGACTGAAGTCTAACCTGAATCTAATCTGATTTATAAGGCAAAATAATTAAAAAATTAAAAGATGTGCTCTGTGTGTGTGAGACAGGGAGCCCGGGGTTTGGGCACTAGAGAGGGCAAAACAGAACGTCCTGGAGAACTTCCTCCTAGTGGGGATTTTGGAGGAGCTGGAGGATGTGTTGCTCCTGCTCGAGAGACTGCTACCTCACTACTTCGGCGACGTGCTGAACATCTACCACAGCCCAGGTACACACCAATAAAATCATTTCGCACACTTTATATGAACAAACACTAATATATTGGGGAACATTTAAGACGTAATTAAAAGGTAATAAGTAAGTGATAAGTCTAGTAGTATTTTTTTTTCTCTCGCTAAATAAAACATATGTGTAGGAGAGTGTATAAATGCGGGAAGAAGGAACGCAAAAACAGGTCATATGGATGGAAGTCCAAAAAAATAATTAATGAATGAATGTTGTCCATTATAAAATACATCCAGAAAAAAAGATACAGTTAGGAATGTTTTTTTTCGATTTCGAACTCTGAAAAGAACACGTAACTACCATCTGATCCCAATTTTCTGACTGAACATGTAAACAAACAAATACAGCTTAAGTACTGGAGCTTGTTATAGTAATGTTTATATTAATAATTACTTGTCATAATAATGATTACAATAATTTAACAATGATGTAATTCAGGTATACAGGGTTGTCTTGTGCAAAATTTCTTTATTTTCCCAATTTGTGATGTTATTTTCAGTAACTAGTTTTAATAACCACTGGTTTTCCTTCCTTGGTCGGTGTTACCACTGCATATCAGAATCACACCACAAGCGCTGCAATTTTGTAGATGCTCTGACCCAGTCTTCTAGCCATCACAATTAAACCTTGTCATACACACCTTATGCTTCCCCATTTTTCCTGCTTCCGACACATTAACTTCAAACTGACCATGCCCTTGCAGTCTAATATATATCCAACCCCTTGACATGTTCCTCTGTAATCAGATGATTAGTGTTGTTCATTTCATCTGTCAGTGGTCACTACATGCACTATATGGAAAAAAGTATTGAGACACATGACTTTACCAGCCATATGTGGTTCTTTCCCGAACTGTTCCAACAAAGATGTGGCACACAGTTGTATAAAACGTCTTTGGATGCAGTAGCATGAAATGTTTTCTTTACTGAAGGTAGGAGACCCAATCCTGTTCCAGCATGACAATTCTCCTGTACACAAAGACAGCTCCATGAAGACATTTTTTACATGGGTTGGAGTGGAAGATCTTGAGTGGCCTTAAATGATACCCTTGTGGCTGAATGAGCACAAATCTCCACAAAATCTACAGGAACATCTTCCCTAGAGAGTGGCCGTTATTGTAAGAGTAAACTGATACGAATTGTCGAATGGGATGTTCAACACATAAGCACAAATGAATCGTATTCTCAGCTGTCCAAAACCTTTGTCCATGTATTGTGTGTGAGAATAAATTGAAATCCTGGGATAAACATATCACAGTGTTTATGATTCCAGAAGCAGTGATGAGGTTCAGGTCTACAGAAGCAAGCGCAAGATTTGGTCATAATGTGTGAGATATCTACATATCGTTTGGTAATCTGCCTTGTGTCTTCCTTTCACAGCTTTCTGGAAGGTGGGTAACCTGACAGGCACAGTGAAGAAGCACATGCCAACGCTGGATGCTTTACAGGTGCTGTACCGCCGCATGAGGTACGAATACGACTTGTACTACTTTGTGCGTGACCAGTTCCACCTAGCCAAGAAGAAAATCGGCCTCAAGTCGACACGTCCGAGCTCAGCCCGAGAGCCCGACTTCCTGCGAGAACTCGCTCTGCGAACGAACGACCCACTGGACGAAGACGATGAAGATGAGGAGGACGATACTGCTCTGGAAGATGCCAACAATTGGTTGGTGCAGCCTTGAATGTTGGCACAAAGAATTGATATCTCCTAGGACTCAAGTGGAGATAGCATTCCAAAGAGCACTCACATTGTATGTGTGTGCGCTTGAGTGTTTGTGTGATTGTGTGTTTGTGTTTGTGTGTGTGTGAGTGTGTGTGTGTGTGTGTGTGTGTGTGTGTGTGTGTGTGTGTGTGTGTTTGTGTGTGTGTGTGTACGTACACATGATCATGTGATACCCCGTATTTTTAACGGGGGAATAAAAAAATCCACCAGGACAGCTTAAGTGCATGGATGGGCCTAATTTAATATATTCAAAACATGACAAAAGACTGTGTACAAATGAATTTATCTTTTGTCATTTTTTATTATTAAGAATGCTTTTTGCTTTGTTTAAAAAAAGAAAAATTTAAGAAAAAAAGTGTTTTGGTCATTTGTTATACCCGGTTTTAGAGTTGTGGTTTGGAACGGAAGGACATTTGCAGTCGGTATTATGGTAGACGAACATTCGGAAGAGAGCAGAGAGTTCACAATCTCGGGGTTTGATTTCAGATAAAATTTTGAACATTAAAACTTAAAAATGCTTTTACAATGCACGTTCAGTGCGTTTCATTCCTCTGTACATGAGGAGAAGAGGATGCGTGTTCGTTATAAAAATATTCCTGCGTTCTCCAGTAAAACACTACCTAGCTTCAGGTTTATGTATGATAAATACTCTGTTTTAGCGAGTTGTACCTCAGGAAACCCTTTTTTTAACTGCATTTATTACAGATTCCTAATAAATATAAAAATAAAGAAAGCACAAATCATTCTGCAATATTTCAAAACATTTAAACTAATAAAGCCTACAGATATTTAATTGTTTTTGTTATTATTATTTACCAGGACCATCATTATACAGAAATACCCCAAACTTACGACGATGAAACCAACTCATGCAGACTCATGCATTCAGGATTGTCTGCAATGGCCCTCATTTATTTATTATACGAATATCATAAATGTATTAGAAATCATCCAGAATCAGAAATGACACTTTTGAGCAGTAAAACATGCTGCTGCGAAAAGAAATGCAGGAGTTTTACCACAGAAAAGATTTTTAAACCTTCTGTTTAAGAAAAAAAGGTACAAAAATGCATGGAGTGGAGAACCCGAAAAGTACACAGTTGTGTAGATGGAAATATTTAAAGTAACAGCTACATCTAGAGCAAGTTCATTCCACCACCTCGGTGCCAGAAAAGAGAAGAGCCTTAAGGTATGTTATCCAGCACTGCCTTAATCCTCCTGAACATGGAATTTACCAGAACTGCATAGGTTGTTGCTGAGATCCTTTTCCACTCCTTCGTAATGACATCACAGTGCTGCTGGATGTTAAACACTTGGCGCTTCATCAGCTTTCGCTTGAGGATGCCCACAGTTGCTCAATAAGGTTCAGGTGGGGAGACAAACTTGGCCATTCCATTATCTTCACCTACACCCTCAGCTTCCTCAGCAATGCAGTTGTCACTGTGTGGGGTCATTATTATGTTGGAAAACTTTTCTATTCTTCTTCTTTTGGCTGCTCCCATTAGGGGTTGCCAAAATGGATCATCCGTTTCCATACTCCTCTGTCCTCTACATCTGCCACTTTTAAACCGACTACCTGCATGTCTTCCTTCACCACATCCATTAACCTCCTTCTTAGCCTTCCACTTTTCCTCCTTCTTAGCCTTCCCTCACTTTGTCTCCAAATCGTCCTACATGCGCTGTCCCTGTAATAAACTCATTTCTAATCCTGTCATCACTCCCTATCCTCAGCTCTGCTATCACTCTTCTCCACCCACTCCACCCTGCCTGCACTCTTTTCTTCACTTCTGTAACACACTCTCTATTACTTTGCACTGTTGATCCCCAGGTACCTGAACTCCTCCACCTTCTCCACCTCTTCTCCCTGCAACCGCACCACTCCACTGCCCTCCCTCTCATTCACACACATTAACTCTGTCTTACTCCTACTGACTTTCATGTTGAAAAACTGAACTGTTTTATGAAAGGAAATTGAATAATGATAAAAAAAAATGCCTCGTAAGCAAAATCTTCATCTGGGAATCTGCAGTGATTGGTCCCTTTTTACTTGATAAAATGTTGGAACTGTTTTTTTAAAATGAGATTCAGTTGCAGAGGAAAGACAACAACAAAGCATTGGAACATGCATTCCACTTTACATGAAAACCTTCTTACAGATTTGATTCAGTTCAATTGAAATGTATATGTATAGTGCTTTTGACAATGGACATTGTCCTACAGTAGCTTAACAGAATTATATAGATTTCAAATATAAATTTCAGCATAGAAATTAAATTTAAATGTATCCCTAAAAAGCGATAAAATAGTAAGGAAAAAGCTCCCTGAAATGAAGAAACCTTGAGAGAAACCAGACTCCAAACGTCCATTCATCATAGTCCCATCACTGCTGAGGTTTTGAACTGTTCACTAATGGATGCATTAAAGCAAAACAGTTTATAGCAACTTAAACATGCTTCTGAAGTACCAGTGACCAGAGCTCCTGTTCCTTTTTTCTCTTTTGCCCGGTTAATTTGGGATGAAGTTCTTCTCAATTGGAATCACTTTGTGCAGCTGAGAATGGTTCCACACGAACAGTCTAAAGATCCATGAAGGTTTCTCTTAAGGTTTCTTCCTCATTTGATCTAAGGGAGATTTTCTTTGCCACAGTCGCCACTGGATAAATGTGCATAGGCACTAAACTTTATAACCTCTTTTTCTCTGTAAAGCTGCTTTAAGACAATGTCTATTGTTAAAAGTGATTTACAAATAAAGCTATAAATAAAACAGTTTAATTGAATTGAACTATATAACTCTTAGTCTCGGTTGAACTCTCCGTCGAGTTAAACATGCTCCTGAGGTTCCAGTGTCCACTGTCCCTGCCCGTCCTCCCCCTGCAGATCTTCCCACTTCATCCAGGCCTGATTGGAGGCCACTCTGTGCAGCTGGGGACGGTTTCTTATCAACACCTTGGGTGGTTCCATGAAATTCCAGAGTAAGAACGGGAGCTTTGAGGATGGATTGGACTGTAGTTAATGTTACCAGTTTGCTACATTGTTTCTGATCACCATCACTGTACCTCAACATCTCAACATTTATCCTCATAAAAAAAAACACAAAATGTAAATGAGTATTAAGTAAATATTAGATTTTGAAATAAATTCTCCCTAAATGAAAACACTTTAGAAACGTACAGATACACAAAAAAGCTACTTTAGTACTGAAACAAATTACTTTGTTACTGTTCACCACTGCCCAAAGGTGTTTACTGACATTTGAAGTCAGGGCTCTATGCATGTTCTTCTCGAAATTTGTCAAACTGTCTCAAACGTGCAATTATAATGAACAAGCGTAGAAAATCGTTACCACTTTACCTGTGTAAAGCTGCTGTGAGACAATGTCCATTGTTTAAAGCTGTATACATGTAAAAATTAATTAAATCGATGAGACGTTCTATACAAGTTTGTGCTTAAAACTTTATGGCAACATTTTGGTGAACCACATCTGGTGAAACACACTTTTTACTTTTTGGCCTATAGTCAAGTCAAGTTTATTTCTATTGCGCTTTTCACAACAGACATTGTCTCAAAGCAGCTTTACAGAATTTAACAGTTAAGGTGAGCGATGTGTATTTATCCCTGATGAGCAGCCATGGTGACTGTCTCCCTTAGATGTCATGAGGAAGAAACCATAAGAGAAACCAGACTCTAAAGGGGAACCCATCCTCATTTGGGTGACACCAAGAGTGTGATTTTAGTCTTTAAACAATACAGAACACTGGAGAGTGAGAACTAATATGAGCACTGGAGTGTAAGATTATGAGTAATGTTCTTTCTACAGTCTTATACAGTCATTTGTGGTTATAAAACAGGGAACTACTGAGCAACTCATAAAACAGCTCAACATTTGCAAATCATAATCATCATCATCATCATCATCACAGATCCAACACCAGCTTCTCCATGCCAGAGCCTTTAAACATTTAAGGAGCTCCAGTGTCCAAACTCCACATGAAGTGGGATCCAATTGGCACTGGTACGTCTCTAGATGGTTCGGGATGTTTTTGGGGTCGGCATCTACTTCTTTGAAGGTCCACAATCTTCATAATCTTCATCTTCATTCTTCTATAGTGTATATTTAGGCATAAGTTGTAGGATTAGTTAGCATCAGGTGTTTTAACAGAAGTGAAAACAGTTATGTGGAAACAGGAATAATGCAAAGACAGAACTTGTAAGGAGAGAACTTTAGTGCTTACAGTTACATAATCGATATGCATGCAGGATAATCTAGGTTATAATGCGTTATGATATTACACTAGGTACACTTGTTAAATAACAATTTTGTTTATTCCAGGAAATGTTAATCTGCTTGTTGAGGTTTGCTTCAATCTTACACGTTAATCAAAAGAACATTTGAGGGCGCTGTTGTACAATTAAACTCTGTGGTCACTTGAGGAAAGGTTTTTTGTTAGCATTGTTTTTAAGAGCACAACTCTTAACTTTTATAGTGTGTAAATAGAATAATGAAAGACATTAAACTCAATAAAAACTGGTGTTTCTCCTCATGCCTTAAATTAACTGCAAGGATATAAACACTGTTGTGTTCATGCTGCCCAAGCAACTGTGCTCTATTTTAGTCTGTAGACTTTCTGTAGTGTAACAGAGACGTCTCTCTTGCTCGCATACTTACAGTTAGTCCAATTATGGTCTGTGGTTTGTGTTAGCAGGTTTAAATCATATGTCTCTGATGGTTATAGTCTCGGCTCAGGTTGCTGACAGTCTGTCCCTGGGTCAACTGTCAACCATGTGTGGATCAGCCTTCATACACTACTGTATGTGTTCCCGCTTGTGGGTATAGAACATGAACTTTAAAGGAGCAATACAGTATGTCCCTGAATGGCAAATTACAAATTCTGTTCATCAGTGGTGCAAAGTATTTGAGTAAATGTACTTTGTTATTGTTTTTAAAACAGTAATTTTAAAACTGAGTATTAAAGATTCACTATATTTGACAATGATCGTTATTGCATCGAATTGCATTTTTCACGGCAAGCTGATTTATTTTGCAGAAGAGGCGATATTTAATTTTATTTGTCAATTGAATACAGTAGTCCTCTGGAACACATGGGGGTTACGTTTGGTGAGTTCGGAAAATCTGCAAATTTTGGACACAAATTTTTAATACAATAATGTGTTTTTAAAAAAAATCTGGAAATTGTTAATGAAAACATAGTTTAAATTTGTATTTCTAATGTTCCTGAACATTTGGTCCCGCTGCGGATTTCTGCGGATTGTAAAATAATACGCAACTTGCTGTTAGTTGAGAACCCGCAAATCTTCCGAGCTGTGAGTTCCAGACCGTGAATTATCAGGGGTTCATTGTACTAATAGTTCTTCTACTTTGTGACATGATACTGTCATTTTATTTGTTACTTAAAAATATCATTGTGAAAGACTGCTTTTTTTGACCGAAATCTGTTTTTGGCTTTTAACTAATGTGTGTCTAGGACTAGTTGAGGACTAGTGCATCTTTGAGCCTACGTTCAATATGAATAAAATAATGAAGTACTGTTCAAATCAGATAAGATTCGAACTCAAGTATTACCTGTAAAATACGATCAGTATAAAATCTGGTTACACCCTAAAAATAAAAAAAGGAAGAATTTTAGAATCACAATCATTCTGACTAAACAGTATCGGGTACAAACTGAAATGAACTGGCAACAAGACATGAAAAGTGCAATTAGCTAGCACAACTTTTATGGAGAGATTGTTCGAACACTGCGTTTCTAAAGATTTAAAATACGACCCATAATTTAGCAAGGTGAAAAGAAGGAAATAAAAAAAAAATCGAATAAATATACAATATTTATAGATTCCGAAAGCTGTGGTGTCAAATTATATTGTATAACAGGCAAAAAAACTTTTTTGAGGCAAAATCAGATGTTTCTTTGTTTATTCATTCTGAGTATTTTACAATTCAGCCACAGCTGAACAAAAGATATAACATGTCAAACTTGCCATCAACGTGTTCTCTGCTTGACTAAACTGTCAGAATCACTGACTTACGTTTTCATGTGTTTTTGTATATGAATATGTATTTAATTATTTCTAAAAGTCTATTTTTTCCATTTCATAGCTGCCACATGATGTATTGCCATGGCCAAGCAGCATTGTAAGGACTGCAATAATTCTTAGCATAAACTTTATGTTGATCGAGGCTCTTGCTTTAACCAATCAGATTGCGACAAAGTGACTTTATAGTCCAATGAGGTGAATTATTCAAGATTGAACCCAGTGTTGAAAGAATTGTCTCCATATCCAGGATAAAGTGGTTATAGGAAATGAGTGAAAAAATGTAATATTAGTGTCTTATTCTCTTTCCTGAAGTTTCATTTAATGTGCAGGTCAATAAGACATTTTGTTTCATAATTTGGCCTTTTTTTCTAAAAACATCTGTCTTGTTAGCCCTTTCTAAAAGCTTCTCAGATTGGGATGCAGAACACATCAGTTTATCAATTTAACTCAGATTCAAAGATCCCATCCACCAACATATTTAGTGAATTTAAATGTGCTTCCACAGAGTGAAGCTGGATATATGGACCTGGGATTCGTAAATCTGTGAATATTTCTTTGTGTTGGAAACAAGATCAAAAGTAATTAATGGTGGACCGTGCATTTCACACCTAGATCCTTAGTGGTGTCCTAGTTGAGTCAATCCAACTATCAATATCGTCATAATGACTTCAAGCCGATTACGACTATTAAAATTATAGAGCAACGTAGTATAACAGATCACTGCATCACAGACAGGATTCTCATACAGTGAGAATACATGTTATTACTGTCAGTGAATCTCGGGTAAGTGGATGGGAGGACCTAAATGCTGGATGCACACAGGGTATGGAAAAATAAAGTGCTCTGTTATACTGCGTTGCTCTGTAATATTATAATAGGCTTTCATGACTCAATAACTGATGACACCTGCATTCAACGCAACTAGTTTCTAACTAATTAATCATTTGATTGGTAATCATTAGAATAATCATATATAATGTGGTATGCAGTAATTCATGCAATATTTTGCACAATCATGATTAAACTAAACAGCTACTTCATTTAGGGTACAATATTCGGGAATCAGATATTTATTTATCAATATTGACACCTTTTTGAAAGCTGGCAACCTGCAAATTCCTTTCCTTCACCAACTTCTTCATTATGGATCAATGTTCTGTTCTGAGCTCAACAAGTCTGTGCAAACTACTAAGTAGGCACCCAATCAGAGCCCGCATTTTTATGATGTCATCAGGTAGAACTTGTTAAACAAAGTATTTCACAGTACTTTAAAACTACAAAATTACAAAACATGAAAGTATTTTCAAAAAATATAGGAAGCCATTTTCATCAACCCTATCAAATACAAAATCCTATTTTATATTTGAAATACATGTATCATAATTACTGGCTGTCCCTGCCCATGTGACCATGGTGAGAAGATGCAAAAGCCCCTCACAGACAGTAACGTGAGTTAAACCAGGCACTCTAAAAAAATAAAACCCCATATCCAAAAAGCTTGGACACTGTGTAAAATGTAAATATAAACAGAATACAATAATTTATGAATCTGATAAACATTTTATTCACGGTAGAACATAAAATACAAATATCTATACTGAGTATATATACAATTTTAAGTGGATAAAAGGTCATTTTAAATTTGATGGCTGCAACACGTCTCAAAAAAGTTAAAACAGGGCCATGTTACCACGGTGTAACAGCATGTCCTCTGTCATTATACATCTGGAAACTAAGGAGACCAGTTGCTGAAGTTTTGGGAGAGGAATGTTGTCCCATATGTGCCTCATACAGGATTCTGTCTGCTCAACAGTTCTGGGTGTCCTTTGTTGTATTTTTTTTGTTCATGATGAACCAAATATTTTCAAACGTTTCCCAAAGGTCTAGATGGCAGGCAGGCCAGTTTAGCACTTAGATTCTTCTACTATAAGGTCATGATATTGCAATAAATGCAATTAGAATTGTGTTGCTCAAATATACAAGGCCTTCCCTAAAAAACCTTTTCTAAATGGAAGCATTTTTTGCTCTAAAACCGGTATAAACCGTCCAGCATTAATGGAGCCTTTCCATATTTGCAAGCTATCCGTTCCACTGGCACTAATATGCACTTCCATACCATCAGAGCAGAGCTTTATGATCTGAGCATTGATAACAAGCCAGATGGTAACTCTCCTCTTTACTCTGGAGAATGTTGTGTCCATGGTCGCAAAAAAAAGAACTAAAGAATCCACTTTTACTCGGTACATTTTAAATGACCTTTGACCCAGAGAGGTTGGCAGCGTTACTGGATCATCTTCTTTTTGCATGATAGAAATTTAACCGGCATTTGTGAATGACATGGCAAACTGTGTTCACAGACAATGATTTCTGGAGGTGTTAATGCAGTGATTTCCATTACAGAATCCTGCCTGCTTTATTATGCAGTACCACCTGAGAGCCAGAAGTTAACAGGTATCCAAAATTGATTTTTGCTCTTGTCTCTTGTGCACAGAGATTTCTCCAGCTGTACCAGGCACTAATACTCTGAGTGAAGTAAGAGAATAAATGTCCACATTGGAATTCAATACTTAAAGTCTAGAGTGACAACACCTTTACTAATGCATAACTGTTTGGCCTTTGAAAATGTTTGGCAGATTTACTGTAAAAACTTTCACACCCAACAAAAAAAAATAATCTGTTTCTGGTGCCCAGGCAGTACTGCTATGTACACACACATGCTAGCCAGTGATACATCAATGTGTCCTTGCAAAACACCTTAGTCTCTGCCCTGTCCGTGAACCGAACTAAACATGGAGCAGTCTATCTCTTCACAAACAGATCAATTTCTACTCTGCACGATGATGTTCCAAATAATCTGACACACCTCCCTGAGAATTAGCTAATACCCTGGCACAGGCTTGCACAGTGCCTCCATTGTATAAATGCATTTGCCCAGAGCATAGGCTACACACTGAATTTTTTTTTTGTTTAAGTTCTACATCTTCCATTTACTGTTCAGGGTTTTTCCATAAAATCTTATAAAGTCTTCTTGCTTATGCTTAACTACAGAAATGTTCCTTGGATCTATACTTTACAGCACATGCTCTTGTCAGTACTACTGACTAAGACAGGTGCTTAGCATTCAGGACATTTGTTCTGGCAAATGGTGCACCAACAATCATGGGTCTCCAGTCTTATCCAAAATGGGCTAGTGCAGCTCCAAGATTTCATTCCAACCAAGCAAGAGAATACTTGCCCCCAACTATTGACCTATTAGAGACAAGATTGGACATTTGATCCGCATTCTCTCCTATGCATATGTGAATTCTGAAATGATGGCTTTCGTCATTACCTCTGGCATTTATTCTGGAAAATAGTATCCTTCAACACTTTTATTGCTTCCAGTCCACCTTTTATAATTCTAAAGACAATGGATGCAAGTGCTTAGATTCTATATCATGAAGATTTTAGATGTATAGTTTTGAAGATTTGATGTAGTTCATTTCAGCATTTAACATTGTATCTTGATTGTTTAAACCATTGTTTTACATCAGGGTAGTAACTACATACTGCTTTCCCAAATTTACAGCTAACACCAGCTTACAACTGATTTGTAAATGGTGCAGTCAAGCTGTCAGGAAGTTTTCATGATTTGTTGTGCTCAGTAGCCATTTGTATAGTTTGGATATTCTGTTGCATAGCTATCAGCAAACCTGCCAATCAAACTCATGCAATTTTACAAAATCCACCAGGTAAGCAGCAGGGTTCTTATTTTTTTATAAATATCCTAAGAGCTACAAATCAACATTCAGCCACACATTCAGACTTTCAGACCTGTTTGGAAAATGTTACTTTGTTGTTCAAATGGCTTGGAAAGGGATTCCTTGAGTATGTGAGGAGAATTAGGTCAGTTCTGGTAGAGAGCCAGGAGAGAGCTGTGGAAATGTTCTTGGGCAGGTTATTAAATGAATGCTCTATTTACCACAAGGACATGAAAAACTGTTCAGAAAGCAAGATGGCTTCCTTGGGATTTCAGGAAAAATCAGTGCAAAGCTAGGAGTATTTAATGGGCAAAATGTTTGATACTAATGATGTTATTGACCCAGGAAAAAAACATGAGTTTCCAAAAAGGTTTGGCTTTTTCAGTGGTTAAATTCTATTTAGGAGTACTTCTGTCCTCAAACTGGCTAGTATATCAGCTTCCAGTTTGGTGTGTATAATTAATGTTCCATAATCTTAATTATACACATATAAATAGCTGTGGCTTCTAATACTGGAGGAATTCCATAAAAAGTGTTCAAATCACAACAAAGTACTCTTTAATAACTAAAAGTAAAAGATCTATATATCTAAAAGGAAAGAGAAAAATACTTGGATGCTGTGTATCATATGTTAGCTTCCAACAGGGAGTCGCACTGACATGTTAAACAGAACATGTTGGATGTTCAAATTACGCTGAAATAAGAAAAAAGGGACAAAGCTTTCTGGTCACAGAGTAACTGACAATGGTTTGCAGTTACATGATGGACATGGCTGCACATGGCTATCTGCCTTTTTTTCTCATAATCATTGCTTATAATTATAATAATACAATTATCTTATATAAGAAATCCAAATAATAAGAAAATAAAAAATAAGGAAAAAAAATATTTTTTTACTAGTCATATGCACATTATAGTACAGTGCAATTCTTTCTTGGCTGATCCCAGTGATGTAAGGAAGCTGTGGTCAGCCATGATATAGCACCCTTTGAGTACAGAGGGTTTAGGACCTTACAAAAGGGCCCAAAAGCAGCAGCTTCGCAATAGTGGGCCTTGAACTCCGACCTTCTGATCAGTAATCCAGAGCCTTAACCACTTGAGCAACCACTTCCCCATGCTAATGTACATTAACACTACTACTATTGCCATTGCATCTGCATTGATACAACAAAAACAAGCACACATTCCCTCTATCAGCAAAGCTGTGAGCAGGCCTGTGCAAGAGCTGTGAAATAACCCTGTTTTCTCTTCCCTGTATAGCATTTCCTAGCTAAATTGATCACCGTTGTCAGCCTACATGTTCAAACGACATATTACATAAGCATATAATAAAAGACAAACAATAAACAATCCTACAATTCCTGTAATTATATCATCGTATCGAAGAAACACCTGGAAAAGCCAGCAGTACAAAAATACATGTGCATCATTACTACATGGTGTTTAAAATTGAACAAAATGCCAGTGATATTCTTTAAACAAAGGCTCGGGTATGAAAATCTGAAGGTTGTGCAAACCTTTATGCACCTTAGTCCAGTCACAGACTCTTTGGTCCATCCAGGGCATGTGCAAGGCAGTAAAGTTAAGTTTGTTTGCAGAAAGAAATCGCTTATTTGATTGCACTCTATACACATTCAAAATAAAAAACCTATTTCACGTACAGCCTTAGTCACATAAATATTTGACTTCACAAAATATCACTTATCTCTCACACAGTCAGTTGACTGTAGACTTTTTAGCTCCAGTGTATGAAACTGGAACAGTGTTGTGCGTAGTCTAATATGAAATATACTTTATACAGTTCACTTGTATCTTAAACAATGGGGTTACTTCCCACTTCCTCTTGTAGCACCTACAATAAATACAACAAAAACACACGTTGTTCAGTTGTAAAAAACAAAACAAAACAAAACTGAGCAGCAGAACATCTTACTGAACTCTACAGATTACAGTTTTCTTACATCTTTGGCCACATGTTTCTTTTAGTATTGAAGACAAAGAGGAACGGAAAAAAGAACCTGGACCCTTAAAAAATTACAAAAATCTCAGATTCTTCATGACAGACCAGTCTTGAAGTTTAAACTTCAGAACATGAAGCATTAACTGTGCTTCACACTCCAGTCAACAAGTCCTCCATTTATACTTTTGTTACCACCGTTAATGCTTTTGTTGCGTTTTTGTCATCTATTGCTAAAAAAAAAAATCCCCAAGTTTATATGGAGTTATGGAGAATTGTGCAGCTGGTGATCACAAGCTGTAGAGATTCATTCTGCCTCTTCTGACTCAGGCTTTGTTGTCAGCCGGGTTCATGTGTATGTCATTCTCGCTTGTTGTTTTCTTGCTTGTCTTTGTTCCCAGAGCTTCTGCCTCCTCCAATGTGGAGGTGAGTGGTTCCCCCAGTGTCTCTGGCAGGAAGAGGCACAAAACTCCAATAATGAAAGACAGGATACCCACGATGAGCTACATGAGAGAAGACAGAAACAAATGTGACGTAAAAAGTTTTTTTTAAAACAAAAACATAAATGTATTCGTTCTTTAATTTTGCTATATCTAACAAATAGGATTTTTAATATTAGACAGACAGATAGACAGACAGACAGATAGATAGATAGATAGATAGATAGATAGATAGATAGTGAGAGAGAGAGAGAGAGAGAGAGAGAGAGAGAGAGAGAGAGAGAGATAGATTCACCCCTATTACCATGCAATACGATCCGATTTCTATATGATGCAACACAATGCAGAGTTACACAAGGTACAGAGTTCGCTTTTATTTCTAGAGTTGTGCCTGACAGAAAATCGTCAATTTACTTAAAAAAAAAAAAAGAAGTAAAATAGAAATTTTTTTTCCAGTTCTGTCTACAGAAAGATGCAGCTCTACCTCTGCCATGTTAATCTGTATTCTTTGTGACTCTCAGGACACGCCTCGGTCTCTGTGGTGTTGTGATACGTCATATTCATGTAGCAGCAGCGGTGCTGAGAGAACGAACGCGCGCGAGAAACGGTTTAGTGAGAAGAAATCAATCTACATAGAAGATATTGATCACAAATTGGTCATTATTGGTCATATGGGTCTAAATAATACATGTATACAGCATCTACCAATAATTATATATAAGTAGGGCATTTTTACAGATTAAAATATGTTTAAAATGGTGCCAACTTTTATTCTGATGCACTAATACAAATCTAATAGATAGATAGACAGACAGACAGACAGACAGACAGACAGATAGATAGATAGATAGATAGATAGATAGATAGATAGATAGATAGATAGATAGATAGATAGATAGATAGATTTGAACTGGTAGAACTGGTAACAGGTCAGCCTTGTGTTTACCTGAGGCAGGTAGGTCCAGACATCTGCAAGGTAAACACAGAATGGAGCCACCACACTTCCAATGCGACATGACATACTACCACTTCCCACTGCAAGTGACCTGCAGACACATAAATACTCCTTTTGTATTTATAATCACATAAAATTTATATATATATATATATAGCATTGCATTTCATATTTAGTCCAAATTTGCTATTATAATTCCCTCCACTCTCCTGGGAAGATTTTGGAGTGTGTTTGTGGATATTTGTGTTCATCAGCCACAAGATTGTTAGTAAAGTCAGATACTATCACAAAGGTGTTTGGTTGGGTTGAATTTAGAGCTCTATAGCAGGCCACTCAAGATCTTCCTCTCCAAACTATGTAAACTATGAAGCTCACTTTGTGAACAGGGACCAACAAAGGGTTTGGGTTTCCACATTATTCAAGTAAGCAAAATGTTGTATTATGCCGCATCCAGAGACGTAATGTACAATTGTGTGTCTCCAGCTTTGTGATAACAGTTTGGAGAAGAACCAGATATGGCAGGAAAGGTCAATTCATGAGTCTATGAAGCTATACAACAAGACCAGGGGTTCTCTTTAACTTTTTAACATTCCTACATTACTCAAGTTCTCAACTGGCATTGCACATGCTGATCCTGGGCATCTGGAACTTAATATTGGCTAGATTATAGAGGAAATGTTCTTGTCATCCCGGTCCTAGGTTTTTTCTTCTTTAAATTGCATTTACATTTGACGAGGGCAACTGATAGATATTTTCTATCAGAAGAATTGTTAGATATGTGGCAACCTATATGTTCTGTGCTATGCTAACCTGCTTTTATTCTGATGTTAGATGTAAATACAGTCCACTGTTAAAAGCACTAAACAAATAAAAATATGTTCAATTTAATAAACAGTGTGTCATAAGTGTGTTTATTGCCAAATTCACTAAAGCTAATATCTGAATACCTTTGAACATACAGAGAACTTTTCTCACCTGATGATTGTTGGATAGAGCTCACACGTGTACAGGTAAATGAGGCCGAATGCGATGGCGATGGCAAACTTCCCCGTCATGCTCAAGATGACAGCCAAAATCTCAAAGTCCTACAGACAAAAGTAACAAAGAAAAGAAAATGAATTTCAGTGCACAGTGGTTGAGAACAACTCGTGAATGACTCCTAGTTTATGCGAGAGTATTCCTGAATCAGGACTAAAGTTCTACCATGACCTTGTTCAGAACAAAGTGTTTAGAGACCATGTGATGTCCACAGTTGTTATGTGTGCTGGAAAATTGATGGGCTTCAGAACCCCAAATGAGGAATGAACAGCTTGTCCTGGACCTTTAAGTCGTATTGGATAGGGACTTTCATTTTTAGACAAAAGTCACTTTTAGAGGAAAAAAATGCAGCCATGTCAAATTCTAGCAATTTTACAGTATAAGGATGTTTTAAACCTTTGTGTGTGTGCATTTTCTGCATGTATTCGTAATAAAGGGGTCATTTTAGAGCACAGATGCTGTGCACACTTGCAGATAGTTTTACCAAGTGATCGTTAAATTGCCTTAAGTACTCAATATTCAAACTCATAACCTGACAATGACTGAAAGTAGTACACATTTGTGCTATAGTGCACATTTTCATCAGCACAGATACATGACACTCCACAACACTAGATTCAACTCGACCTTCCCCACCCCCTAATGTACAATTGCGCTACCATACACCCACCAAGAACACGTCTATTTATAAGTGTGACTCGGCAGCAGACATGCAGTAGCCCACAGTTTATATAAAGTTCTAGGCACTGAGTTAAATGTGTTTATAGAAAACTGTCTAATAATTCATATATACAGCAGTGGTAATAATAAGACTGCTAAAAAATATCAATTCAATTTATAATTATTTTTATATCTTAGTTTACCTATAATTAAAAATAGAAATCATTTAAGTATATCTATAGCATTTTATAGGATTGATCCACAATACAGATGCCGACAAATGTGTTTTAACCAAACATGTTTTTGACACACACTGAATACACACACTCCAATCACTTACTTGATCAGGGATAATATACTTCTTATGGAATATTACTGAGTAAGCGCAATCCCAATCAGAGTGTTAATGTTTTGACATTATTGCTTTGTTTTTCTTCATTTTTTGCACCTGACAGCAAGTGTTTAAGTTGTTCTATCTAGTGGTCACTTTGCTAATGATTTTCAGACCATCTCTGACATGTATGACATGGATGCTCTCAAGTTGTTTGTATTTTTACTGAAATAAACTCTATTTTCATTTTTCCTATCCACGTTTTCACGTCAAGTCTTTATTTTTGAGAAAAATATTTTCCAGGCAATATTGGCACAGGATTCGGCCCAAAAACAACCAGCTACTGTTGAGGCAAAATTTGCTATAATAACTTCAGTAATAATGGTAGAAGGTCCAACAAACTTCATGTGAGCTAAGTGCTTCTAAGAGTATAAAAACATTTCTTGTTGCTTTGATCAAACTGCGAATGCTTTTGTACAATAATGAAATCGATTGTGTACAAGTGTCTGCTGTTTCCTAGATGATCAGTTGTTTATGTTCATGTTGATCAAAATATATTATACTGGTTTCACCTGAATAGTTTTAACCCCCAAAACATCTTAACATCAGTTAATTGTATGTCATTGAATGCAAAATGGTTAAACCAGTTGTCAGATTCTGTCAAGTGTAAATTTCTATTAAACTTTATATTTTGTAAATGTGTTGAATTGATGAATTGTGCAGATACATTTCTTGAATGTCGCTAATGAAGGCAAGTGAACGGCATCAGATAAACTAATAATCAACCATTTCTCCAAAACAGGTTGAAGGTGAATCTTGTGAACCTTCAATTGGAGCGTGAATACAGACAGAACAAAACATAAATTCAGAAAATGGATGAACAACTAAAAAAACAAACGAACATTTACAGTACAGTAAAAGTGTGAATCCTGTCCGGTCTCTTGCAATCGATATAAATCAAATATTCAATCAAATAAATGAATTTGTGCTGCAGAAATTTATAGATGCCTATGGTTCACACAACTATCCAAAACTCTTAAACCATTATTTCCCCTACTGGGTTTTAAATAATTGAAATACTTGTACCTGAGGCACTGCTATGATGAGCATACAGGCAACTCCACTCAGCATCAGCGATGGAGCACATGTCATCTTCCTCCCGACCCGGTCCATTGCATAGCAGCCAATTAAATAGGATGGCAGTTCAACAGCACCTGCCAAACACCAGTGTCAGTTTTAATCAGTGGTGAACAAAGTACACAAACCATGTAGAGATACACTAGGTAAAATTGCTCCCTTTAAACTTTCACTTGAGTAAAAGTACAAAGGTATTTGCCATCAAATGTACTTAATGTAATGTTTATGGTAACATGGTTTAACTACATTCCCAGCAGCGCCATTGAGCTCGGGCGTCGCAGTGTTTTTCGGGCGGACAGGACGGCAGAGGACTCTGGTAAGTGCAGAGGTGGAGGTCTGTGCATTTATGCTAACAAATGGTGCACGGACTCTACTGTTACTGAAAGTCATTTTTATTTACAGAGAGAATTCTCAGCCATTGTTGTGACTGCGGTGTACATTCTGCCGGATGCTAATGCTAAGCTAGCTATGGAGGAACTGCATGCAGCTATCAGCAAACAGCAGTCTGCACATCCCAAAGGAGCTATTGTTGTTGCTGGAGATTTTAACCACTCCAACCTGAAATCTGTTTTACCAAAATTTCACCGCAATGTCTCCTGCTCTACCAGAGGGGACAAAACACTGGACCAGGTATACACAAACATACCTGGGGCATACACAGCCATTCCCCCCCACCCCCCACTTGGGTCAGTCTGATCACCTCTCTTTGTTCATGCTACCCAAATACACAACATTGATCAAACGTGTAAAACCAGCTGTGAGGACAGTAAAAGTATGGCCAGAGGGAGCTATTTCTTCTCTACAGCAACAGTTTCAGGATACTCACTGGAACATGTTTGCTTTGCAAGCCACACTGGACTCTTACACGAACATGGACATTTACACATCATCTGTTTTGGACCATATTAACACATGAATTGACAATGTCACTACTGTCAAACACGTGAAATGCTTTTTCTTAATCAGAAGCCGTGGATGAACTCTGAAGTCCGTCTCCTGTTGAAAACAAGAGATGCTGCCTTTAAATCTGGCAGTGCAGAGGACTACAACAGAGCCAGGGCCAACCTGAAAAGAGGAATCAGGAAAGCAAAACTCACATCAAACTCCACTTAGAAGAGCACTTTGACCAGAGGCGCATGTGGAAAGGCATCCAGACCATCACAGATTACAAACGCACAGCTCAACCAACCAGCAGTGCCTTCCAACCGGGCGAGCTCAATCACTTTTTTGCTCGTTTTGACCAAAGCACAGGACATTTCACAACAACCACGGACTCTTGTAGATGGATTCTGGACTTTCTCACCAACAGACCTCAATCTGTCAGGTTGGGAAACCAGGTATCCTCTACCCTCATTCTGAACACTGGCATCCCGCAGGGCTGTGTTCTGAGCCCCCTGCTCTACTCCCTGTTCACCCACGATTGTGCTCCTCTGTATAACTTCAACATCTTCATCAAGTATGCAGATGACACCACCATGGTCGGCCAGATTGACAACAATGACGAATCGGCCTACAGGGGAGAGATCCATAATCTAGCAGCGTGGTGTGCCACCAACAACCTGACTCTTAATGCCACAAAGGCCGAAAAGCTCATTGTGGACTTTCGGAAATCCAACAGCAGGAGACATCTACCTGTCAACTTTAATGGAACTGAGGTAGAACAAGTCTCCAGCTTTAAGTTCCTGGGAGTTCACATCTCTATCTATCTATCTATCTATCTATCTATCTATCTATCTATCTATCTATCTATCTATCTATCTATCTATCTAACTATCTATATATCTGTCTGTCTGTCTATCTATCTATCTATCTATCTATCTATCTATCTATCTATCTATCTATCTATCTATCTATCAAGTATTCAAAGTACTATGATTTATTATGACTATTATGTTCCTATTATCATGTTTAACACAAGACTCTACTTAATCAACTCAGTTTGTTCAAAAAGACTTGAATATTACTCTTAACACAACAATCTATCAATAGAATGATATTAATGAGTTAACACTGATTGATATCTATTCAAATTATCATGAACCCAAAACCTTCTTTTCACCTACTTCAAAAAATATCATGCAAATGTTTTGTGGCAAGTTAGATTCAGGAGTTTCTTCCATCAAAATGTTCTGCATGTTTCCTGCATTCCAGCATTCAGATCAGATAAGTTTTTTATCCTCATAAATAAAAAGGATGATTTTGCAAAATGTAGTTGAGTAAAAAGGAAGATATTTTACTTTGTAAAAGTAAAAGTCTCCCCGAATGAAAATACTTCAGAAAAGTACAGATACGTGAAAAAGCTACTTAAATACAACTAATTACATTTACTTTGTTACTGATTTGAATGCAGGGATTTTCAAAGTTCTTAGATTGTTTACTTTCAGGGACTATGAAGTTATTCAGCCCATGGGAGATAAACAATGTGTATCATCTCCGGCTTAAATTTAAAAATGGTATTTATTTATTAAAATAAACAATTATTTTATTTGTTTATTGGTGTCTATCAATCTTTTTTTTTTTAATGACTAATTCAGCTGAAACGTATCTATAATAAATAAATCACAGATGTTGAATCACGGACCCAGTACATTATTTATAGAACCTATACTAACTTTCCGTCCCCGTAGAGAAGCACAGCTTGTCATGTTACCCAGAAACTGGAAAGTGTAAAGTGCTCTGTGCAGTGACTCAGTAATTAAAAGCGCAAACATTCATTTTTTATTAGTCTTATGCAGCGTCTGTCAAACACAAACCCCTGGGAATTAGCTGTTACTATAGAAACACTAACATTTGATTATGAATGCATTTATAATACATTCTACCTGCGAGTTTCAGAAAATGAATGAAAACTTTGTCATTTTGAGAATTGAGATACACTGAAAAGACTAAAGTTTGTGGACATCTGAGCATAAGGTTGCTACGTGCATCCTATTCCACATTAAGTCCCTATTTGCACTTATAATAACCTTTACTATTCTGGCAAAATGTTCCAAAAGATGCTGGAGTGTGCTTGTGGAGATTTGTGCTCATTCACTTACAAGGGTGTTAGTAAAGTCAGGTGCTGATGTATGTGGGGAAGTGAGGAGTCAGCAGTCAGTGTTTGAATTCATCCCAAGGGTGTTCAATAGGTTTGAGGTCAGAGCTCTATAGCAGGAGATCTTCCATTCCAAACTATGTAAAGCATATCTTGTCATGTCAAGCACAGCCTTCAGATCAGTGTTCGGGACTCAGACACAGTCTCAGTGTTCAAGTCTTTTATCAGGAGATTTTTAAAGGAGGGGATCTGGAGGGATTATGGATATAGAGTGTTTGGTGAACTGGGATATTTGTATGCTGTCATCCCCTGACTCTCACACCATGTTTGTTGACGGTGGTGTGGTGGGTCGTCTCTTATCCCAGAGATCCCTCATGTTGGTCATAATCCCTCATTAACTTCTCTTTCTCCCATTTAGCTATTCTGCTATAGCGAGTCTTGCCGGAATCCCCAACTGCACAGTGTCCTTAACTTCATACAACAATAAGGACACATAATAATCCATTTGTTGACGGTGGTGTGGTGGGTCGTCTCTTATCCCAGAGATCCCTCATGTTGGTCATAATCCCTCATTAACTTCTCTTTCTCCCATTTAGCTATTCTGCTATAGCGAGTCTTGCCGGAATCCCCAACTGCACAGTGTCCTTAACTTTCATACAACAATAAGGACACATAATAATCCATATCCTTCTCCTCCTGTCACCCCCCTCTCTCTCTCTCTCTCTCTCTCTCTCTCTCTCTCGGTCGAGTTAAACATGCTCCTGAGGTTCCAGTGACCACTGTTCCTGCCCCTCTTCCCTCTGCAGACTTTTCACACTTCATCCAGGTCTGCCTCTGGATGGTGTTCTCTTCGACTGGAGGCCACTCTCTGCAGCTGGGGACGGTTTCTTATCAACGCCTTGGGTGGTTCCATGAAATTCTGGAGTAGGAACAGGAGCTTTGAGGATGGATTGGACTGTAGGTAATGTAAACAGTCTGCTAAACTGACTCAGGATTACAGTTTGCTCTGATCACCATCACTGCACCCTGCAACATCGTATATCTGCAATAAATAGACATTCGGGGCAACCCAGATGAGGATGGGTTCCCTCTTGAGTCTGGTTCCTCTTAAGGTTTCTTCCTTATGCCGTCAGTGACAAACTTACACTTATAAAGAACATATACATATTAATTCAGGGGTGTTATCAAAGACCTACGAAACAGTTGTGTGTCTCTAACTTTGTTTTGAGTTTGGGAAAGAACCACATATGAGTGGACAAGTCAAGTGTCCCAATACTTTTGTCCCCATAGTGTACTATAATCACATCATGCCATATTTTACATGATGTAAAATACCCACACACCCACACACACACACACACACACACAAATTACCAGCCACGAAGAGGTTGATGTACTGGTTTCCTCCCAGGTTGACAGAGCCCAGACTGAACACATAGTAACCCAGCGAGCCGATGAACCAGATTGCCCAACATGTGGCACTGCGTCCTGCCATCTTCCAGCTACCAAACATGTTCAGGATGCTCAGCTTCTTCTCCGGTTCCACCAGCTTGCTGTCATTTTGCTGCCTGTCCTTCAGAAGTGCATTTTCCTCTATTAGCTCTAACACCTGCAACACAGGGGGAATGCATCGTGAAGGAAATACAGAAACATATGCACCAGAATCAGCAGGTTCAGGGCCATTTTTCCATCCACCATCACCCTACTGAACTCTACTCTACATTGCTAGGACACTGATAGCTCGCTGAGGCTTTACTGCTACTACTGTCAGTAATCATCCTGCAGTTTTGCTCCACTCTGTAAATTCTATGTACTTACTGGACAATTATTTTGGCATATAATAGTGTATTCATTGTAAATGTATTAGGGATGTGCACATTAATAACTAAGGATGAGGCATAACTGAGCCAACAATACGATGTAACTAAACAGATTGACTTTAGGAGAGCACAGAGTGGCCAAACTTCACTGATCATCAAAGGATCTCCCCAGCAGCACGTTGTACTTCCTGAGAAGGCTGAGGAAAGCTCATCTTCCCCCCCATCCGAATTATGTTCTACAGAGGGACCATTAAGATCATCCTGAGCCGCAGCATCACTGCCTGGTTTTGGGAACTGCACCATCTCGATCGCAAGACCCTACAGAGGATTGTGAGTATGGCCGAGAAGATCAGTGGAGTCTCTCTCCCCTCTATCACGGACATTTACACCACACGCTGTATTTACAAAGCCAAACACTCTTCAAACATTCGGGCCGTCACATCCAGACTGTGCAACAGTTTTTCTCCCCAAGCCATCAGGCTTCTGAACACAGTACAAAACTCACAAACACACACACTCACTCAACTGTGTGTTACTGAACTGTTACAACGTGAACCCAACACACACTTATTACTCATCTCACTTTACTTCATACACATCAATGCCTACATATTATATTATATTATATTATACAGTGGAATCCGCTTATCTCGACCTTGGTTACCTCGACAACCCTATTAAGTTGACGTTTTTGAAGTGGAACCGCTTTTTCTATGCATTTTTTATCGGTTATGTCGATATAACCTCATTTTTTATGTCGCTGAACCCTAATATCTCGAGCACAAGGGGGGGGAATTTGCCATTTAACGTCGGTTATCTCAGTGCAGCCGCAGAAGAACTCGCGGAAGTGGCGGAAAAATCAAGTCTTACAGCTGCTACAGGTGTTGTATTGTATACTGGTGAATCTCTGCTGTTAGTTGGTGCACATATGCCTTTTGTGGTTAAATGTTATGCGATGAACGGGAGGCGAAAGCCGCGATTGGCGGCGCAGAACGTGGGATGACCAGCAAAATCATAGAATGAACCGGGATCGGGGGGAATCCACGATGCGCTTTGGAAAGAAAAGAGCAGCCGTTAAGAGAGTGCCGGTGGGAAGGCACGTACCGGGATACGCATGCGCGATAACAACGACCGCCGTGAACTAACATATACCAACAATAACGGACAGTGAGAGTGTGGAAGTTTAAATAGGAGCTGGTGATGATG
>MU582332.1:1475090-1514881 GCA_024362625.1 Silurus asotus | reverse complement strand
GAGGGCGTCTGATGGTTGTTTTGGAGACTCTGTGACCCCAAGATGCCACTCTTTGATGCAATTCTGTGACTGTGAGCTTGGGAATTTTTTTTACTTCTCTTACCATCCTCCTCACTGTGCGTTGTGGCAAGATAAACTTGGGACCTCTTCCAGCCTTGTTTGTCACTGTTCCAGTTGTTTCAAACTTTTTAATGATTCCTCTGACTGTAGATACCAGCAAGTTAAGGCGAGTGGCTATTTTCTTGTAGCCATTGCCTGACTTATGAAGGTCGACACACATCTGCCTTGAATGAATGGTGTGTTCTCTTGTCTTTGCCATGTTGACAAATGGGTAAGAGAATTAGGCCTCTGTGTCACGTCATATTTATACCCCAGGGAAACAGGAAATCATGAATTACTAATTAAAAGTCCCTAGATACCCTGACCAACCTTAGCAACTACAGAAAAAAATAAAAAAATTAAAAAAATTAAATTTTTCAGAGGCATTGTTAGGGGTGCCAATAATTGTGGCACACATGATTTCAAGTTTTTTTTTTTTTCTAAATGTGTGATTTTTTTTACCGCCAAAGTTATGTACATAAATAAAAGGTTGGCTTTTTCTCTTTTTTTGCATTTGGGTTCTATGTTGTTTTTTAAAAAAAGGAGAATTTTTAGAAGTCCACGACCACATCTTAAACAGGGGTGCCAATAATTGTGGAGGGCACTGTATATACAGAAAAGCATGCCTAGTGATAGCATTTACACACAAACATCAAAAGTAATGGCTTAACAAATCCAGAATGTGGAATTTTTATGTTGCTCAATGAACCAGTCATAAAACTGAAGTGAATATTTGGTTAATAACATAATTGAATCTAAATTAACATCGGTTTAGATTATTAAAGATATCCAGGTTCATTCAGGTGCTGTTCAGAAATGATGTAAAGGATTTGAGCAAATGTACTTCATTACTGTTCTTAAGTATTTTTTTGGCTACATTCTAGTTTTACTGAGAATCAAAGAGATAAACAACAATTACTTTCTATTTAACTCAATGATCCAATACATGTACTTTTTACTCCACTTTATTTTAATTGAAAATGAAAGCTACCATTTACATTTTGCACCTCAGTTGGGGACATCATTAAGACTCAACACTCCCCTACTCATATCTGCTGCCTGATTTTTTAGCACTGATGGCCTCATTTTCAGTCAAAAAAAAGCTCAAATAAATGTTTTAAGGTGAATAAAAATATTGTCCTCTTTGAGAGAGCGAGCTGCATCAAATCACAGTCAATTCTGAATATTTGGTTTTACTTTATCTAAAATTATTTACTTTAATTTGATTTGTCCACAAATTGTTTTTCATCTCCTTTGAGACATAATATTACAAATGTATTTGTTAATTGAAAATCCTTTTTAGACAGGGTGCTTTACTACTTTTTACTTTGAGTATTTTTTGACTGATTTATTTAATCTTGGTTTCATTCTGGCGTGTTGAAGAGGCTGCTGTGTTGTTGGCTTTTGCAGTGTTGAGGTTTATACAGTTTTATTTGTGTTTTAATATAAAAGCTCACAAATCAACTCTTTTTGCGTTTAGGATTAGTGAATGCTAAATGTTCCTATGTTCAATATTTAATATGCTGTTTAAATCAAACTTTGCAGTTTTGCATACTATTATTCAAGTATGATTTTCAGGTACACATTACACCACTGCTGTTTCATAGTTAACACAACAATACACATGTAGATAACAGTAAATACATGGTTAGGTTACTTGTTATCAGAGCGCTTGTGCTTGCATTCAGAAATCTGGCATGAAGATGAACCTTAATGCAGTGTTGCTCTTCTAGTAGCATTTACTGCATCTGTTAATTCAAATGGACAGGAAGCAAACGTCCATGTCTTCTTTGTTAAATTTAATTTAATTCAATTTAATTCCTTTTTTTTTTTTGTGTAGAGCACTTTTACCAATGGACATTGACTCAAAGCAGTTTTACAGAGATAGGGAGGTTATAAAGTTGTAAAAAAGAGTGTATACATTTAGTTTCTATAAGTTTGCTACTTATATTTTTAGGTTTAAAGTTATTAAGTTCATATATTTCAGTTTTTCTCTGGCAGGTGATGGTGGTTCGGATTTGGACTGTAGTTAATGTCAACAGTCTGCTACACTGACTCAGGACTAGTTTGCTTCTGATCACCATCACTAAGAATGAGGTTCCCTCTTGAGTCTGGTTCCTCTCAAGGTTTCTTATGCCATCTCAGGGAGTTTTTTCTTCACCACAGTTGCCACCGGCTCACTCATCAGGGGCAAACTTACACTTATAAAGAACATCGTATACATTGTTATCACCACATAATCTATGTAAAGCTGCTTTGAGACAATGTTCATTGTTAAAAGCGCTATACAAATAAAATTGAATTGAATTGGTTAACTAAGATCATACCTGAGTTATAATACTATTTTATTGTTAAAATTGTGTCTAGTCTTATAGACCTTTGGTTCATACTAATTTAAATTAAAGGTTGGGTTAGGGTTAGGGTTAGCATTTGCTGTGTTGTTTTTGTAATGAGCTCCTATTCTATTTGTGACTAAACATTACCACTACTGAGCAAACATCACAAATTCCGAATCGTTACATTAAGTTTTAATTCGATTACATAATAAAATACGTTGATTACTTTACAATTTTTATTATGTTCATTTTTTATAATTTACATTGCTCAAAGCAGCTTTATAGAGATAAAGTGGTTATAAAAGTATAAGTTCTGGCTGCACTGACTGCTACCATGTTTTCCAATTTTAGATAAGGGTACAAAAAATGGGCTTTTTTCCTGTAAGTCTATAAAAAGTCTTAGGTACAAAAGATTCATGTCAATACAAACAAGCTCAAAAAAGATTGCAGCATTCCAAATGTTTTCTTATCCAAATGCTGATGTTTTTGTTGAAACGAATTATTTTTTCTGGTACATGCATTTCCTAAATATGAAATTAGAAAAAGATTTGAATATTGGCCTTTAAAGTAATATTGTTCGTATTTTTACTTCAAGGAAAAACATAATCTAGTATTTGGTGATTTTTGAGACATGCATGTTTCTTTTGTGTATCAGGCAAAAGGCAAAAAAAAAGAAAACTGGACAGTGGATGACTCAAACATGTATTTTTTTAACAATATTGAGTCCAAATGTGACATTTCTGGCTCTGTAAAAACTTAAGATGGAGTACAGGAGAGAAGATGTTAGCATACTGCTTCACCCCCACAGTCAAACATGAAGGTGGAAGCTTAATGGGTTAATGGCTGGATCCTGGACTTGCTGACTGGGAGACCTCAGTTAGTCCAGATCGGGAACAGCATCTGCGACACTACCACACTGAGCACTGAGCACTGAGCCTCTACTTCTTGAGAAGGTGAGGAAAGCTTATCTCCCTCCCCCATTCTAACTATGTTCTACAGAGGGACCTTTGAGCTCATCCTGAGCAGCTGCATCACTGCCTGGTTTGGGAACTGCACAGTCCCAGATCGCACGACCCTACAGAGGATTGTGAGGACGGCAGAAGATCAGTGGAGTCTCTCTCCCCTCTATCACGGACATTTACCACACATGCTGCATCTGCAAAGCCAACAACATTGTGGATGACCACACACACTTTTCACTCTTCTACCATCAGGGAAAAGGTTCCGAAGCATTCCGGCCTCACATCCAGACTGTTCTTGTACATTCATTGACTGCTGTTTTGTCTCTGTTTACCTTTAGGGTTTTTTTTTTTCACAAGTGCACTCCTGTATCCATTGTTTTGTGTTGTCTTTTGCACTGTTTTGTCTTACACTGTTTGCACCAGGATGTGGCGAGGACACTTACTAATCCTTAGCGCTTTTGGGTTCTGGAGAAATGTTGTCGCATTTCACTGTGTACTGCGTCAGCTATATATGGTTTAAATGACTCTTGACTTGGCTTGGGTTTGTTTTGAAGCAGAGAAGGTTGGAATACTGAACCAACATGTCTACCATGCAATTCAGACGACAGCATGCAATTCAGTCTGCAGTGCGGCTAATTGGAACTGACTTCACCGTACAACAAGACAATGAGCCGAAGTGTCCCCTCCAAACACGTCTCATATACAATAAAAGACTAAGTATTTCCACATTTTTGATTAGCACTGTTAGAATCTTACCATAGCAAGCAGAAAGCGCATCAATATGAAAATGTAATAGTTTCCTGTAAATGCCACAGTGATGCCAAATACAAACTGGCACACACTCGTAGCTATCAGAATGGGGCGTCTGCCGATTCTGGAGAAAGATGAAGAAAGAAGAGACTTATGTTATTATATCCAGCACATGCTGACAAGGAACATTTTGAGGCAACTAAAACCTGTTAAAACATTACACATATTTGTTCTGGCTTTATTGATTTGTATTCTCGGAATATTGGATATACACCCTGCATGGAACATACACACTCTCGGTGCAATTCACCTACTCTAGTTGGTAACAAGAGGTTTGAATCATGGATCCTGAAGCTGTCAGGTGGGGATGCTACTAATTGTATTGCCATCACCCAAAACGTAGTGTATGTAATATTTGTTTATTAATTATTACCTGAAACACCAAAAATATATGTATATATGAATAGACATATTTGTGCGTACCTATCAGCCATGTCTCCAAACAGCAGTGCCCCGATCAATACTCCCATCATAAAGGTGGGCTGTGTAATCTTGGCAAGCCATTCCTTCTCACACACCAGGTCCCATTCTGTGACAATGCTCTGCTCTACCTGGCTATGATCAAAGACATATCCCCTGCATGACTCCACAGATTTATTGCCAACAAACTCATACTGAAAGTCTTGGGTCAAGTGGCGCAGCATTTTGCGACACGGTCCAAGTTCCCACTGCTCTCCGTTAGCTGTCCGGACCACCACTGGCCCGTTTCCGGGAGTGTAAAATGGCCAGATCTCCTCCAGTGAGTTTGCTGAGTGGTTCTTGTAGAGGACATTGGTGATGTTCAATGGAGCATTGCAAAGAAACTTTGGTGTGTCCACTAAGAAAACAGAGGCCAGGTAGTGAATCCCACAAGAAATGGCTTGGAAAACTGCAGCAAAGTAGAGACAGGCCTGAAACCTAATGAAAGAGGAAGGAAATCAGGTAATCTCACTTTAACAAAAATGCAGTTGGACCTAAAAAGTACTGAAAATCTATTTTATGATATTTAAATATCCAGAGGGACTATATTCTATATTTACTATATTCTGAACAACGATAATATGGTTATTTATATAAACACAATACATGTTCTAAAAATGTACAACTGAAATGCAATTTTAAGCTAAATTTACAGTAGTAAACTGGTAAAAATATAGACTCTACAAAAAAGCTACAGATATGGCCTCTAAGATATGGCCTCCTGACACAGCAATGGCAATGACCTAAGAACAAGGTTCTCTCCAGCACTGCTATTTTCACAACAGCAATTGCAATTGAATGACAGCACTCAAGGCCACATCAAGCAACTATAAAAATCACTCTAAGGCTGCATTCACATCGAAGGGCAAGTAGCCCATATGACTGTTTTCTTCATTTGGCACAGATGTGTTTTATTCAGAACAATCAAACTGAATTTAACATTTTCTATGTAGTACCGTAGAACTCTCACCATCTTGACCAGAGTACTAGTGGATCTTGTGCCTCCCCTAAAAGCATGAGGTGGGCTTGGATCCACCAGGGGCAATTAATCTTAGTCAGGCCACCCACTGACATGGCATTGAAAAAAGGAAACAGGAGAACTTGGAGGCAAACCTGAGCTCAGGATTAAACCATGACTCCCGGAAATGTGAAGCAGCACTGCACATACTGATATGAGTTGATGTGACCACAGTCTGAATGAGATTTCTGTATGTATACCCACTCATCACAGCAGCACAGCATTTTCATCTTTCCATAGTAAACATCAACTCAAAACGCCCTACTTAAAGTTTTTTATTGCACAATTATTGCCAGTTTACAGTTTTTTTTCTGAACTCTTGCTGATAAGAAACAATTCTAAAGTCTAAAACTTTTCCTCAAAAGGATGTTAGATTGCACAATTGAACTTGGCACTAGGAGGAACACTGCATAACATTGGTGGACAGCTGACCATCACACACATATGTGCTTGATGAACATCTCATTAGAGATTTTGTTACCTCTTCACTAATAATAATCTCCTGGGATGGATTTTCATCAGAGTTCGGAGTGTAGCTGTGAGGATTTGTGATGATTCATCTCATCCGAGGAGATCTGAAGTGCAATCGGTTTTCCAGTTAAGTTTAAAGATGTCATGGTTTAGAGCAGGACATTGAAGTTCTTCCAAACCCAAGATTCATCAAGTCCTTGTGAAGCTTGCTTAGTACACCATAATGCTGAAACACGTCTGAACAAGTGAAAGGAAGTTTTAATGCTGCAGCATTCCAAGACATTCTATATGACTGTGTTTTTTTGTGGAAGAACCACATATGGGTGTGATGAACAGGTGTCCACAAACTCGAGGATATATAGTGCACATCCTGGACATAAACATGTCTAAAATATGGTCAACATGTATCAGATGACAATGCTTTTAAATAAATATAGATCACTGTTTATTTACTATGAAATTATTATATTTCTGAATTTATATTCTGATGTCTAGAATGTCTAACACTTCATTTTAGGCATAAGAGCTGAATTTGCTCAAATGTGTCTACATTGGATGTGTCAGGTTGTTGTTTTTTTTCCAAGATGAATAAAGGACTCCTTTGAGTGTCACAACACTGCACAACAATGCACAATGACACACACAATAATACTATATATATATATATATATATATGACAATTATGACAAATAAACAAACAACTCAAACCAAATCTACCTTTTAAAGTGGCCGAGTTCGTCAAACAGGCGCTCCACACCGGTTTTCATGTTGATGTTGTGTGGGGTTCTTGGAGCTTGTGCCCATGCAGTCACTACTCGTCTGTCAATGTTGTCTACCAGAGTCCAGCCCAGCTCAGAGGGGGCGGTTACTGCAGGGAAATTTCCACTCTGGTCACCAAATGAAATTGGAGAGGACACCACCTCACATTGCCATGCTCGAGTGTGAGTGTGTTATGATTAATGATTAACTTCTTTCATATGATCCGAACCAGAGTAATGGGATCAGGTACTTTTCTATAGAACAGGGATGTAGGTGGAGGGGGTGCAGAGGGTTTCAAGATTCCTTTACCTCAGGGTCAAATCCATGTGCGTCTCTTACAAAATGTTACACAGGGTAGTGTAGGAGTCACTAATTAATTGATTTATTTATTTTTTTTGTACAGAAAAATTAAATGTTTTTTCTTAAATTGTTGAACTAACAGATTATTGTTAATTAGCTCCTGACTAGCAATACAAATGTTCCTTTATCTAACTCTGTGATACAAACTAGTATTGTGTACAGACTTATGCTCTATTGTAGATCAATATTATGTATAATTGCCTGTTTTCCTTTAACAGCGAGTGGTCAGATTTTAAAAACGCCTTCAAACCCTGCTGAAGCTCTCTTCTGTTCAATTCAATTTAATTCAATTCAATTCAATTCATTTCATTTATAACATAACAATTTTAACAATGTACATTGTCCCAAAGCAGCTTTACAAATATTTTATGAAACTGTAATTTATAAGTTTAGTGCCAGTGGCGACTATGGCAAGAAAAACCTCATGTGCTGTAAAGAAGAAACCTTGAGAGAGACTCAAAAGGGAACCCATCCTCATCTGGGTGGGACATAATATCCATTTATTATTACCAGCTTTATGGATTTTATAGATTCTAAACACACCTTGTGACAGCAATATCGATAAAGACAGAACATTTTTTAATAAGAGTGTGTGAATAATTGTTGAATCAGGAATCTGTTTCTTATAGCAACACAATAGCGACTAGACTGATAAATGAATGCAAGAAAATGTTTTTCTGTTTGCTAAATTAATTTATGTCTCTGTCTTTGACTTAATAATGTATACATTTTATAAAGACTTAAAAAGACTTAATTAAATGTTACTATAGTGTAAAAAAATCTGTAATAAAAATTGTGGTGGATGAGGCCTGGTCAAAAATGAATTCATGAACTGTACATTTGGAGTGATTTGGCCCAAAAGACTGCAGCTGCCTACATTATAACAAGAGAACCACTAGACTAGACTAAGGTAGGTTTGAGACCCTAGTTACAAATGACCACCACAGATATTGTAGGTTTAAACCGTTCTATCATGGTGTAGATGTAAAGAGAAATGGTGTAGGGGTGATTCTGAAGAAAGAGTACAATAAGAGTGTTAGTGGAGGTGAAGAGAGTTTCTGATAGAGTGATGAACGTGAAGCTGGAAGTTGAAGTGGTGATGATAAATGTCAGCAGTACTTATGCTCCACAAGTGGGTTGTGAGATGGAGAAGAAAGAAAAATTCTGGAGTGAGTTGAATGAAGCGGAAGATGGTGTACCTAGAAATGTAATTGGTAATTAGAGCAGATTTTAGTGGCCATGTAGGTGAAGGGAACAGAGGTGATAAGGAGCTGATGGGTAGGTATGGTCTTAATAAGAGGAATGTGGAAGGGCAGATGGTGGTAGATTTTGCTAAAATGATGGAAATGGCAGTAAGGAATACACATTTTAAGAACAAGGAGGAGAACAGGGTGAATTATAAGTGTGGAGGAAGGTGCACACAGGTTAAATATTGGCGATTGCAAGGTGTTGGCAGGGGACAGTGTAGCTAGACAGCATCGGATGGTGGTCTGTAGGACGGCTTTAGAGGTGAACAAGAAGAGGAGAAGAGTGAGGACTGAAAAAAGAATAAGATGGTGGAGACTAAAAGAGGAAGACTGTAGTGTGAGATTCAGGAAAGAGGTCAGACAGGGGGTCGGTGGTGGTGAAAAGGTGCTGGATGATTGGGTGATTGAAGGGATAAGGAAGACAGGAAGGAAGGTACTTGGTTTAAAATAAAGCAAAAGGAAGAGAACTCTGGAAAGAGAAAGGAAGACAAAGGGGCATGGTGGTGGAATGAGGAAGTGCAGGAAAGCATAAGGAGAAATAGGTTGGCAAAACAGAATTGGGATCGACAGAGAGATAAAAAAAAAGCAGGTAGAAGTAGAAGGAGATGCAGCAGCAGGTGAAGTGGGATGTAGTAAAAGCAAAGGAAAAGACTTATGAGGAGCTGTATGAGAGGTTGGACACTAAAGAAGGAGAAAAGGATTTATACCGCTTTGCCAGGCAGAGGAACCGAGCTGGGATGGATGTGCTGCAAGTTATAGCAATAAAGGATGGAGATGGAAATGTGTTGACGAGCAAGGAGAGTGTGTTGAGAAGATGGAGAGAGTATTTTGAGCAGCTGATAAATAAGCATAATATATATTATTTTTTTTGTTGTTGTCACAAGATTTCTTTTATTTAATAAACCATTTCATAAAAAGAATGTCTTGTCTATAAATGTTTGCATGCAATTTTATAATTTTTTAAATGGTTTTCATCAATAGCCTCATTTAAAAAATCACAAACTTGTTACAAATGTGTGAATGCTACTATATAAACTCATTTGCACATACTGGTTCTGTCTGTGGAAACAAAAATCAATAGTTTACATCCCATACGCTCATCAGAAATGCTGAGAGAAACTATAATTTTTACACACATCCTGATAAAAAAAATGTGACTGGTGCTTGAAAGTGCAACTGCATGCGTCTGTAAGAGTGTTTCGATGTGTCACATGTGTATGTTTGCCAGTATTTTTTGAAGGGTGGAGCCACATGATGTCACACTACATTACCCAGCAATCAAATTTCCTTTCTTTGTTAGATTTAATGGCCACTCGAAATGTATCATTTGCTCCACAACCATTACTAATAGTAATAGCAGACAGCTATTACGTAATGTGTATTAATTATGTAACGTGTATCAGTTACTTTTTTTTTTTCAATTCCCAATGTTACATCCACACTCTTTAGTAATTCTTTTGTGTTGGGTTCTGAATGTTTGATTGCGAATAGTGAGAAAGTCTTTACCAGAAGCTTAAGGTATAATGACAACAAAGGGTTTTTGAACCGGTCTCACCCACAACACTTTTTCTCTGGTCCCTTGTTTGCACATACACATGGTGTACTCTGATCACCGCTATCAGGAAACCTTGATGAGTGGGAACTTGGCAGATGAATGCAAGGCCAGGGGAAAACGTTTTACACTGGAGGTGCTGGGATTTGAAACCCCATGCATGTGGAGTGTGCGATGACAAACAAGACTGGACTGATTTTGCTTACTAGTTTTGCCTAAGTGTACAGTCAATAATACGGTCATATTCTTGTTTATTTAACATTTCTGGACATAATCTCAAGTGCCAGCACTTTGTAAAAGTGTTTTCTGGCACATATTATCATTTACGCAACATCTACCGTACAGACAGACATTCCATTTGATTTCACTCTACAATATTTAAACCCACAAACACAGCTATGTCTTAAAACTGGAAAGCACAAGTTCAAGTCATTTTAATTCAATTCAAATCAAATCAAGTTAATTCAGTTCAGTTCAATTCAATTTACCTTCATTTGTAAAGGGCTTTTACCAATGGACATTTTACATGGCGTTACAGAGATAAAGCATTTTCTAAAGTTAAGTAAAGGTAAAACTTCTATGCCTGTAAGTTTCTTTCTTATAATTGTATGTTCATCCCCAATGAGCAAACCAGTGACAATTTTGAAAAAGAAGAAACCTTAAGAGGAACCAGACAAGTTCCTTTGTCTTGAAGACTCAAGGTTGAAGTACCAATAAAAATAGCAGTTAAAAAGCACAATATATCGTGCATTAATAAATAAATAAAAATAAATGATTGTCAAATTGCTGTTTTATAAACAAAGAAAAACAAAAAAACTACTCACAATAGTCCATTTTAAATTAAGCACAAAGCTTCTCAAAATAGGTTAAATATCTCTTGATTTAAACATGGACATTTTAGAGAAACAAATAAATTTTTGTTATAAAGCAAGGATTCTGTGTGTTAATATTTTAAAATGTTGCTAAGAATCACATTCAGAATGAATGTATCTCTGTTCATTGATCTGCATTTGAAAAACTAGTCTCATGTTCTCTTCAAAACCAGCTGTTTTAAAATGCTCAGTTTTGTCTACCAGTTTGATAAACACTTTTAAAATCAATTTATCTCAATTCAGTTTTATTTGTATGACGTATTTAACAAAGGACATCATCCAAAAGCAGCTTAACAGAGGTAAAGTGGTTTTATATATACATAAATATATATATCCTCTCTTATGCACTCTTCTCTTTAGCTCGCCCCACAGGTTTTGGATTGGGTTGAGGTCTGGGGACTGAGATGGCCACTCCGATATCCACGAATGCCCCAAACAAAGCAGTGTTTTCCACACGCCCTGTGAGCACGGTGCCCTCATGGAGATCATTCATGGAAACAATACTTTGCTTAAAGACTGCTTGCTCAAAGTCTGTGAGAAGAAAAGAAGACAGAAAAATATAATTTAAAGTATAATTTCAAGCTATATACATATATAAAAATACTCTGACCAGACGAAACATTATGACATTATAATAATATGACTGGTAAACTAAATAACACTAATTAACTCTTTATCAAGGCATCTGTTAGAGGGTGGGATATATTAGGCAGCAAGTAAACATTTTGTTCTCAAAGTTGATGTGTTAGAAGCAGGAAAAATGGGCAAGCGTAAAGATTTGCTCGAGTTTGACAAGTGCCAGATTGTGATGTCTAGACAACAGTGTGAGAGTTTCTTCAAAACTGCAGCTCTTGTGGGATGTTCCTGGTCTGCAGCAGTCAGTATCTATCGAAAGTGGTCCAAGGAGGAAACAGTGATGAACTGGCAACAGGTTGAAGGACGGCCAAGGCTCATTGATGCACGTAGGACGTGAAGGCTAGCATGTGTGGTCCGATCCAACAGATGAGCTCCTGTAGCTCAAATTGCTGAAGAAGGTAATGCTGTTAATGCTCGATGGGTCAGAACTGTTTTGGCAGCAAAAAGGGGGACCATCACAATATTAGGCAGGTGGCCATAATGTTATGCCTGATCAGTGTATAATATATATATATATATATAATTAACACATTTATACCTAACTGTAATTATATACATAACAAAAAAGTTAACTGAAAATATGTCATATTGTAGGTTCTTTAAATTAGGCATCAAGAGAATGCCAAGACTGTGCAAAGCAGTAATCTAAGCAAAAAGTGGCTACTTTGAAGAACCTACAATATGACATATTTTTAGTTGTTTCACAATTTTTTGTTATGTATATAATTCCACATGTGTTAATTCATAGTTTTGATGCCTTCAGTGTGACTTCATAGTTTTGATGCCTTCAGTGTGACTTCATAGTCATGAAAATAAATAAAACTCTTTGAGATATATATATAATTATTTTTTTTCATTTTTTCTTCCCCCAACCCACACACACATTATTTTATCGCCCTCACCCCATCATATTTTGTATCCTGAATCCTGGCCCCAACCCAGCAGCCAGCCTCCATCTTTTTTTTAAATCTAACATCTGTTTTTGTTCATTATATCGTTAAATGTTTTTGCTCAGACAGAAAAAGAATTAAAAAAGTGAAAGCTTGGGGCTACAGTGAATTTATTTCTGCCCAGCTCTTATAAATGATCATGCACTCTAATCTAAATCTAAATTATGATAATAATCAAAAATCTCAATATTATTAAATAATGCAATAATAGCATTACAGCATCAAACGCATATAATAACTTATATTAAAACAATACGATGCGTAATGCTACCATGATAATAGATTATATGGTCAGTTTGCATCGAGTGAAATGTTAAGTAAACTGTAAAAGGTAAATTACGGCATAATGCAAAGACATGTTCTCGGGTCATGTGGCATCTGAGCTACCACTGGCTTTAAATTTGTAATCTACTGGTGTTATTTTTTTTATTTGTGCCACCTGGGGACCAGAGTTATTCTAGGTATCCAGATAACCAACACATTGGGACATAAGAGGGGGTTGAGACTACATTTGTTAAAACAGATCAAAGTCCATGATCCAAAATACACAATTCAAAAAAGGAGTAAAAACACAGTTCATAGGGAAATTTAAGTAAAGTCAGCCAGACTAAACAGGAAAGCAGAAACAAGGCTACATGGTTCAGTTCAATTCATTTTTTTAAAGAGCTTTCAGAAAATGTTCAGGACATTGGCTCAAAGCAGCTTTACTTTATTTTAATATATAAGTTTAATGCCTATAAGTTAGTTAAGTATAATTGTTATGAAAGTTTATCCCTAATAATCGAGCCAGTGCAGAGTATGGTGACATATATCTGAGATATAAGAAAGAAACCTTTGGAGAAACCACAATTAAAAATCTCATCTGGGTGGCACTGAATGTCCATTTATTGATCATTAGGCTGTTGAGGAGTAACCATATCCAGCTGCACAGTGTTCTCCAACAAGAGAACTCCCTCCAGAGTTCAGGCTCCAGGATGAAACTCTTAAATCCGGCGTGTGAGATTTGTGAGTTTGTGTGTTATATTAAACTCTAGTAACAGGGAGAGGTGTGATAGTCAGGGAATTGTTAGCCAGGTCTTCATGTTAGCAAGGAGAAGACAAGACTTGAGCTGATTTTTGATGTGCATTGGGTCATCAAAAATCAGATTGGTGCTTATTTCAAAAATCAGATTGGTGCTTATTTCATAACGTGTATTATTATTATTATTATTATTATTATTATTATTATTATTTCATAATACACTTAATGTGCTGTTATTCTAAAATAATTAACTACTTATAGACCTCCATTCCACAACAGGCCACATAAACCCTCTGCTGATTGTGTTCCAGACGTATAGTGAAGTGTATTATTCCTCTTATACCACAGCAAGTTGATAAAGTAGGTGAGAAATGTCTATTCATGATTCATTGATTGATTTATTCATTAATCTATCATATTATAGTTAACCACTCCTTCATTTGCCTTTCTCTCTCTCTCACTCACTCTCTCTCTCTCTCTGGGTTTATATATATATACAGGACCTTTCCTAGAGCTGTTCGCCTGGCCAAACTGAGCAATGACGGAGAAGTGCCTTAGTAAGAGACGTGACAAAGAACCCAATAGTCAATCTGGGTTCTTGGTCACCTCTAGAGCTCCAAAGATCCTTCCTGAAGATGGGATAAAGTTCCAGAAGGAGAAAATCACAGCAGCCCCCTGCCGAACTAGGATTTGTGGCAGAGAAACCTCTCCTCAGTGCAAAACACATGAGAGTGTGGAACAAAATTCTTTGGTCTGTGGTGGTGGACAGTAACTAAGTAAATTCGTAAGTTGCTTATTTTTTGCATCTGTATTTTACTCAAGTATTTCCGTTTGGGGAAACTGTTACTCAACTACATTTTGCAAAATCAGTCATTCCTTTTATTTATGAGCGAATAAAACTGATCAAAAACACAGCAATCCACCAATCAGGTTTTAAACTTGTTTTGTTAGTGGTGGATTCAGGCATAGGAGACATGCGATGCACCCAGAGCGCCCTCTTGCCTGGGGACTGCACGAGTCTTTTTTGCACGGTCGCATCGATTATTATATCATGTCAGGTTGACTGAACCTGTTTGGGACCCGAAGTGCGCAACCACCACCCAGAGATGTTCCCTCACTCATGCACTCAGAAAGGAGAGGCGTCATTAAGGAGCGCTGAATTCAAATTACAATTATGGACTTGAAAAGTATTGGCTAATAACTGTATATCATTTAGCTTTAATCTTTTGCCTTCTGTGCTTTTGCACATACAGCAATATTTATTTTAGGATTTAGTTTATCATAATGTGTGACTTGTTAATGTCATAATGACATAATGTGGCATTTATTTTTACCTTTAATTGAGGTGATGTCATAAAGGTTTTCTGTGATTGTGAATATTTCAGACTCATCCAGTGATGGAAGCTGAAGCAGAGAGAAGCTTTTCAGAGCTGAAACTAATCAATGAGGGAGACTTTGGGTCATGGCGTGGTTCACCCAGAGCCTCATTCAACCACCACTGCCGGTTGTCACCAACATACAGAACTCACCACAACTATTTTGCGCAATTTTTTTAAGTAGTTGAAAAGAAGGCTTGGGGCTCATGATCATGTATTAGATATCAATCAGTGTTTAACTCATTAATATCATTATATGAATGGATTGTTGTGTAAGACTGAGATAAACTGAGTTGATTAAGTAAAGAGTCTTGTGCTAAAAATGATAATAGGGACATTTATAGCCATAATAAATCATAGTACTTTGGATACTTAAGTACATTTGAAGGCAAATGCTTTTAGTTTAAAGCGACACTTTTACTTCAACTGGAGTCTTTTTTTACTTACTGTATCTTGACTTTTACTTAAGTACCTGCTTTGTGTACTTTGTCCAGCACAGGGTCTGATGAAACCAAGATTGAACTGTTTGGCCACAATTCTAAACAATATGTCTGGAGAAAATCAGGTACTGCTCATCACCTCCACAAAACCATCGCAAAAGTGAAGCTTGATGGTGGCAGTGGTGGAAGTGTACTGTGTAGTGTAGGGTACGTTTGATTTACTTCTGAGTTGATTCATCTGATCAATCTTGTTTACAATTTTTTTTGTTTCATTTTATTATTCAGTGGTCTATTTAGTCTGAATCTGAATCCTGTCAATAGTTATTGCAGAACGCAGAGTATTTTAGATTGCAGATCAATAGTTTATGACAGCTGAGTAAATGTTCTGAGTTTTTTTTTGGTCTGTTACTGTGTGATGGATGTCATGCAATTCGTCTATATAAATAGCAGTCAAAAGGGGGCAGCATTGCGCTGTGAATGAAAGTTTTACATTAAGTATTGCATATAAATCACTGCAACTGCTCACAAAATTCAGGTCACAAAACTTGGCATAGTCAGTACAAGGAATTAATAGCAAAACACAGACTGATGTCTTTGTTGAAGATTATTATTTCTTTATCTTTATTGTTGTATTCATATTTCAACAGTGAATAAAAAAATACAATAAAATCAAATCACAGGCAACAAAACTTCAGGCAACAGTATTTTTTAATGCAGTTCTTCTGAACAATTATCACATTGCACAGAAATGCAGACATGCCTGATTCACACAAATCTAGTAAAAAAAATCTCTATATATTCAATAATTTAATATTTAATAATTGCATAACTAGAAGCTTCCATTGGAATCTAATGTATAAAACTATTCTTCATAAAAAGTGTTCTAATTTATTCATATCCAATTATTTTTAATATTATTATTATTTATTCAGACTCACTTGTGCTTCAGCGTTCCTCAGACGCATCGCTATCTATAGGATGTAAAAGCCTGGGTGAATGTGGCACCCTGTCCTGAGTGTCTGCTGCATTGTGTCCCTTGAATTTTACATGATCTTCTTTGACCCTATAAAAGATAAGATTGGATGGATGGATGGATGGATGGATGGATGGATGGTCGATAGACAGATAGGTGGATGGATGGCTGGATGGACGGATGGATGGATGGATGGATGGATGGATGGATGGATGGATGGATGGATGGATTGGGGGATGGATGGTTGGATGGACGGATGGATGGATGGATGGATGGATGGATGGATGGATTGGTGGATGGATGGATGGATTGGTGGATGGATGGATAGATGTATGGATGGATGGATGGATAGATGGATGGATGGATGGATGGATGGATGGATGGATGGATGGATGGATGGATGGATGGATGGACATGTGAGCTTGTAATAAGGTGAGTTTTGGTAAGTTACTGAGCATCTCAAAACCTTTGAGGATGGATTTTGAGTGTAATTAATACATCATGACTTTCACTAAAACACCTCAGGACCGAGATTTGCATGAACAGTTCTGAATTTAAGCATCCATCATAAAACAGCTCAACTCAGCAATGATGGAACTGTAATTAACCGACATTCAGTGCCAAGAAGATAAGGGTAGGTTCCCTTTTGAGTCTGGTTCCTTTCAAGGTTTCTTCCTCATGCCATTTCATGGAGCATTTTTCTTTCCACAGTCGCCACTGGTTTGCCCATGAGGGATCGACTTATAAAAGACAAAGTTGTAGACACTACACTTACACATTAAAACTTCATAACCTCTTTGTCTCTATGAAGCTGCTTTGGGACAATGTCTATTGTTAAAAGTGCTCTATGAATAAAAATGAACTGAATTGAATTGGTGAGGTGCTCAATGCTCTTCTGAATTCTTACCAATGCTCAGAGTAAAATGACACGTAGATATGGTGAAAAAAAAAACAAAAAAAAAACAAAACACGGTGTATTTTCCCATATCGCTCCGGTGTTTGAGAGATGGATGAGACTATAAGAGATCAACAGCCTTTTTTTAATGGTTGTCTCATTTAATGACTTTGTTATAAGGTAAAGGTGTGTTCTATATTGAAGGAAAAACCTTAGACACTAGATTCCTTCTGTACAAATTTGAATTTGATCCACGTTTTATATATAATATAATATAATTAATCTTTTTTTAAAGTTATGAACTTTTGAAGCTGCATTTGGTTGTGGAAAATGGCTGATGAACTGACTGAGGAAGACAAAGAAAATATCTACTGCCATCTGTTCCAAATCTGATTGTGCCAACAGTGCAGAGGCGACTGATACAGAACACAAACCAGATGACAGCTGACTGGGAAGGGGGGAGTTTTCAAGATTTGAGAGAGAGAGAGAGAGAGAGAGAGAGAGAGAGAGAGAGAGAGAGAGAGAGAGGAGAGAAAGGAAGAGAGAGAGAGAGAGAGAGAGAGAGAGAGAGAGAGAGAGAGAGAGAAAGGGAGGCAGGAAGAGGGAGAAAGAGAGAGTGGGAGGGATAAAAAGAGAGAGGGAGTTCCTGAAATAATGTGTGCTAAATCTACCTACATACACACACACAAGCTCACAAGCTCATTCCTACCCACCAGCATGGACTTAGATGTTTACACGGTGTAACCAGTGAGCTTTGGGGCTGTAGAGAAAGAAAATGGGTTGAAGAATGATTACCCAGACCAAAAACAAAAAAAAGATATCATCCCACTGCATCTAAAAGTCTGAGGTGGAAAAGGAGAAGCATGGAGAAACCATCTAACTAACGAGTGCCTGAGTGGCATGAAAGACCAAACTACATAGAAGCATAGAAGATGAACAGGTGTGTGTTGGCACGTGTGTGTGTCCTCCTAACTGTTCTGTGTCTTGCTGTTCATGTCTATGTGGAGTTCAAGGGGTACTATGTGAAGAGTTGGAGGACACTCAGTCCCACAAAGGAACCTGAAAAGCACATCAAGACTCAGACAGTTTTAGAGGAAAGCAAAAGATTGAGTGGTTCAGTGAACACGTGCTACCCAACAGGAAGGAAATACAGAAAGGTGAGTGTGAGTTTGCATTCCTGTGCTTATTTGCTTAATTTTTATCTTCACTTTCAGGTTGAAAAGCTACAAACTGAGTGTACAGTAAAAAAGTAAATAGCATCAAAGCCTCTCAGCTCCAGTTTTTAATCCACTCATTGGTGTTTTGCACGTTCTATTGTTTACGTGTGTGGGTTTCCTCTGGGTTGTACAGTTTCCTCCCACCCACAAAATCATTGTGACTCAACTAAATCACCCTAAAAACGTACTTGTGTGTGAGTGTGTTTTGTCTCTGTGATGAACAGGTGTCCCAAATAAGGGAACTACAAAAGTGTTACTGCATATGAACAATCTAGTAAATTGAACAATTGAGAGTCATGAGAGATAATCGTACCTTTTTCTTACACGACAAACCTTTTTTTTTCCATTTCCTTGGAAATTGGAGCTGCAGTTGATTACAGTTTTTCTGAACATTATTAGAATGCAGCTCAGAAAAGTGAATATTGTATTGGGACAGAGAGTTGATTATGACTGCAGGTTTATTCATGTTTATGACATATATACAGTATATACACATACAGTGGAACCTCGATAGTTGGTGACTTTTCATTAGGAACCGGACTGAGAGTAACTCGTGAAAAATCTGCTAGTTGGCAAGAAGAAAATCTTTTTTATTATTGCAATATTCATTTAAAGTAGTGAATAAAACGTTTATGACAAGTAATTCACAATTTTTCTCGAGTTGGTCTATGTACAATTCCCCTTGAAAAAGAAAGCACCAAAAGGAGACTCAAAACCTCCCCATTTTTTGTTACTCGCGAGGGGTCATAGAACGTAAACCCATTGAGTTTCGTGGTTTTACTGTGTGTGTGTGTGTGTGTGTGTGTGTGTGTGTGTGTGTGTGTGTGTGTGTGTATATATATATATATATATATACACTGGCCAGGTATAACATTATGACCACTGATTATCTTCATCATGGCTCCTGTTAGTGGGTGGATTTATTTATTAGGCAGGAAGTGAACATTTTGTCCTCAAAGTTGACGTGTTGGAAGCAGAAAAAATGGGCGAGCGTATGAATTTGTGCGAGTTTGACAAATAGTGACGTCTAGACGACTGGGTCAGAGCATCTCCAAAACTGCAGCTCTTGTGGGATGTTCTGGTCTGCAGTGTTCAGTATCCATCAAAAGTGCTCCAAGGAAGGAACAGTGGCAGGGTTCACCACTGAGGCGCATTGATGCATGTGGGAGCAAAGATTGGCCCGTGTGGTCCGATCCAACAGACGAATTCCTGTAGCTCAAACTGCTGAAGAATTTAATGGTGTTAATTGTTGACTGGTCAGGACTTTAGCAACAAACGTAGGACCAACACAATATTAGGCAAGTGGTCATAATGTTATACCTGGTCTGTGTTTATATATAACCCTAAGAGGAAACGTGACTTTGATTTGTTCAGAAAACAGTTGTATCACTGAATTAGATTTTGTCAGATATTAAGCAACTATTATTAATTTAAGTGATATGAGACTTGATTTGAGTAATTGAATGCTGTCCCAGTGTGTATATGCATTTCAAACATCAAAAACATCACCTCAGTCCACAGAGATAAAACTACACACCCTAGTAAGCTTTTCTGCTCTCGTTCCTGTAATGTGACACAGGAAAGACGCTCACTACTTATTGCTTGTTGAGAGTATCTGGCAACAGCTGTGAAAAAAAACAGAGTAGCTTCGACATATTTTTCCGAACACAGTGTTTGAATTGTGTACAATGTGACATGTGTCTCTCTCTCTCTCACTCTCTCTCTCTCTCTTTCTTGCACCCACTCACATACACACACATCACATTCCCTTTTCTGCTCTTTTATCTCATACATTCTCTTAACCACTCACAAATGAACATCATGGTTACAGACTCTAATTCTCTCGCTCTTGACAGAACACAACAGATAGTTTGTCATATCACTAAATATCCTGTTACCACTATTTGCTATTTCCAGCCAGATTTTTACCAGACGTCCTAAACTAGATAAAAGTCATACACACAACATCAAAGAGCCCACAGAGAACATTCCATATGTCTGTTCTCTTTATATTGCATCATATTTATTTATTTATTTTTTTAATGAACTTTAACAATGTGCAATAGTTTTTATTTATATAGCCCATTGCACTCAAGATACACTTGCCTTTCTGTAAAGTTTTAGTTCAGAGAGAAACTAAATATGAATAAAATTGGCCCAGGATGAACAGATCATTCTTTACTGTATATACCAAGAAACACAATGTTTTTAAAAATGCTTTTTCAAAATAGAGCCATTAATTATTAGTAAAAAATTTGAACCTGGATACATTTTATTAATTGTCAGAATTGTATTCAGTGAAACTTACATTTATCTCATTTCTACAACTGAGCAGCTATGAGGTGACAGGCCCAGTAGTGGCAGCTTGGTGTGGTTGGGATTTGAGTTCATGACATTTAGATCCAAAGTGCAAAGCCTGAATCACTATCCTACCACAATGCAAACAAAATAGAAGTATTTCTGACTATTCTCAAAGATCAATTAGAAAAAATAAACTTTATTGTGGCATTAACTGACATTCATGCAGCTAATTGAAGTATCAAGTAGTTCAAATTGCTAATACAGCGCTAATACAGCAGCTTAAAACGATAAGAGCACATTACAGGACAACGAATGCACTCTGGACCATTTTCACAAAACAATTTCTCATGTGTTTACAAAGTTACGACTTGGTTGTTAAGCAGCTTAGGCGGCTTATGATGCGATTTCTAATGTTGATGAAGCTGGAACCAGAACTTAAAACCTCTGAGCCTTGTAATACAAAGAAAAATGACGCCAAAGACACAATTAGTTTTTATTACTGAGTTCAACTTTAAAACTGAATTTAAACTGAGGCGAGTGAGAATGCTAATGCTAACTGAACTCATTTCTTTAATGTAAAAATCATCTTTATTTATTTCCCTTTCACATTATTTTCATCTTTTTCATCTTTCTTTGTCTTTGTTAACATTTTTATTTATTTCTCTTCCACTTTATTATCATCTTTTTTTCAATCTTTATAAAAAGTCTTTAATAACATCTTTATTAATTTGCCTTTTACTTAATTTCCCCTGATTATAATTATATTGTATATAATGATGGTGTTTTATATATAAAATACATATAAAACACCATAATTATATACAATATATAATAGTATACTGTATATTATTCAACCTTATAATGTTCATTTAAGCTGAAATATAAACACAAATGTATAAACAGAATTGTTACACAGTTGAGATGATTTTACATCCAAGATTTACTTGTAAATTTGTATATATATATATATATATATCTATATCCCTGATGTATATCATAGGCTACTTGAAGGAATCACAGAGTAGGACTTTATTGAATGGTGAAAAAGACTGTTTGCTGAACATATCAAAATAAACTCATGAATCTTGAATGTTGAAGCATATTGCAAGTAGCTAAGATCAACCAGCTGGACCACACACACACTCGCACACATAGACACACACAATAGTGTAACAGTGTTAAATATTGTGTAATTCGTTTCTTACAAACACTGTTAAATTCCAATATAAAATATGCAGACTATAAACAAAAAAGAGCTAAATGGGTGGAGTAACACACAAAGATAAGACTGTATTCATGGGTTACATTCCGCACGCTGAGAATGACCTTCATTATAAGTGCGTGACTTTGACCACTTACAGACCCACAATATCATTGCTGGTATTTTTTACTACATTTTCACTTCCTCTTCATGAAAGACTTGAAGAGGAAAGATATGAGAATGAATGCAGAGTATGTCAAAAGTATGTGGACGCCCTAAAAATCACATCATAAAGTTCCTTAAATTCATTGAAATATTGCTGGAAGCAAACAATTGGCCGAGAATCACTGAAATTCCAGGCAGAAACAGAATGAATATCCCTGTCCACAAAGTGAGCTTCTTAAAGCTATGACTTTTAAAGATGGAGGAGAAGAACTCGAGTGTCCTGCACAGAGCCCTGACCTTACCTTCACTGAACTGATCTTGTTAATGCAAAGGTGCCACAAACTCAATATCAATGCCATGCCATGGGACAGAGTGTGTGTGAGAGAGCGAGTGTATTTTTTCACTTTACTTTACTTTGTTGTCAGACACGAAGCTGGAATAAATATCCACTAAGATACACAAAGATAAAGGCAATCTGTCAGCCGAAAAGCCAAACAAAAATCAAATATCACATACAAACACACAGCGAGTACATCCGGTTACAGAGCATCATCTCTGAGACAGCTGGGACTCTTTATTTAAATATACATCCGGTTACAGAGCATCATCTCCGAGACAGCTGGGACTCTTTATTTAAATATATTAGCATAATGCTATAAACTAACTGGAAAAACATGGGAAAAGTGACACCCGTGATCAAGTCTGAGACATGAAATGAAAATCAGTGATTATAAGTTTAATTAAGGTGAAATAAGTCCTCAGTCTGTCTCATCACCTGAGGTAAAATTTACTTATAGCATTTAAACATGAGTCTTAAATCTCTTCACGTATAGATCTCTGATTGGTGGAAAAACCGAAGCTGAAAGGGTGACTGAATTCTTTTTATTTTATTTTATCCAGGTCATTTTCTGACTCAATTCCACCTCAACATCATCCATCCATCCATCCTTCATTCAACCTGAAGTTCAAGTTTATTGTCATTCCAAACAAATACTATATCACTAATGCAGTACAAAGTGGCATAGAACAACATTCCCCAGGGCCACGGTGCTCCAGACAACCCAGAGTTACACGAGACAACACAGGAGTGAAGTGCAAAGAGGTTGTAAATGTTTTAGTGCAAAAGTTTACATTTTAAAAAGTGTACATGCGAAAGAGATCCCATATTTTTTCAAACGTTCTGGTTTGATTCTCTGAAAAAACGGATTGTTTCAGGTTTTTGAAATAGCATTACATCACTAAGCCATAGTGACAGTTTAGGTGGTATTGGTATTTTAAAAGAATTCTTCTTCTTGCTATTCATGTTGCAAATGTCTTTGTTGTCCTTATCCTCAGTGTGGTCACATAATCCCAAGACAAAGCCATTATTGGGTTAGTATTAACAACTTTTATAATCATGAAGACTCTCCCAGTACACATGACTGGTGGTACAGGATTTGAGAACGCTCATGAGATCACACCTTTGGCATTCTGTCATAAAGATTTGTAATTACTGTCTTACTATAATTCTCTCATTACACATATAATAACTGACAGTAACAGATCTAAGAGTCTGATCTCAGTCTTGACTCTGGCATATACAGTGCTGTTTATGTGAAGGTGTTAGCTTAGTTGTTAAGGCTCTGGAGTAAAGGTCAGGGGTTTTCATGTCCTGGTATTGCCAAGTTGCTACTCTTGGGGCCCTTAAGCAAGGCCCTTAACCCTCTGTGCTCTAGTGGTGCTGTAACACAGTTTACCTTGTGCTCTGACATCACTATGTAGAGAAAGAGCATTACTGTATTATAATGTACATATGACAAGTTTAAAGCAGCTTTCTTGTCTTGGTCTCGCCTACTCTCATACTCAGACACCACTGGGTTTTGATCTAGACCGTGGTTCGGCTAAGGTATTTATGCATTGAACACTTCTCCATACTGAGTGAGTTCTATCTAGATTAGTCATCCTGGAACAGGAAGATCTGGTGGGCAAATTGCTTCTGGATGTCCACTGGAACTGTAGATCTTGTAATGTTTAGACCTGAATTAAAACCACTTGTGCAAACACTCGACTCCTACCACACACATCTTCACCATTCAACCTACTACACTACAGACATCTTCATACAGAAGCTCACTGCTGTTTGAACAGAAATCAATGAGCCTCTTAAATCAATATAAATTTGATCCATGTAAATCATGCATGCCAAATCCAAATCATCTCCAAATGTTCATGAAGTATAGCTTAGGATAATAAATTAGTTCTAAATTTATGTCAGATTTACTATTTTATTAAAACATCAGCCTAATTCCTCATGTTAATTCTGTTACTGTGCTGCTGAGAGCGAGACGCTGAGCTTTTGAGGATTTTCCACTTCGGAAATAAATCTCTTAATATTATTAAAAACACAAGTCGTTCTCACGGTTGTTCGTGCGGCATGAGGGAAAAAAAAACTATTCCCCATTTAATATGCATGTAGTTCTGTCAAAAATGTATTTTTCCATATTTTCTTATAACTGTATCTGTGGTTATAATTAGGATGTTTTTTTCATTTCATTATTTTAATCATGAAGTGTTGTTATATATAATAGTGCAGTATTTAAGGGGATGATACATCTCAGTTCACTCAGTTCCTTTGGCTAAAACACTGCCAGATTTCCTTGATTTTCTCCCTGGCACACAACATCGAGATGATGGATTATGGCACGAATGCAACAGCGATCATTTTGTTCATGAGCTTAATGCTGTAATCGTGCCTTCAGAAAGAAAGGCAGCAGGGGCAAGCATGGGCAAGATGAACAGGAGAAAGGGTTTGATCTGTTTGTGATCTTTATCTGTGCAATAATCAGAAGTGGAAAATTATATATATATATACACACACACACACACACACACACACACACACACACACACACACACACAACCACACACAGGGACCTGCACAGACTGGCTTCAGCATTTTGTATGCCTAGTTAATATTTAAGGGTGTAAAGATTAAACTCAAGAACTATGAAGATGGATTTGGGTTGTAATTTATATAAACGGTTTGCTACAGTGGTTTGTGGCTGCAGTTGCCATGAACAGTTTCGCATTTAACCTTAACAATGATGGAACTATAATAAATAGATATTCCTTGACACCCAGATGAGGGTGGGTTCTTTTTCAAGTCTGGATCCTGTCAAGATTTCTTTCACATATCATCTCAGGAAGTTTTTACTCACCACTTTTGAGCCTGACACTGATCTTATTGGAGCTCACAGTGCTTTTGGAAGAGTGCATGGATGAGGCCAATGAGAAGAAGCTTGAGAAGTAACAAGAGCTAGTCGAAAATGTGGAGGAGGCAGTGCTGGAAACTTGTTGTGAGCCTTTGGAGGTGGACTGCAGAGAATTTGTGGGGAAATGCTACCAGGACATAGTCTAATGTTGAAAGACCTGAAACACCCAATGACCCCAGTATGCATCACTGATGATGTATCCCAGTGCACCTGCATGATCTTTCACCTAGGTACAAATTTCTTAATCCTTTTTTTAATAAATAATTTATCTGTCATAAAACATATATTCTGCTTGTTTTATGTATTCAAAATTAAAGTAAGATAATAATCATTACATCATCTATAAATATAATGAGTGCATTTTATTTATAAACATAATCACATTCATATGCAAGCAGAAGATGAATAAACAATGATAAATCATATTGAAGTCTTTATACCCCCCCTTAAGAAATACATACATTATAAGTTTATTTCAATGCACTTTCAATAAATATCATTATTTATATAAGACTATTATTAGTCTTTTCTTTTCAGTCTTCTCTCGACTTCTCTTCAAGGTCAAACAGAACACAATGATTAAAAAAGAAAATGCTTAGCCATTACATAAGTGTGAATTATTAATTCATTACTAATTATTAAGTAATAAATAATTAATTGTTTATTTTTTTCTTATTGAATTGTAACATTCAATAATGCACAAAAAGACATAAAAATATTCAATTATACCAAAATAAAACACAAAAAACGCCATCATAAGCATTTCCATTGCTGTGTGATTTAGTATGTAATTTAGAAAAAGTGGCATCATGGTTAAATGCACTAAAATCAGTGTGTGTCTGAATGAGGAGGGTGGAATGCACTGAAGAATTGTACCTCGGGTTTTTGATGCTTCCTTTCTCTGGTTACTGTTCACACAGATGCCTCTCTCAGTCAGATATGCCTTCATTTACACTGATCAGCCATAATATTAAAGCCAGGTGAAGTAAAAAACTGAAGAAGTGAAGTGAATTAAGTGAAGTGAGTTAAAAATGCTGGGAGTGATGACAAGATTAGAAATGACGTTTTAAAATCAAGGTGAGAGAGATGAGATTGAGATGGTTTGGACATGTGCAGAGGAGGGACATGGGGTATATAAGTAGGAAAATGCTGAGAATGGAGCCACCAGGAAGGAGGAAAAGAGGAAGGCCAAGGAGGATGGTTTATGGATGTGGTAAAAGGGGAAAAGACAAGCAGGTATTTGAAAGAGGCAGATGTAGAACAGGGTGAAATAGAGATGGATGATCCTCTGTGGTGACCTCTAACCAGAGCTCCCGGAAGAAGAAGTGGAAGATCTCATTACAATGGTTCTCATCAAGAGGTGGGATATAGGATAGTAAGAGAACATTAAGTTTGCATAAGGATCTTCTGACTTTGACAACGATTCATTTTTATGGGTCAGAGCATGTCCAAAACAACAGGTCTAACCTTTGATGATAAAGGGAAGTCTTGTCTGGTCTGATCTCAAATGCTACTGAACAGATTGCTAAGAAAGTTACTGTAACAGAAAGATGTCAGTCTGCTGGATCTGTGTAATTGAAAACTGGTAAAACCTTCTTTTTGCAATCCTTCTTGACCATTACATGTCTATTTCACTGGCTTTCTTCTAATCTTCCTAGTGTGTGTTTGCAGTCTCTTAGGTGGAAGATCGTACTGGAGCCATGGGCCAGTGAGAGTCACAGCCTGGAGGATGAGGCTTTCAGATTTATCAAGTATATCACTACACCACAGGTAAACACACCTTCTTTTATTACAGAAATCCTGGCATTAAAACATAATTTTTTCTAATCTTTTTCAACTTGTGAAAATTGAAATAGTGGGACAAGCTACCACACTTTGGGTGCCCTTTCAAGCAAGGCACTTAGCTTGCTGTGCTCCAGGGGCGCTGTACCATAGCTGACCCTGCACTCTTACCCCAGCTTGCTAACATTGTAACAAGAAATAATTTCACTGTGTTTAAAAGTACACGTGACAAGTATAAAGCACCTTTCTTCAATGCATTTTATTGGCCCTGCACTTGTACCCTGCAAAATGAAATTTAAATCTAATCTAAACTAAAGATTGAGAGTTTGAAGGATCAGATTTTGTCAGAATTATCTTTTTTTAATGTCTTTTTTCTCTAGTGGAAAAACAAGTTAGCAGCGGTGCACATTTCTGATTTTCAGTGTTTATCTTGAATAATTGGAGATTTAGCACAGAACCTTTCAGCACTGCTCACAGCACACATACCAAGTTTAATAAGCGGAGTAGCTCTAAAAGCCCGACTGAACCACTGCCTCACTGAACTTCACAATATAATTCTACTATATTTCAAATACAAAAAAATGCTTATTGTTGCTAAAAGCGTTCATGTTTTCATTAAAACATATTAATTAGCATGAGGTAGGCGACATACTAGACTTTGAAAGGCAGAGGAAAAAGAAATTGTGAGACCAAAAGGCAATTATCAAGAGACAGAGGTGTGTAAACTGTCCTGAAAATGAGCTGTGAAACAATCAGCAGGTGTTTAAAATCACCAGAGGAAGCGGGTCGGGGACATACCGAAGGAGTCGTGACAGTTCTTAATACTGTCATTAAAACTAAATGAACAAGAGGGAGATGTGATGCGTCATTTCCGCAGGAGTAATAAACCTCTCTGACGTGTGATTAGAGCTCGATGTAGTGTAGAAAAAGCTGATGGCCTCATTGTCACCCAGCATCCTGGACATGACCTTACCTTCAAATCTCAGGCTAATCTATTTGTTTATTTATTTCGGTTGTAAAAATCCTGGTTGTAAAATGATATCAAGTGTAATTTATTATAATGTAATTGAGGCACTCAGACTTGTAAGGCCCCTTAATTGATATCATTATTATTGAAGCTAATTAACGTAAAAGAAATTTTTTTTTTTACTCCCATTCGGGGGCAATTTTGTGTTTATTATGATATAGAAACATGCTCCCTACCACCCCCTAATGGTGTTAAACAGAATAGCTACCACAGTGTCATGACAGGCCTATAAAGAGTCATGACATGCCTATAAATTGCTGACTACCTCACCTCTACCCATTCCCTCACCCTCTCTCTCTCTCTCTATCTATCTCTCTCTTTCCTTCCCTCTCCCTCTCCCTCTCTCGCAAATGCTCACTTTTGGCTAAAATAACTTGGCAGTGAATGTTGTGCACTGCAGCTGCAGGTGATAAATGAAACCTCTTATCTCTTTCTCTATTCAGAATCCAGTATCTGCTCAAAACCTTTTCTTTCTCTACGGCACCATCTTATACCTGCTTTAACGTGTAGCATAATTCGATAATCGTCAAACAAAGCGAAACAGATCGTGCAAATGAATATAATTAATTGTTTTCATGCACTTACTGTAAATGGCTGCACTTATGTGCATGAGCACCTCAAGAACTTTGAATATGGATTTGGACTGTAATTAATATTAACAGTCTACTACAATGGCTCAGGACCACAGTTTCTGCATGATTAATTAAACCTCAACAATGATGGAACTGTAATGAATGGACTTTTCGGTGCCACTCAGATGAGGATGGGTTCATTTTTAAGACTCAAGGTTTCTTCCTCATGCCATCTCAGGGAGTTTTTCCTCACCACAGTCGGCACTGGTTCACTCATGCGGGACAAACTGACAATTGTGAGAAACACACTTATAGACAATAAACTTACAATGCAACTTTATAACCTCTTTATTTCTGTAAAACTGTTTTTGTCCATTGTTAAAAGATAAATTAATTGAATTGAATTAAATACAAATTACAGTGGAACCCGGTTATGTTGATGTCCTAGGGGGTCGCCAAAAAGCATCGAGGTAACCGATAATCGAGATAAACGAAAATCAAAATGGCGGCAGTATATTAACGTGCTTGAAATTTCTTTATGTACATGAAGTGCATTAATGAATGAGAATGTGCATGCACGTGTTTTTGGAGGGTTTTTTTACACAACAGCGTTGCCGCGATTTGTTTGATGAAGGCATGCTATAAAAATACATACAGTACATGTTTATCTGTCAGGAATCCACCTGCCACGCCCCCTTCGGCCCCCTTCAGCGTGTCAGGTGTTTTCTCTGCCGCTTTCTCTGAAGCTCCGCTTCAATCGCGCACATATGGTGCTCGTTTATCATCATCACCAGCTCCTATTTAAACTTCCACACTCTCACTGTCCGTTATTGTTGGTATATGTTGGTTTACGGCGGTCGTTGTTATCGCGCATGCGTTTCCCGGTACGTGTCTTGGGTTAGGGTTAGGGTTAGGGTTAGGGTTAGGGTTAGGGTTAGGGTTAGGGTTAGGGTTAGGGTTAGGGTTATTCCCACCGGCACTCTCTCAACGGCTGCGCTTTTCTTCCCAAAGCGCATCCCGCCCCTACTAACACTACAAACGAGAATTTGGCGGTTCCACTTCAAAAACGTCAGGGTTTCAATAGGGTTGTCGAGATAACCGAGGGTGAGATAACCGGGTTCCACTGTAGTACCAAAATAAAGACGGTGACAGAATTTAATATTATTTAACAGCAAGCAGGATATATAGAATTGAGTCAAGTTATACAGTTAATTTAGGATGGCACTTTCTATCAGCTTTATTTTCAAGAGAGATTTCAGACATTTGGACTTTGTGTACTCATTTAGTTACAGTTATACAGTTTACTGTAGCTGCAAATAAAGTTTTACATCCTGGGTAGTTGGATGAATTTATATGCCTAGCGTGGATAGCGTAGTAGTTTATGAGGAAGTCATGGATTGTTCCTGAGCTTGGATGACATGCCCAGTGTGGGTTTCCTCAGGATTCGCTGGTTTCCTCCAACTCCCTATAAACATGCTGATAGGATTGAAGTTTTAAAAAAAATGCACTTAAGTGTGAATGGGAATATGTAAATATGTGTGTGTGTGTGTGTGTGTGTGTGTGTGTGTGTGTGTGTGTGTGTGTGTGTGTGTGTGTGTGTGTGTGTGCGATCTCCAGATCTATTGTAACCCTGACCAGGGTAAAGCAGTTACAGATGCAGATAAATAAATTATTAGATAAAAAACACAGTATCGAGGAAGATTTTAATTATGTACATTTTGTGTGTGTGTGTGTGTGTGTGTGTGTGTGTGTGCACATTGTGATGTACAGGTGTCCTGTGAAAATCCTGCCAACAGTCTGCCAGCTCACGGATCATGGGCGCTATGTTTGGATAACAGATTCAACTTGGCCCAGAGCATCAACACTAAACACTGTCGAGTCTACTCACTTGGGTGAGTTTCATTCTCATTTTCTCTCACACACTCAGTCAAATCAAATGAACACCGGCACTTTTTTAAGTAAGAAGCGATGTTACTGGAATTTTATAGATTGTCTTTTCTCCTCCTCAAAGTCAAAAGCTGTCCGAAATTCCAATAGTAGGTCACCGTTAAGTATGAGTATTAGATCTCCTCTACGTGTATGTGTGTGTGTGTGTGTGTGTGTGTGTGTGTGTGTGTGTGTGTGTGTGTGTGTGTATTAGGGATGGTAACATTCACAGATTTGCATCAGCATAACATTTTATCTGAAATTATTTCGAAAGTGACCATTAATTTGTGACCAATATTTGATATATAGATTGATTTCTTCATGCTAAACTGTGTAAACTGTTCTCTCAGCACCGCTGCTGCTACATAAATATGACGCATCACAACACCACAGAGACTGAGGCGTGTCCTGAGAGTCACATAGAAGACAGATTAACATGGCAGAGGTAGAGCTGTAACTTCTTGGAGACAGGAAAATAACTTCTGGTTTTATTTATTCTTTTTCTTTTCTTCTTTTTTTGCACTACAAAGACCGGCTCGTGAAAGGGCCATTCGTCAAAAGACACTTACGTAAATTTATGATTTGTTGTTCGTCTAAACAAAACAAAAATAAAAGCGAACCATCTGCTCCAAATTGAATTGCAGCACATCGTATATTTTTGCATTGCATTAAATCGCAGTGTGTTGAATTGGAATCGGATAGAAATCGGAACGCTTCATGTCTATTTTTAATGTATGTGCAAATCACATTGGCCTCAGTTATGGAGATGCACATGTGTGCACAGCTGTATGCTAATTTAATAACCTAAATATTTGCCTTTTGCTGCAATCAGGGCAATTTATACCAGGGAATATTTTATAGATATATTAAATATTGGATAGGTTGTTTAACATTCAGGGAAGGTTTGAAAATATATTGTGTGTAATATTATTAAGTTAATTAAATACGAAAAAATATATAAATATCGAATTATCTATCAATAATACCTTGAAATATGGAAATGCAACATGGCAGTAATTTCACAGTTTCAAAATGTAGCTAGAAATGTGAAAGCAAGGTGTAGTTTTACTCACATTCCATAACCTTCAGTGCTGCTTTAGAAAACATCAGTGTTTGGGTCTGTAATGGAGAGCTTTATTCTTATCTCAATTCCTAATTTATACATTTTTATGTACAGAAGGTTCACAGACTCATGTCTGTGGGATTTTCAAGTTCACCTTCTTGAGCCACTGATCCAAAATCTAGCATTTATGTCTACTGTAACTCGTCTCAAAGGAGTGAGCTACAATTACATAGTTGAATTTGCATCAGAATAGAATAGTCTTTATTTGTCACATATTCATTACAGCACAGGGAAATTCTTTCTTCGCTGAGGCAGCACAGCAGCACCGTGAAGCTTTCTGCTGTCCTCAACCACTACGGCCATAGACAGGTAATAAAGAACACAAGGGTGACAATAAAGCGCATGGGTATGACAGAATATCATGGTGAAGTCATTTATACATTTATACTGCACCTAGTGGACAAAATGGGAACTGCAACAAAGTGTCTATTGAGACTGTGACAGGCTGAACAAGACAAATTTTATAGCTAATCATTAAAATAAAATAAAATTATTTTCCATTTACAAAAGTAAAATGTAACTGCAGAATATCTGTTGAGTAACTATGATAAACAAATCAATTTATATGATATGCATGTATTTTTAAGATGTATGTTTTTGAGTACTTTATTAATATTAACAGGAAATTCCCTCCACTCTTCTGGGAAGATGTTTCACTAGATTTTGGAAAATTTTAGAAAATTGCGCTTAGGTCCATTTGCTCGTACTTTCGAACTGATTTTTCCTATAAGAATGAATGTAAAAGTGATTTAATCCGTTCCGAGACCTCATTAGATCGCTTATTTCTGCACTTAAAAAGTATTTGTAGCCTATTTTAACAAACAAATACACCGCAAATTCCCATAATGTACACATAATTTGACACTTACCTATGTGGTAGTGGTTGATTGTGAGTATGAGACACGCACCACGCTTGTAACTTTTTTGGTTTCAATGGTAATTCTATTTACTTTCGTTTTCACAGCACCTTCACTGATTTTCTTGGGAGACATTTTTCAAGATTTCTAGTGAAATAAAAATATAACACTTAAAAAAAGTGACGTTTTTGCTGCACTGAACAACAAGAGAGACCGAGTGATACGCCATCAACTAAGCGATTGATGCTACCCTCAGCCGAAAGCAGGGAACCGACAGCGTGGGTTTGCTCGTGCCTTCAAAATTTGTTTGTGAAATAGGGAAAAATTTGGTGAGCAAGGTCGCTCGCATCTCCGTTTGCTTGTACTATTAGTTGCTCATACAATGGGGTTTTACTGTAACTTGTTCAAGGCTACAAGACAAAATTAATGTATTCAATTTAATTCGATGTATAGAATGCTGACAATGTCCCAAAGCAGGTAATCAGCTTTTTCATGAAGTAAACACTAGAACAATTGAAATACATTTTTGTAGTTGTATTTGAATGACATTGACGACTTTGGCGCTCATCAATACATTTTCAGTTTGGAACGCAAGACATTCCACTGAAGCCACATTGAGGCAGCTCATAAAACAGCAAAGAGGAAATTAATTTATTTTAACCGTTGCGTTTAATGTTTAATTCATACTGAAAGCATCTCAGGGCAAGTACACATCCAGATCTTATCTGCACAGGCAAACAAAGTTACCCTGCAGCACTGTTCTGCATTCAAACGACTCGCAAACTTCTTGACATTAAGGTGGAGCAGGTTGGATGCCAAAGCTCAGCTGCGTGTCCTCACATTGTTTCTCTGTTGCTTAATTGTGTTGTTATCTTACTTTTCTTATCTACCAAGGTGAATTACTTGGTCTTCTCTGCTTCTTTAAAATGCAGCCAAGAAAGCTTTTAGGGCAACTTTCTGCTCTTGTGTGCAAGTTCATTGGCTTTGAACTTTTTGTGTTGCAATTTTGCTGCCCGAGACCTCTGGTGAACTGAAAAACGCACCATGTTAATCTTGAGTACCTACAGAGTAATAGTGCGTCCTTCAGCTCTCTAAAGAGTTTTTAGTTTGATATGAGTTATAAAAGAAATATACAACTTTTCTCAGAAAATAGCCGAGTTCCTGGAGGCGTGCCGTGGGCGGAGCTGAAGTTGTGCACAGTTTTTTTTTGATCGTCTGCGAGCTGCAACATCACTGTAAATAAATCAGGAACAAAGACATAAATGAACTATGGCTAATAATCTGATCCAACCCTACACATTGGATCCAGAATGGGTTCCAGAATCTGAAATTGAACATTAAGAACAACAGCATTAAAAAACACACTTCTTTAGAGACATTTTTCAGAATGTATTAAATACCATTAGACACCCCCACCCTCTTTAAATTCAGATGCCCAATGCCAACTGGAGCCACATTGCACCTGCATTGCAATATGGCATGTTATGGTTTCTGTGCTCAGCATATCATGAGTTTACAGATATAAGTAAGGAATCCCTCCCATCTCAAACCCAGGTTTACTCACTTAGGTCGCAATCACAAATGGCTATGACATTGTCTGGAATTTGAAAGTCGTATTCTAGTACTTTCAGTCACTTTTTTTCCTTAGGTTCCTTGTTTTTTACAATTGAATTTAGGAAAACATTATAGACATAATTTATTCTCTACTTCTCTCACTCTCTGTCTCTCTCTCATTGCAGGTTGGGAGGAGAAGATAAGCAGTTGGAGAGAGTGTTAGCCAAGGCAGGGTGTGAGGTTCACTGTTTTGACCCCAGTATCAAAGAGGCTCATCTGCAAGACTCACACATGTGGCTTCACCGGCTCTCCATCGACTGGAGGGATCTGAACCCTGCTATCACATCACTGAGGCAGCACAGCAGCACTATGAAGCTTTCTGCTGTCCTCAACCACTACGGCCATAGACAGGTAATAGAGAACACTGGGGCGACAATATAGACAGAATATCATGGTAAAGTCATTTATTACTGCACCTAGTGGACAAAATGGGAACTGCAACAAAGTGTCTATCGAGACTGTGACAGGCTGAACAAGACGAATTTTATAGCTAATCATTAAAATTAAATTAAATTATTTTCCATTTACAAAAGTAAAATGTAATTGCAGAATATATGTTGAGTTACTATGATGCACAAATCAATTTCAATGATATGCATGTATTTCTTAGATTTATGTTTTCGAGTACTTTATTAATCTTAATGGGAAATTCCCTCCACTCTTCTGGGAAGATGTTACACTAGATTTTGGAGTGTGCTTATGGATATTTGTGTTCATCAGCCACAGGGGTGTTATGAAAGGCAGGTACTGATGTAGGTGAGGAGACCTGGTGTGCAGTCAGCGTTCACATTCATCCCAAAGGTGTTTAGTAGGGATGAGAGCAGAGCTCTATAGCAGAAAGATCTTCCTCTCCAAAGCATGTAAACCAGATCTTCAAGGAGCTCACTTTGTGCATCGCCATGCTGGAACAGGTTTTGGGTTTCCAAGTTCAAGTGAAGGCAACATTTTTATTATAGCGCCATCAAAAGACGTCCTGTAGAATTATGTGTCTCCAGCTTTGTGGTAACAGTTTGGAAAAGAAACATGTATCGGGATATAGGAAAGGTCAGGTGACCCAATACTTTTGGAAATATAGTGTATATGCATGAGTTCATTTCTATACAAAACCTTCTCACAAATATTATATAGAGGTACAAGTGTTGCAAGTTTTTTAAATGTCACCTTCATTTGCAAAATTTTGCAGCATTACACATGATTTCATTACTGGGTTTTATGGAAAACTTTAAAACCAACAAATAACTATGTGCTCCGGCAGGAATCTAATTTAAAATTTAAAAAAGCAAATAAACGTGGAACCCTAATTTTATATTTATACTGCGAGTATTCATAAAGAATATATTGTTGAGGTTTGATTGCATGTTGCAAAGTAAACAATGAGAGCACTTTAGAAGCAGGCGTTATCTCAAGGACTGATTTTTTTTATACGCATTATGATTTACATTTATTATATAACAGTGAAAGAAAAGCAGATGAGCTGAAAGCTGAAAGCGAAACGGATGAGTGCTCAGCTTGCTCAACTTATCCTTTGCTCCTTTTCTTAATGCCTTGATTCATTTCAGTGAATCAAAGGAGTGAATTAAAAGCAGTTACGTGACACTGATTTAGGGGCTGCATTTAGTCAGCGTACATTAAAGAAGTGTATAAATAAATAATGTTATTTAGTGGGTGGAGAAAAGTGAGAGCAGAAGTAATTTGTGATAGAAGAGTATCTGTGAAAGGTAATGTTTATAGGACTGTGGTGAGACCTGAGATGTTGTATGGTTTAGAGACAGTGGCATTGAGTAAAAAACAGGAGGTGGAGCTGGAGGTAGCAGAGCTGAAGATGTTGAAATTTTCGTTGGGAGTGACGACGATGGACACAATTAGAAATGATTTTAATAGAGGGACAGCGCATGTAGGACGTTTTGGAGATGATTGAGATGGTTTGGACATGTGCAGAGGAGGGACACGGGGTATATCAGTAGGAGAATGCTGAGGATGGAGCCACCAGGAAGGAGAAAAAGAGGAAGACCAAGGAGGTTCCCCTCAAGGTTTCTTCCTTGTGCCATCTCAGGGAGTTTTTCTCTCACCACAGTCGCCACCGGCTCACTAATCAGGGACAAACTTACACTTATAAAGAACATCTTATTAGTTGTTTATTAAGGCATTATCTGTGTAAAGCGGCTTTGAGACAATGTTCATTGTTAAAAGTGCAATAAAAATCAAAATGAATTGTATTAAATTGAATTGAATTTGACTTAAACCTCATAGTAGCAGTTTGGGGAGAAACAGTAAACAGTATGGCTTGGAAAAGTCCATATAGTGTGTAAATGATGAAATACCAAAACACGGTTCTCTTCCCGTATCAGCGTTTGAACCAGAAACAGGATATACTGTAGCATCTCAACTTATATGTGTTTATAAATGCGAGTGCCGTCATTACTTATTTTCTGGCTGAGACCTCAGGGAATGATCAGTGTGCATCTTTCCCAAACTGTTCTTGACACAAAGAAAGATGTTGTGCTCGCTATTATCAAAATGATACCTCCTGCAGTGATTAACTCACCGTATCTTTAGATGCCATTTTTTTCGAACACTTTCATATATCACTCAGCCTCGTCCCTCTGCTCCTGTTCCTCGCTGCATGTGGAGGAGTGTAATCCCCGCAAATTAAATTCAACTACTCGAACTAAAGAGCCTGCAGGATATGCATCGGTGTGCAGCGTTACCGAGTCGGTGTCTCGTACGCTGGGATGATTGATCGATCGTTCTCGGGCAGGTGAAGGATGAGGTATGCATGCAGATGAATGCTGGGAAGCTTATTAGCTTATTCAAATAAAAAAAATAAAAAAGGAATTAAAAAATGCTTCTCAGGATAAGTGATGGACCAGTAAGTTAGAGTGTTTGTTGATATGATATGATATGATATGATATGATATGATATGATATGATATGATATGATATGATATGATGTGATAGTCAAGACCAGTCATATGACCACCTGCCTAATATTGACTGGTCTGTGGCTATGCAAGCCCCATAGGCAACACACTGCGATGGACTGTGTATTCTGACACCTTTCTATCAGAACCTGCAATAACATCTTCAGCAATAGAGCTAGAGGAGCTCGCCTTTGCTCCCGACATGCATCAATGAGCCCATGACCCCGTATGCGGTTCAGCACTGTTCCTTCCTTGGACCACTTTTGATTGATTCTGACCACTGCAGACCAGACCACAAGAGCTGCAGTTTTAGAGATGCTCTGACCCAGTCATCTACTTCACAATTTATCTCACTCAAATCCTTATTTCTGCCCATTTTTTCTGCTTCTAACACGTCAACTTTGAGGACAAAATGTTCACAATAAATCCACCCACTAACAGGTGACATGAAGAGATCATCAGTGTTCTTCACTTCACTGCTCATAATGTTATCATTTTAAAGTTCTGCCTGGTTGGTGTGTGTGTGTGTGTATATATATATATATATATATATACAGTATATTATTTTAAATAGCCTTTTATATGTAGTCTCTCCTTCATATGTATTTTTGTGCATGCAGACAAAGAAATTAAAGAAAACATGGATAAATAAACAATATATTTATTTTATATTTTTAAGACAAAACTTATGGGTTTATGCAGAAAAGAAAAATGGGTTAACCAACAACTTAGAGAGAGAGAGAGAGAGAGAGAGAGAGAGAGAGAGAGAGAGAGAGAGAGAGAGGGGAAGTGAACCATACAGGCAGATGCAATGATCTAGTGATGAATGACTGGAGAACCAGGGTGCTGCAGGGTGATGAGTTCAGTGATTCAATCAGGAATGCCCAGACACACACACAAACACACACACACACACACACACACACACACACACACACACACACACACACACACACACACACACAGTAAGCAGGGGACAGATACACACAAGAAAAAATTAGTTAAAAATATGTTGATTAGTAACTTGAGAATATGAAACAAACGCTTTTAAAATACCAGTACAAAACATTAATGAGATTATTTTTTTATGACTTTTTTCAGAAGTCAGAAATTTTACAAATTCTAATGTCTAGTGTCTAATGTGCCTAAATAGCTTGAAACGGAGCTCATCAGATATTCAGTAACGATAAGGTACCTGGTTAATAGAGTTTAGAAAATAATAACTTTTGTAAAATAAGAGAAAGTGTAAAAGTTTGAATCTGATTATTAAAAAAATTGCGAGTTTTACAGCAATAGGTTTAATTAAAATGCTGAAAAATGTAAAATAAAAGAAAGACCACCAACAAACACAAAATGTGACAACAGGCCGGTCCCAGAACATTACAAAATTTGGATGGACTTTGCAGTGTACTTTAGGCATTTATGTAAAAATGTAGCAGGATTTGAAGGTCAGTCGACTCCAAAAATACATGAAACATTCATTAAAGTGCTGAGAAAATGCTGGTGTGATATTCCTGTGACAGTTTCATCAGCACTTTCTATTTTAGTACACAACTTCACAACCACGGCTGATGTGTATTTTATCCACAGTGACTTAAAGCCATGTGCAGGCATTTATTTAAGTATTTGATGGCAGTCAGATGCTACAGCACACATGCACAGTTTCACTACACTTGGCCATAATAGTGAATATTTCAATAATTAGTCTAATACATCCAACAGATCAGAACGTTTACGCAGCAGTTTGAATGTCGTGAAAAACACAGACCTGGTACTCTGTCCTGAGCATAATATCTCAGGAGGTTTAGCTCAGCTGATGAGGTTAATGCTCTGGTATACCATTGGGAATGGTTATATTTTCAATAATATACAATCTGATGGTTTAAAAAGAAAGGAAGATGACCTGATGTTATCCTTCTACGTTGTCTTTCTCAGATTATAATCATTCTCTTTTTAATCTTCACGTCATTTAGATGTCCTCCATTGAGAATAAGGACGGATTCGGGTTCGAGTCTTGAGTCTTGATCATTTCAAGGAGATTTTCATCACAGTCATAGCCTCATGCTAGCTCATTAGGAATGAACTTACAAGTATTTATAAATGATTTAAACGTATATTAAATGTATATTCTAAATGTATTTCTTTCTGTGAAGCTGCTTCGTCACAAAGTCCATTGTTGGAAAGACTTCACAAATGAAACAGGATGAATTTAATTTTACTTTCTTTTCTTAAGTACAAGCCTCTGTTTAGATCAGCTCTTCTTTTTTTTGCATCAGCGTCTTTTGCTTCTTCTCCAGTTCAGGCCACCTGCACTTTACATTCTACATTCTTCTTCAGCAGCTGACCTACTTTGCAGTCTTTACCCATATTACCTCTCATTCCAAGCAAACAGTATTTCATTCAGATCTCAGGACAGAAACTGTGCTAAAGCTTAGTTTTCCAAACATCACCAAATCAAAATGTGTTCAAAGAAAATCAGAAGGATGACCAGTGTTATGAGAAATTGAGCTTGTTTTTATATATATAAAAAATATATTGATATAAATATAAAATATTATATTATATTATATTATATTATATTATATTATATTATATTAT
>MU582332.1:1406253-1474902 GCA_024362625.1 Silurus asotus | reverse complement strand
TATATATATATATATATATATATATAAAATTAATTAATTAATTTTAACTGCACTAGTTTTATAAATGCGTGATTAATTCAGCACGCATTTCTGTTGAACCATTTTTATTTAAAAATATAAATAAATAAAAAGCCAAATCTTCCATGCAACACACATTTATTCATAAAGTCCTTTCTTTAGTCAGATTTTAAAATATTTAACTTCACTGAAAAATAATTTTTTATTACTAAACATTTGTTTTCCTGATGCCCCAAGTCTCAAACCAAGCAAAAAAAATGACATGCTGCAAACATCTGTCAATCTTGGAAACAAAGCGCTAAAGAATGCATATCGCTAACGATAGCCACTAACCAGGAAGTGCTAACAAGATTCAGGATTTTTTATTTTTTTTTTACTTTACATTTCACTGCAAGTTGTATCCTGTATATAACTATGTTTGTAACAATAAAAAAATGGTACCTTCCCGAAATATTAAAGTATGAATACGTGTACAGTATATTTACATGAATGGAATTTGGCAGATATCCAGAGCAACTTAGATTTTAATCTCATTTATACAACTGAGCAGCTATGGGGTTGAGAGACCTGCTGATCCATAGTTTAATGCATTAACCACCTCCAAGCTACCACCAAATATTTGTATTTGGCAGACATCCTTATCCAGATTGACTGACATTTATGAAACTGCGCAAATAAGGGTCATGGTAGCTCACCAGGAGCAGCAGCTTGGTATTGTTGGGACTTGAACTCACAACCTTCCAATTGGAAGTCCCACATCTTAGCTGACCACTTCAATGTGTTATTAACAGCCATTTCTAAAATACTTAAACCCGTCTATTTGGCAACCACAAATAGGCCAAAGTCAAATTCACTCAGATCACATTTCCCCCCATTCAGATGTTTGATTCATTGGCACTTTTAAAATGCAGGTGATGATTTCATTTGTTTTTCTGCAGTTACTTGCCAGCTGATTAGATAACTGCATAAATTAGTTCTTACTCTGTTGTGAACTGTTATTACAGTAAATATTTTGCATAAATTCTGACATTATTTAATTTCTTGGTTTATTTACTAGCAGATTCTTATTTCTCTCTCTCTCCTGGTCTTTCTCTCATTTTCACAGCTAGAAGTGCTGAAAGTGGACATGGAGAGTGCTGAATGGAAAATCTTAGAGAACCTGATACTGGAAAATGTGTTACACTCTGTGGGTCTCTTGCTCCTCGAAGTTCACCTGCACTGGGCCGGGTTCGAAGTGAGCGGTGACGAGCCCTCTGTAGTGCGCTACTGGTTCAGTCTGCTAAAGGAGCTGGAGAATACACACTTCCGCCTGTACCACAGTTACAAGGACCCAATGAAGTCACAGCTCTTCCTTCAGAAGAACCTACACAACGCAAGCAGCACTTACATACTGGGCTGGGTCAACAGGTGCTACTCAGCACTGTGAGACTTGTCCTGCTTTGGAGATTGACTATTAGGATGAGATCTGCAGGGAAAAATATTTCACTTATTGCAAAGCCAATACAAATTCAAGTAATGAAATCAGCGGAAAAAAAGGATGAATGAATGATAAATTCAAGAGGCAGGCAACAACAACATGGAATTCATCTGATATGACTTTGGGAGGAATTCCTGCAATGTTCAGGTTCGAATGAGTCTCTGTAATTTATCAGCACAACTTAGGGAATTTGATGCTCCAGTTATGTTTGTAAACTAGTTTAGCCAAAACCTTTAAAATCTTTAGCCATACACATTAAGACGCTGCTCAAAACGCTCAGTTCAGACATGCTATACTTTTCCACAGTATGTGGAAATATTCTACATTTTGTGGCTTATAATCTAAAACTGAAATGGACTTTAATATAATTATTTTATAACAAAACATATCAAACAGTGAAAAAAGTGTGACTATACAGCACCTGTTAAAAGTTTGAAAACACCTGGTCTTTTAGGGTTTTTGAATCATAAATGTTCCTGCAAAAAAACAATGTAAAAAGCGCACAAGAATTGGACAGTGAATGACTGGAAGAAAGTGTGGTGAGTCCAAATTCATGATTTTGATAAAATAAATTATGTAGAATGGAGACCAGGAGAGAAGATGTTAGCAAACTGACTCAGTCAAACATGGAGGTGGAAGCTTAATGTTTTGGGATTGTTTAAGAGCAGGGAAAGAGAGACGTATTGTAGGTGAAAGGAATACTGGACCCACATGACTACCATTCCATACTTCAACACCATGCAATTCTATCTGGACTGAGGATAGGACAAGGATAGACAGTCATGCTAAGGAAGGATTTTTAAATGAAAATGCTGAACATCTGTACAAATATAGAAAATTGTACAGATGTTTAGCATTTTCACTGAAAAAAAATCCTTAAATGACCATTTAATAAATGTGCTGCATAAAAACAAAATGAACATACATAAAGGGCTCATAAGAGTCAAAAGATGAAGAAAAGTTTCCAAAATGTTGACAACCATTTCTCTTGTGTGGCAAATTATTTGTAAAAAAAAAAAAAGAAAAAGAAATTAATTGACAGCCATATATATATATATATATGACAAATATAGATGCTTTATGCAATTTCTTTTTTGTTTATTATTAGTGAAACCAAAAGAAATAAAGAGCATAAAGATTTATTTAAATATAATTATTAGTAGATGCGCCATATACTTTTATTATTTTAAATAAAATAATCATTTAGATAATCTTTTTCTTCTTCTTTTTTCGGCTGCCCCCATTAGGGGGCATCACAGCGGATCATCTGTCTCCATCCCCCCCTGTCCTCTACATCTGCCTCTGTCACACCAACTACCTGCATATCTTTTCTCACCACATCAATAAACCTCCTCTTTGGTTTTTCTCTTTTCCTCCTTCCTGGTGTCTCCATCCTCAGCATTCTCCTACTGATATACCCCATGTCCCTCCTCTACACATGTCCAAACCATCTCAATCTCACCTCCCTCACCTTGTCTTCAAAACGTCCTACATGCGCTGTCCCTCTAATAAACTTGTTTCTAGTCCTGTCCATCGTCGTCACTCCCAGGGATTATTAATAATTTAGATAATTAGATAATTCGATTATAGATTTAGATAATTAGATTATTAATAATTTAGATAATAATCAAAATGATCAAAAATGTTATATGTAGATTGATTTCTCCTCTTTAAAATGTTTCTCAAGCGTGTTCTCTCAGCACTACACTTCGGAGACAGAGGTGTGTCCTGAGAGTCATATAGAATAGAGATTAACATGGCAGAGGTAGAGCTGCATCTTCCTGTAGACAGAACAGAAAAAGGACTGAGCGACATACAAAAGTGCGTTAAGTTCATTTGTGATTTGCTGTCGGTATGAACCAAAGAAATAAAAGCGAACAATCTGTACCATAGTGAATTGCAGAGCATCATATTTTTTTACATTGCAATATATTGCTTTGAATCGCATTGTGATGAATCAAATCGAAATCGGATCAAACTGCATTGCATAATGTATCGTCTCATTGGCTATGCATCGAGACGAATCGAATCTTTATCATTAATTTTTTTATGTAAATATAGAATGCTGGTATAATTGATTTGTGTGCAAAGCTCTAAAAAAGATTAAATAATAAAGACTTGATTTGTTTAACCATTTTGTGTTTACTGTATAACAGTGCTGATTTCCTTAGTAGCATGTGTGTGTGTGTGTGTTATGAGTGTAGATCTTATTGAGATGTGCTAGCTCATCATCATTTTATGAAGCCTGCTATTATTGTTTCTCTTTGTTTAATAAAAAGCTCAGTGTGAATAGACCTGGATCTGTTGGTGTCAAGAGTGGGACTGACAGCTAGTTAAAGCAAAAAATATTAGTTGCCCTAAGGCATTTGAAAGTAGTGTCTTTCCTACAGAGTGAGCTGCTTGCCATGGTGCAGGAAAATGTCACAAGGAACACAAAGAAAGATAACATTCTCATAAGTGGTTGCAGATTCAAGCTTTATATTAATGTAAGACTCATCGCGAGAGAAAAAAAAACCTTCTAATTTAAAGCCAGTAAAAATGATTTGGTAGAGTCACCAGCAGCTCATCAGATTTGCTAGTCCAATGATACTTCAGCTGCAAGTCACTGAAGACAGAATACTGAACAGGAATCTACAGGAAGTGATGCTGAGGTACTCAGAATCCATAGAAATCAGAATCCATAGTGTTATTTTTGTAAAATAATAAAATAGACAGCAGCTGGTGGTTCAATGTTGTTTCCTGGCACCTTAATTACAGGACCAATAGCATGTTTCCTCAAAGGGTCCTGGTGTTTTAGTTTGTTAGTGTTGCATAGATACTAGCAAGTGTAGATGAAACCAGATGCCAAGCCCAAGGTTGTATTTACCCTGTGCTAAAGGCTCTGGCAGATAAATGTTGGGCTCTGAAATTTGTCATCAAACTTTGGTGTATCATCGAGCAACAGGAAGTAGTCCATTTGGTACAATATTGTAAGGCACTTCCAAACCCCTGGGAGGTGGTAATAACTATAATTATCCTCTGCACTGTTCCTGCACAGTTATACTTTATATTAATCTATATAGCATATCTTTTTTTTTTGTTGTTGTTGCTATTTTGCTTTCATTGTAAATACGCCACTTATGCACTTCTGGTTAGAACTGCACAGTGGTGGGCCGTCAGGGCCAGCAAAGCCTTCTCTGCTGGCCTAAACACTTTCAGAAGCACTGACACAGTTTTACAACCTAAATTCTAATATTTGTTCCATGAAATTGTATGAATTTATTCCCAAAATTTTATTTCTCTTCATTTCGTAGCGTTTCTGCACTGCTTCCAGTACGTGTATGTGGATGTTTGATTTTTTGTCCAATCAGATTTCAGCCTCTATGGGCTGCCATGTCAATCTAATCTGCCCAGGGCCTTTAGAATCAGTACTGCTGGCCTTTTTACCAATGAGTCTGTTTCTTTAACCAATCAGATTTCAGATTCTTCTCACAGGGCAGCTCGCTGGCCCAGAATAGCGTCAGCATTTTTCCATCGTCTGGTTGGCCAGATGGAAACTGTTACAGCCAAGTTCGACTGGCAAAACACATGTGTAGATTGTATTTAATTAACATTTTTGTCATGTTATTAGACAAATATTGATTCTGAACTAGTCCAGATGAAGTAGGTGCACAGTTGCAGTTGTAGTGTAGAAGGTTTGGCTTTAGTAAAATTGTATTCACCCTCCATATGTGAAATGCCTCTCTCTCTGTAATGCCACGCGTTGTTATATTGCATTTTTGTACAGTATTGATGGTTTCTATAATTGCAATGTACACAGTAGTTCAAAAACTGGTGAGTACATCCAACAGACTTCAGCAACTATTTTAGGTTCTCAAGGGACAATACTATAGAAATGAAACTTGTATGTATTTTAGAATAGTCAGTATGCAGCTTGTATAACAGTACAGATTCACTGTCCTCTGAAAATAACCTACAGTCATTCTTTTCCAAATAACTGGCAACAAAAGTGAGTACACGCTAAGTGAACATGTCAAAACTGTGTCCAAAATGTCAATATTTTGTGTGAGCATCATTGTTATGTAGCAATGCCTTAATCCTTCTGGGCATAGAATTCACCATAGCTGCACAGTTTGCTAATAGGACCCTTATCAACTTTTTAATAATGACATCACAGAGATGCTGGATGTTAGACACATGGCACTTCTCCACCTTCTGCTTGAGGAGCCCCACAGGTGCTCATTAGGGTTCAGGGCAGGAGACATACTTGACCTCTTCATTACCTTCAGCTTCCTCAGCCAGGCAGTTGTCATCTTGCTGGTGTGTTTGAGTTCGTTTTCACGTTGGAAAACATTTTAAGTGAGATCATCATGTTTGGCTTCAGAATGTCACCGTACATGTTGGAATCCATGTTTCCCTCAATGAACCGCAGCTCCCCAGTACCAGCAACACTTTTCTTGATTCTCCTCACCAGGGCATTGCCACACATGCTGGACACAATCTGAGCCAAACTATTTTATCTTAGTCTCATCAGACCACAGGACATGGTTCCAATAATTAATGCTCTTGGACAGGTCGTCTTTGCAAACCATTTGAGGGCTTTTTTGTGAGCCAGCTTCAGAAGAAGCTTACTTCTTGGATCATTGGAGTCCCTACTAAATAAAATCATTTGGTGATCCTCTAAGAGACTATTTAATTTTCTCCAATTTCAAAGACAACATCAGATCTCAAAGCCAGAGTGAAACTAAGAGTGGTTTGCTTGATGTCCAATCAAGTAGTATTCGTCTCCGAACTAAAACATATGCAATGGCACAAGCGTCTTGACATTTCTTGGACATGACTGTACCTTGCTCAGGTACTCCAAAAACTGCCATTTCAAAACAAAGCTTAATATCCTCAATATATGCCTCAGACAAATTTTAAATATAGTCGTTCAGTAATCAAACAGTCTAAGTCCAAAACATATGAGCCAAATCTGCTCTAGCAGAGCGACAACGCTCACATGTGTCAGGTACATTGGTGATGGACAGTTTAACTTGCTGTAATTAAGTCTGTGGAGGACCTTGAACTGAACTAAGCAAATACATGAGGTTGTTTTATTCACTCTAAATAATCCATTGCTCCAGGATTCCTCTGATGTGATGATGGATTTTGTTCAGATTAATATTTTTACTGACATTAAAGTGTTATATACATTACACATTACTCCATTTAAATGTAAGGGAATATTTAAAACTGTATTCATTCCTGTGCTAGGAATAGTGGAGGGATATGTAGAACAATGGTTTTGGATTAGATGATGAAAATATCTAAGCAAGTCGGAATCAGAATCAAAAATAGATTTATTGGCAAGTATGTTTGCACTTACAATGTAGTGCTAAATAGTGTATATGTTACACACACTTTTGCTGTTTTAAATTAAACTATAATTACTCTGTACGTGATGCACAATATTTGCACTACCATGCACTCTCACACTTTACTTTACTGATCTGGTCATATAATCTGTATATTGTGTCCTATTTAATACTCAATATTATCTCACATTGTCTGTATTGTCTTGCATAGTCCAAGCTAAATGTATAGTGTATTTATGTCTGTACTTTTGAGAGTCACCAACAGCTGGAACCAAATTTCTTGTGTGTGCCAACACACTTAGTCAATAAACTCTGATTATGATTTTGATTCTGATTCTCACAAGGAATTTGTTTTAGTGACAAAAGCTTTCAGTTGCACATTTTCTGAAGTAAAAAAGGAAATAAAAAAGCAAAATAAAAAAAATAAAAAAGATGAAAGTATAGAAGTTATTGCACATTTTTTTAAACAGAAAATAAATAGAGTGGTATAGCACATGTTTTATTTTATTGCACAATGGGCATAGCGTTTAGGTGTTCATGAGGTAGATGGCCTAAGGGAAGAAACTTTTCCTGTGCCTGGCTGGCCTTGTGGTCTGTATCATTGGCCAGAAGGCAAAAATTCAAAAAGCATATGGCTTGTATGTGAGGGATCCAGTGTGATTTTCTGGGCCATTTTTCTCACTCGGTATATATACAGTTCTTGAAGTGTGGGCAGAGGAGCATCAATAATACTTTCAGCCGTTCAAACTGTCCTCTTTAGTCTTCTGATGTCTGATTGTGTAGCTGAGCCCAAACCAGACAGTTATCGAAGTGCACAAAACAGACTCGATGATGGCTGTATAGAACCGTGTGACCAGCTCCTGTGGTAGGTTCAACTTCCTCAGCTGACGAAGGAATTACATTCTCTGTTGGGCCTTTTAAACAATGGAGTTGATATGATTGTCCCACTCCAGGCCCTGAGAGATTGTGGTTCCCAGGAACCTGAATGACTCAACTGCTGCCACAGTGCCGTTCTTCATGGTGAGGTGGGGAGAGCAGGTTGGTTTCTCTTGCGATCTACAATCATCTCCACTGTTTTGAGTGTGTTAAGCTCCAGGTTGTTATGACTGCACCAGTCAGCCAACTGATGAACCTCGCTCATGTATGCAGATAAATCACCGTTGTTAATGAGGCCAATGTCTGTAGTGTCGTCTGCAAACTTCATGAGCTTGACAGAGGGGTCGGTAGATATGCAGTGTACAGGGAGAAGAGCAGTGGGGAGAGAACACATCCCTGAGGGGCACCAGTGCTGATAGTACCGCTGTTTGATATGAATTCCTCAGTCTTACAAGCTGTTGCCTATCTGTCAGAAAGCTGGTGATCCACTGACAGGTAGACTGAGTTAGTTTGGTCTGGAGGGGAGTTGGGATGATAGTGTTGAAAGCTGAAGTGAAGTCCATGAACAGGATCCTCACATAAGTCCCTGGTTGGTCCAGATGTTGCAGGATACAGTCCCATGTTCACTGCATCGTCCACACACCTGTTTGCTCGGTAAGCAAACTGCAGGGGGTCCAGCAAAGGTCTGGAGATGTCCTTCAAATATATCAACACCAGTCTCTCAAATGACCATGACCACAGATATTAGGGCAATAGGTCTGTAGTCATGTAGTAGTGATTTTTGGTTTCTTTGGGTTGGGGATGATTGGGGAACATTTAAAGCAGGGAGGCACTTCAACAGTTCCAATGATCTGTTAAAGATCTGTGATAGATGCCAGCTGGTCAGCAGGGGGGAGACGGGGCCTGCTGGAGGTGTTGGTGGTCGAGTGGTGAGATGGTCAGGAAAGGGTGTGAGGTGTGAGACCAGAAGTTTCAATTCAACAGTAAAATTTATTTAGGTCATCAACCAGTTTTCGATTCCCTACAGAGCTGGTGTCTCTCAAGCCTTTCCACACTGAAGCAGGGTTCTTGGCTGAAAACAGATTTTCCAGCTTTTTAGAGTAGCTCCTCTTTGCCACTTAAATCTCCATTGTCAGTGTGCTCCTGGCCTGATTGTACAAGATTCTGTCCCCGTTTTTGTAGGCATCCACTTTGACCTGACGATGCTGTCTGAGTCTTGCTGTGAAACATGGCTTATCTTTGAAAACAAAACATTGTCTGAATTGAAACCAAATCTTATGGGTATTTGCTACTCTTGGACATTGTGTATATAATGAAATACAAAGGAGCAATTTGGATAAAACTAAAGAAGGGAGGGATAAAGAAGCACAAAAATTTGATTCTGAAATACACCAGAGATCTTTGGTGTAGCCAAATAAAATAACTTTTCATTAATACGCTAATAAACATTGGCATGGACAGATATGGTTGCTTTTTGCAAATGTATGTTAATTATTAGTATTATTAGTAAATTAGTAAAACCGTACTAATTCTTGCAAATGTTTTAAAGTAATTATGGCGTTTTGAGCTGCTTGCTGCGGTGTAGGGCAATGAGAACAAGTGAGGTGGTCTACAGCTGGAAACAGTATCTTGCATAATAATAAAAAAGATAACATTCTAATAAGTTGTTGTAGAATCGGGCTTTATTTAACTTAATCATCCTAAGACAGACGTGATTCTTGAGGTTATGACTCAAAAAATGTAAGTTAATTTTTGTTTATATTCTGAGATTAATTTTTTACTTTTATGTACTGTAAATAAAACACTGTAAGGCAGTGGTTTCGTGCTGTTTTGTGTTGTTTGAGTTTGAGTGAGCCTGGATTTCACCTGATAATGGGCCAGTGAAGACTTGCTATCTTACAGACACACATGAACACACAGAAAGTAATTCGAACATTTTGCACAAAATTTAGTGTAGCAGCAATGTTTATATGAACATTTTAATAGACTTTAATGCCTTTTATTAGATTTTTTATTTTATAGCTTAAAAAAAGCAGTGAAGTAAAAGTGATTAAAAAAAGTCTTGTGTGTTAGAACCTGAGTGAGTGTCTAATTTGCTCCGAATAGAGAAAACAGACCATGTCAGATTTACAGTCAAACTTTATGGCTTTGTTCATTCTCTCAAAGCCGATATGTTTAACCGTGAATCAGAGAAAACTGCTGAGTAGGCAATAATATTTAATTATGAAAAACAAATACAAAAGGATAGGGCTATTTGGAAAAGGATATTAAATATAGATATATTGAAAGAAAGAAAGAAAGAAAGAAAGAAAGAAAGAAAGAAAGAAAGAAAGAAAGAAAGAAAGAAAAGCACACAGAAAAAAGAAGTAAAGACAGTACAAACATAAGACAAAAAGAAAGAAAGAAAGAAAAGCACAAAGAAAAAGAAGGAAAGACAGTACAAACATAAGACAAAAAGGAAGAAAGAAAGAAAGAAAGAAAGAAAGAAAGAAAGAAAGAACAAACATAAAACATAAAGCCACAAAGATGAAAAGCAGTAAAGAAAGTAAGAAAAGCACATAGAAAAAAGAAGAAAAGACAATACAAACATAAGACAAAAAGAAAGAAAAAAAGAAAGAAAGAAAAGAACACAGAAAAAAGAAGGAAAGACAGTACAAACATAAGACAAAAAGAAAGAAAAAAAGAAAGAAAGAAAAGAACACAGAAAAAAGAAGGAAAGACAGTAAAAACATACGACAAAAAGGAACAAAGAAAGAAAGAAAGACAAAAAGAAAGAAAGTACTATAAGGAAAGACAGTACAAACATAAGACAAAAAGAAAGAAAAAAAGAAAGAAAGAAAAGAACACAGAAAAAAGAAGGAAAGACAGTAAAAACATACGACAAAAAGGAACAAAGAAAGAAAGACAAAAAGAAAGAAAGTACTATTACTCATGGATGGTTTTGCTACAGTGGTTAGAGTTGCTGAAATTATTAAAGAGATTATTCAGAAAAATACATTTCAGCAGAATAATAAGGCTGATGAGGAAATCATGGCAGTGAATGTCAGCAAACCTTTCATCCTGATTTACAGGACACTTGTGAGAGGTAGAATGGGCAGGTTTGCTGGTAGAGATACGCAGGAACTTTGCTCTGTAATAAGAGCTCACATGTGGAGGATGAAGTACACAAACTATGAAGTCAAGTGAAAGTATTGATACAGTAGGTAAATTATCACTCCAGTAAAAGTAAGTGTACTTTTGTACTTTTACTCAAGTGAAAGTTTAAATGATTTTGCCTTCAAATGTACTTAAGTTTCCAAAGTACTATGATTTATTACAGCTATAATATTCCTATTATTTCAGTCGCAAGACTTTTGCTTTATCAAATAGTTTTATGTGAAAAGACTTGAATGTGACCCTCAATACAAAAATCTATTAATAAAATGTTAATGCTGCTGTTGTGTTGTATCAAGGAACTGGGCTTTTATAGTTTGCGTTACACAATATGTAAAATTCAAATGTGCAAAATATTTTATTGTAATACAATGAAAATGTATAGAAAAAAGATTGTGCATTCGAGAAACCCTGCATCATTACTCATGATATCAGTTGCATGCTTTCGAGCATAAAGCAGAGTCAAAAGGTCTGATCTGATAAAAGAAAACCTTTTTTATGTTTAAATGAAATATTAAAGTTAATTCTCATGTAGAAATGAAACTATTTTTGAAATGAAGAATAAATCACACTCGTTAATCTGTATGAAAAGGTGACGTGTGAAGCAACGAAAAAGATTTTTAAAAAGTTATAAAACTCAGTTTTGACTGTTACTGCATTATTTACAGCATGGTGTTTATATCAGAGGAAACTGAGGTCCTGTTCTGTGTGAACCTTAAGGCCTGTGATGGTTAAATAATTTGCGGCATTTCATTAATTGACCCTGTTCATGCATTCAATTAGCTGTATAAATGAAAAACGCTATTTGGGTGTGTGTCTTTTTGAAATGCACCAGCTCATTAATCTTTATAAACACTGCCATAAATCTGAGTACACGCACTGATGTTTGTCGCTTTGGGCTCAGAAAATGCTGTAAATTGAAATACTGATTTGGGACATTTCTATTACCGAAACATATTTTCTCAATCATTTTTAAAAAATACCTGTGTGTTTAATCAATTCAACCTATTCTGAATGACCTACAACCATATGATGGAGAATACTAGGAAATTATTATACAAACTCTGTGCCTTGGTAAACAATTGTAAAAAAGGGGAAAGGAAAAATGGGAAAGGGGGGAAAAAAAGAGAGGACAGGAAAAAGTAAAACGGAGAAAATGGAAATAAAACAGAAAAGAGAAAAGCAAAGAAAAGAAGAGCTTTATACTCGTCAACAGCACATTACAGCGTAGTGAAATTCCTTCTTCGTATATTCCGGTGATGTTAAGAAGCTGGAGTCATGGTGCAGGGTCGGCGATGATACAGAGCTCCTGGAGCACAGAGGGTTAAAGGGCCTTGCTCAAGGGCACAAAAGTAGCATCTTAACCACACACTTCCCCAAATCACCTACAGAATTACATTCAGCTCCTCAATAGTTTCCGATTAATAGGCAGGTGTTATGCAGCGGATGAATATTTTATTAAAACGTTGAAACTCGTCCCAAACTGACTGAACTGGGAATAAAACTGGCATCACTGCAGCTCAACCTTAAAGGACACACGAACAAACGCATAAGCAAGCGCATTAACATAAATAACGGAGTCTAAACAGTGGTATAGTGAACCATAGGGAGGAAAAAAAAGGTACAAAATGTTTTATTATGTTCACAGAGAGACGCTGAGTAGCTGCGCTATAAAGCCGTCCTCACGCAAGCGTGATTTTGGGAGTACAGCGCCACATGGCAGGAACACAACCATGAAATAACAAGCACATAAAAGGGCAAGTGCCCGGAGTCTCTGTAATGGGAGGGAAAGATAGAAAACAAACTAGAAAATCAGGGCTGGATACCAGTCCGTACAAAAACCTATATGCATCTCCATATTCCATAATCACGAACCCAGAAATACCGACCTCAGGGAAATACAAAATGGCAAAAAAGAAAATAAGATTCCATGTTTTTCCGGTGACCAAATTAGTCCCAGAGTTTGATCTGACCATCCCAGCCGCAGGTGATGACCTTCGAGGTCTCGTGTGGATGCCAGATAGCGCTGATACACACTTTGTCGTGCGCTTTAATCCGATGGTACAGCTTGGTGGTCTTCCAGTCCCAGATGTTCAGCTTCCCATCTGCATCGCCAGACACCACGTAACTAAAGAGAGAAGTATGGTTTATATATAGAGGCGTCAGTATATAGGACATCATGTGCAATACACTGTTATGAAAGCCATATTAAATAACCGGGACAGAAAACTGGGTTACTGGGATTTAAAAACTGAGAAATGTTTTCAATTGAATGCCTTTTAAAAGGATTACACAAATTCATATTATGGACATAAATGAATGGACATTCGGTGTCACCCAGATGTGGACGTGATTCTCCCCCCCCCCCCCCAAAGTCATCACTGTAAGGAACTAAACTTATACGTTCTAACTTTATAACCTCGTTATCTCTGTAACTCTGCTTGAAGACGATGTCCATCTTTAAAATCGCTCTACGAATAAAACGGAATAGAAATACCTTATTTTCCGGACTATAAGCCGCTACCTTTTTCCCCACGCTTTGAACCCCGTGGCTTATTTATTGATTTTTCCTGGGTTTTTCCCGGTTTCACAAGCTTCAAGACAAATTGCGGAACGGGTTAAGGTGAACCAATGAAACTCTTTATATTAAATCAGATGTGCTCCCACTGAATCGGGCCGCACCACATCATAAATATGGATGTAGTTCCTCTGACGTTTGACCTGCCGCTCACTCGGACTGTCTACAAATGCAAATCATTCATCACGCTGAAAACAACCGGGCATGAAAACACACATATCACCTGTGTTTCTTTTGATGCCAAAAGATAAACTCTCGAGAGAAATAGTTGTGAAAGGAAGGAGGAAGACAGTGAACAATGACATTCTTGGTAGGCTACTGTTTGGATACCGTGTAACAGACACTGTCTTTCATTAAAGCATGTGTCAAGTTCATTAGTTTCAATGTAGACATGCGGCTTATAGACAGGTGCTGCTTATGTATGTTCAAAATAAAAATCTTTGTCAAATTCGGTGGGTGCGGCTTATATTTGGGTGCGAAATTACAGTAAATATTGCATTTGGACATTTGGAGTCTCGCTGAAAAAGTTTGTGGTGCTTTTAAAATCCCGTTCCACATTTAGTGTCCTTTTGTGGTTATAAAATCCGGGCGCTGATGTAAGTGAGGAGTCCTGGGGTGTTGTTCCAATTCGTCCCAAATATATTTAATAGGGTTGAGGTCGGAGCAGGAGATCCTTCACTCCAATCCATGTACAGCAGATCTTCAACAGAGCTGGCTTTGTGCACAGGGGCATTTCCACGATGGAAAAGCTTTAGGTCTCATAGTTCAAGAGAAAATTGTGTCCTGTAGATTTGTGGTTACAACCAGAACTTATAGCTGGAGAAATCAGGTGTCCCAATACAGACTGTGTGTGTGTGTGTGTAACTTTAATAAATCAGGCTTGTAAACCTACAGATTTTTGGACGGATTTGTTTAACACTTGTATAAAATCTTATCCGGATCACGTTTTTCGTGTGTGTGTGTGTGTGTGTGTGTGTGTGTGAATGAGTAAATTAAATAAATTCGCTCCACCCTAAGCACATTTACCTCATATCTGGAGAAAAGTCCACCTGACAAGCATATCCAGCCACCATGTGACCTTTAAAGATCTTCTTCTTGTTCAGCCTGAATCGGTTCTGAGCACCGAAGATTAGGATCTGATTATCCATGGACTGGCAAGCTAGCCACTTCCCTGTGAAGATAGAGAGAGAGAGAGAGAGAGAGAGAGAGAGAGAATGACTAAGCTGGTTTAAGTTGATTTGTTAGAAGTCGGTGCAGGGTTTTGGAGTTCCCTCAAAAACCAATCAAGTAGCGGACCGCAAGTTTGTTTAGTCTCCGCCTTGCACTTTGAGCACAGTTTTGTGTATGTTTTTTGTTTTCCATTATTATTATTATTATTAATAAACTTGAAATCATACACTCCAGTGTCAGGGGTATTAACAGGGAACTAGAGTTAGCGCAGTGTCACTGTGGCTGCTCGCTCACGTACCAGAAAATTTTAGTGCACAAATATTGTTTTTACCACAGTCAAAATTTTACCACAGTCTTTATCACAGTCTTGTGGATTACAGGTACAGCAGCGGTGTCAAACTTAAATTCACAGTGGGCCAAAATTAAAAAGTGGGACGAAGTCATGGGCCAAACTCAATATTTCTTGAAAAACTGACTGCAATTGTGCATGTTTTCCGTCTCTCCAGATGTGTAATGTTGAACCTTTTTTATATGGAAACAAACTTTAGTTTTGCATAAACATTTAATATAAGTTTAATATTATAAACACATGAGAAATTACATTTAAAATAAAACACACATTAGTGATATTCGTCTCTCTCTCTCTCTCCCTCTCCCTCCTCAGTGAGACTCCTGAGTGGTGTTTTGTTCATCTTCATTAAAGAGAACAGTTACTCACACAGTTGTGCGCTGGTGAACATAGAGAGCGTTTGAGCAGTTCGGACACGGAGTTGGAGCATTGTGTCGGGGAGGAAATATGGAAACGGGCCAGATCTAATACACGTTTGATATGATCTCACAGGCCAAATCTTTATATACTATATATACACTTTATAGGGCCTGAGTTTGACACCCCTGGTGTACAGCTTCAAGAATTTCTCTTAAAAGGAGGAAATCCTGACAATTCCTCATATCGAGGGAGTGAACGAATGAAGGATGGAAGGAATGAACACGTTTGTTGAAGTCTGCTGAAATAAGTAAAACAGTCGTATAAAACATCTTAAAAAAATTGAATATCAAATGTAAAATGCGGACACACACACACACACACACACACACACACACGTGTGTATTACTCAAATGGGGTCTAAGAAATGTATTAATTTTATTCAAATCAGTTTGACGTCAAGTAATGACTCAATTCAATCAATATAATAAAATGTATCGCATTCATTTGATTTACTCAATTTTATTTTTAGATATTTTTCTTTATTAAAGTATTTAAAATAATTTTCGATTTCATTTAAAATCATTTTAAAAACACGATGCTAAAAATTTTAATAATAATCAACTGCGTAAAAAAAAAAAACCCAAAAAAACAACAAGCTATTTTTGCTTTTGCATTTCTTCCCCTCCAAACTGTACCGAAATTCCAATTATGATCACATGCAAATCCGGAGGAATGATCCCCAGCAAAAGCATATCCCAAATCTTATTACGTCTAGAAAAAAACAACAACAGCGAATGCTTTTAATTAGAAGAGCGCGTTTGAAGTGTGTGATTCCACCGAGCGCTCGTATTTAAAAAAAATTAATAAATAAAAATAACTCGAAGTGAAAGCTCTCATTCCCCCCCCTCTGAGAATCACTCTGCATTCAGGCACGACGCTTTAGACATGCACTTAAAACAGTACTTATGGAGAAAGAAAGTGGGGCGAAAAGAACCTGCGGCTCATTTCCTACTAGTTCCCGTTATAGCGGCGGTGATGTCTGTGGCTGCTGCTGCCGTCAAACACCAACCAGGTTGAGAACAGAAGCTGTTTACACCGACGCAGTCATACAGCGCTGCTATTTAAAGGAGAGGACGCGCACTCGAGAAACACTGCTGCATCTCATACCGTGACAGAGACACTGCAGTCGTCCTTTCTATAAAAAAAAAGTACAGGAGCGCTGCTAATCTGTCCACAGCGACTGTTATATCGATTGAAAATTGGTCAAAGTATTCTACCAGAGTCACTTCCCTCTTTCTTTTCTTTTAAATTAGTCACTCATTGGTATTTTTTCCTCTCTCAACATTACCCCCAGTCCCCAAGGAAATTCCTTTTAAGTGCGTGGAAAGAGAGAAAACTGGTTCAAGAAAAGATGCATGTGGTACGGATGTCAAGAAAAGCACACACTCACCATTGGGGGACAGAGTCACTGAAGGCATTGAATGCATACTGGGTTCTGCAATGTATTTAAAATCCACAGGAATGTCCCTAAAAAATAAAAAAAATAAAGACATTTAATTGGAACAAAAAATGAATCAGTCTGTAAATCAATTAACTCAAATTCAATCCCCCTCATATGATGCTTAGTAACTAAAATGGCTTTCATGATTAGTGCCAAGAACTCAAGAAGGTGAAGTAGATTTACAGTACAACCACTACAACACTATCATACAGGTGGTCAGTTCATAGGCAGCTGGGACGAGCCATAAGGCTCAGTTGAATTCTCCAAAGAATCAGTAAATAAACAATTTTGATGATTTTTCTCTCATGACACATTCGAAACACTGCCCTCAACTCTAATTAGGCTCCACTGGAAACCTTTTTGGTTGCTGAAAGTTTATTTGCAATTTAGCGCTGCCCTGTTTGATGATCGCCATCAATGAGGCAGGTGAAGGCTGGGACCTCTGAGACTCACTGATCAAGTCATTAGCTTGATATAGAGGTTGGGTCTCTTTATTTTCATTTTCTAAAAATCGGTGACGTACGTCTTCAACTCCGCCTCTTTTTTTTTTTTTTTTAAGAAGTCAGATGAAACTACAACCAGTAAATATGCGGAAATTCTGGTAACGCGACTCAATTCTCCGCTTTCGTAAACAACACGACATGATCTTTCTCTCGGGTAAATATATGATACACTGTACAGTGTTTTAGGTATACTTTTACTTCCGTTTTATAATTAATAATTGTATTTTAATTTATAACTGACCTTATTTTAACATAAAACTCAAACAATTCACTGTCGCAAAACAACGGTTATGCGCCAAATTGAAAATCGCGATAAAATGGGACTGCGAGATTCGAACCGCGATAAATCGAAGGACAATTATAACATGCGGTACTATCCGATCCTTTTTACGTCGAAACATAGTGAACATGAACACATTAAGTGGCGGACCTCAAGTTTACCCAGCCTCCGTGTCGCACTTTCAGCGCAGTGTCACTGTGGCTGCTCGATTCGGACCGGAAACGCGATTTGCTCCAACGGTTTTGCGTCAGTCTGGCATTAGGGGTTCTTTCGTGTTTTATTTACTTCAAGAATTTCTCTTTAAAAGAGGAAATTCTGACAATTCCGCATAGCGAGGGAGTGAATGAATGAAGAATAGAAAGAATGAAATCAGTTATGAACAAATGAATTGACAAATAAATAAATAACTTGCGTCTATTAAATGCAGACATTTGTTGACGCATGCTGAAATATGACACAGGACATATTTCACTGCAGAAATTATTTCACTTCTTGTTGTTGCCCCTCTCCCTCTTCCACATCTGGAATGTATCAACACACACTGGGTATGGAGGCTGAAAAGCGGGCCATCGCTGCAACCTGAGCGACGTTACACACAAAATACATCCAGAGTAAAACGTGGGGGTTTTCCCAAGGGATTGCCCACTGGAAGATTTACGGTACAATTTCGGAAACTTTTGATGGGATTTTGGAAACATACCAGGGATTTATGGTCATTTACAGGCATAAATTCGAAATTTGGGGAAATTAATATAAACTGTGTAACCCAAAATCTTTTTTTCTGTTTGGTTATAAGCGGACATGCATGCAAACTAATAAAAATTGTTATTTAAATAAACAAAAAAGTTTGTTAGTATAATTTTGTTGCACAGAAGCTTACACACTGTATAAAAAAGTTTTAAACAGGAATGTATGTAAAATGTATGTCATTTATGATGCACATTGCCTGTAGAGGGCGTGGCCTCTGTAACCCTGCTGTATAAATATTTCACTGAAATTGCATTCAGTCTGGTTGTTTAAACAAAAATTATCCTGAAAGACTTCTATATTTAAGTTCCCTGTTACAGGCTCACCTGCAATTTTGTAAATTACCATTAATTAATGTTAATTCCCAATGAAAGTTTTCAGAATTTAAAATTAATTTAATTCTACAACTCTAGTAGGAACAAAAGCAAACCCCTGTGTTGGCGCTTGGTGATGGAGAGGGTTCCAGCTCCCACTTGCTCACATTTACTGAATGTCCCTGTGCACTGGGGGGAAACTTGGCAAACCCTGCTGCACACTGCAGCTCTTTTAAATTAATCACTCTGTGTGTGTGTGTGTGTGTTTCTGTTTTTAAAGGAGTGGAAAAAAAAGCCCTGGAGTACACAACCTCAATAACAACCCCAAACAATGTAACTTGAGCCTCAGCTGGAGAGCAGAAAACTGGCACCGTGTCTGAGGGCGAAAGTCTAATTAGGCTCACGTGCAGCTGGTGCATACGAACAGCAAGAGGAATTGAATGGGAGCTAAAGGGCATGGACAGAGGATGAAAACCAATGATCTGAGGAAATGATCTGGGAAGTCTACAGAAGGCTGCCACAAATCGTTATACTTCATTAAGCATGAAGGGACGTTCCAAAATGCACTGAGGAACAAACACAAACTTTGGTCAGACAGAGGTTTCAAGCACGATGGCAGTTCAGGGAGAGGTTTCAGGTGTTCCAGGCATACCACCCTGTAGCCCTTCTTCTCTTTTGACTTATCACACGTTAACAGAACTTGCTGGTGTGTTTTGAATCAGAACCTCGGTTCTCTTCAGCTTGAGGACACGAACAGATGGCCAGACATTTTCCTTCAGGATTTTTTGTTAAACAGCAGAATTCATGGTTTCATTTCAACGTCTTCCAGGTCCTGAAGCAGCAAATCAGCCCCAGAAGCATTACAATACCACCACCATATTTTACTGTTGGAATGATGTTCTTTTTCTGAAACGCGGTGTTACTTTTACTCCAGATGTATTGGGGGGCTTCTCTCATTTGTTTTTTACATTTCTTTGGATCTCGGCACGATGTCTAGCTTTTGAGGATCTTTTGGTCGACTTCACTTTGTCAGGCAGGTCCTATTTAAGAGATTTATTGATAGTGAACAGTTGTGGCAGTAATCAGGCCTGGGAGTGGCTGGAGAAATTTAACTCAAGCGTGATAAACCACAGTTTTAACACTTTTTTACACAGGGCCATGTAGTTTTGGAATTTTTGTTTGCGCAATAATAAAAACCTTCATTTAAAAACTGCACGTTGTGTTTACTAGTGTTAGCTTTTACTAATATTCAAAGAAATTTGATGATCTGAAACATTAAAGTGTGACAAACATGCAAAAAAATAAATCAACACATTTTCACACCACAGTATATATATATATATATATATAAATAAAGGTACTGAATGTCTGATTTCACATAGAACTACTGGTTTTCTCCCGAAAGGTTAATATACATCCTGTTGTTATAATGTTGGAAATAAAAATGTAAAAAGCCTGAAGTTTGAATAATTTTAATCAACTAGAATAAATAAAACCACTCCTGTGACAGATTTAAGTCACTTTTAAGTTTCAATTTCCATGATCCGTGACCGATAAAAGAGTATCTTGGCGGCAGGGATGTAATAATTAAGTGTCTCGGAGATTCTGAACAGGTTTATTTATACACACACACACACACACACACACACACACACACACACACACACACACACTTACCATTCCCACACGCGCAGACTCTTGTCGTCAGATGTACTGACGAAGCGGCGGTTCTCATCCACGAACGTGATGGTGTTGACAGCTCCCAGGTGACGATCGTATTCCTGAACCACCTCTTTGGAGCGAATGTCCCACTGAAAGTGAAAGAGGGAAGACGAACAGGATTGGGGCTTGTTCGTTTCTCAATAAGTCACTGACTGATAGAACGTTGTGCTGGAGGTCCAAGGGAGAAGAAAACCACCATGAAGAGAGTTAAAGGTCAGAGAGGTCTCTCTTCGGCAAGTTTATGGATGATGTAGCGCTCTGCCACCACATAACTCCTCCCCATCTATCTTTTGGAAGATTTATGGAGAACTCTGCAGCTCTACGTGACTCGGTCTACACTTCACTACTCTCAATTCTCTTAGGAGAGAAGCACCGAGTGTGAAATAAGGTCTTGCCTTTTGATTTACTGACGAGAGCGAATAGCGTGGGGTGCGTGGGTGTGAGAGATCTAACATAAAGCTAGACGTTAAGGACTCCGGTAGGCAATTTTTCTGCCTCTTACACACACACACACACACACACACACACACACACTAACCTGCACAATCTTCTTGTCCGACATGCCAGATACAAACAGGTTCTGTTTGTCTTCATCAGGATTGAACTTCACGCAGTACGGCACTTTTCCGTTCGTAAACTTCGAGATGCACTGACCTGAGAATTAAACATTTAAATAGATTTTTAGGTTTCCACAGCTGGACATACGAGGACGCTGGTCTATATGCAATATTTAAACCGATCCGGTAACATGTCTGACATGGTTTGGCTCCCCCTGCTGGCAGAGCAGAGAGCAGGACAAAACACACTTGATGATCCAAAGCTCTAAAACACCGAACCGGTAAAAAAATGTTAAAAAGGTGAGATTTCTGTAGAAAGCTGATCACAAACTTACCGGTTTCTGTATCCCACAGTTTGAGATGGCGATCGTACGCAGCACTGAGAAACTGAGTCCCGGCGTTGTTGAAACAGATATCACGCACTGCTTTACTGTGACCTACACAACACAGGAATTGGCAATTAATGAGGATTAAATAAATCTGAATAAATGGATTAATTGAATTAAAGGAGATTTCAATTAATAGATTTAATAAGTAAAATATAAAATAAACCATCAAATCACAATACTTTTGATGCCACGGGGCAAACCGTCAGGTTGCAGTTACTCACAGTACAATAAATGTAAAGATGAAGTAAAATAAAATAAAATAAATGTAAAAAATATACATATTAAATAATTTGTTAGGGGTTTAACGGTCCACATTTTCCTTCAGGAACATATTTAGTGACGGATCGCAAGTCCGATTTTACCCGTCTCACGACATGGATTCTTTAGTGTTTCAAGTCTTCAAGAATTTTCATGTCTTTACAAAAATAAATATTTAATGTAAAAAACATGCACACATATACGCATCTGTATCACCCGAATGGGGTTTAAAAAAAAAAAATTAAATATTTCAATGTATTTTATTTTAATTATTTGATGTAATTAGTGCTAATTTAATCAATTACGCAATTTAATCAGTATAATAAAAAGATTTATTGCATTAATTAAATTTTTTCCTACTTATTACATATTGTTTTGATAAAATATAAAAAATATATATATTTTAACCAAGCAGGCATTTTTTGTATATTAAATTGCTTAAAGAAATATGAATTTAACATAAAATGTAATGATAAACTGCGTTAATTCAAAAAAAGGTTGCATTTTTTCCACCTAGCTGAACTTTAATGAAACCGAACCGAGACTTGAAACCCGATGTACGTTCCCGAACCGCAGATTTTGCGTACAAAAATGTAGCTTAAATCAGGGCATCTGATCAAAGCCCTAGTGAAGAGTTTATATCGCTGTAGAGTGCAGGTGTCTGATCTACATTAAATGCTTATTCATCAAATTTCTATTCTGTGCCACACTTCACAAAACAATAAAAATGAAAATGAAATAAACCTACAATTAAAAAAAAATTACTCAAACAAACAACTGTAGTTTAGTGATAGGTGGAAGGAGTCAAATCTTACCAATAAACGTGCGTAAACATCTCCGGTCACCGTACACCTCCCATAACTGCAAGGGGAAAAAAAGGAGATTGTTTTAAGACCTTGACGTGAGATCATATATACAGTAGACACACACAATTTGGACAGTATTGGGACACCTGACTTTCCCAGGCATTATATGTTCCCCAAACTGTTACCACAATGTTGTAGGCACACAGCTGTATAGAATGTTTTTAGATTGAGGTAGACTTTACTAACATCCGTGTGGCTGAGCCAAAATCTTCCCACAAGAGTGGAGGCAGTAAATTGGGACCGAATGTGAAATGGGATTTATAAAAAAAAAAAAAAAAAAAAAGGTCTACTAACTTTTGTTTATATTGTGTATACAAACACATACAGTATATATTTTACAGTTACATTTTCTAACAATCGTCTCTGGAGGAGGCCTCGTTCTAACGGCAACACGCACCAGAAACATTGGATGTTTACGAGAATTTAAGTCAGAATTATGAGAGGAAAAAAAAACTCAGCAAACTTTTTTTTTCTTTTCGCTTTGTTGGGCTTCCATAGGATTTAAACTGAAACAAAGAAAACACCTTTAAAAACTCTTTTTATATAGAGTAATCAAAATGTAATTTCGATTTATGATTTTTTTTTTTTTTACGTTTTAAGAGACGAGTCTTATTTTCTCTTGTATATTTATTGTTGCTCTTTAATAAAAAAAAGGACTTCTTAATCTGGTTACATGATTAATGGTCGGAATAATCGATTCCTCAAAAGAATCGACAGCAGCAGCTCTAATCTAGTGCAGTAAAGTTAAAATGTAGATTAACAGTGATTTAAGATGTTGAGATGTTGGTTTGTTGCTCTTTATAAAGAAAAAGAACTTCTTATCTGGTTACATGATTAATGGTCGGAATAATCGATTCCTCAAAAGAATCGACAGCAGCAGCTCTAATCTAGTGCAGTAAAGTTAAAATGTAGATTAACAGTGATTTAAGATGTTGAGATGTTGGTTGGGAGTGACGACGATGGACGTTTTGAAATGAGTTTATTAGAGGGACAGCACATGTAGGAGGTTTTGGAGACAAGGTGAGGGAGGCGAGATTGAGATGGTTTGGACATGTGCAGAGGGGGATGCGGGGTATATCAGTAGGAGAATGCTGAGGATGGAGCCACCAGGAAGGAGGAAAAGAGGAAGACCAAAGAGGAGGTTTATGGATGTGGTGAGGAAAGACATGCAGGTAGTTGGTTTGAAAGAGACAGATGTAGAGCACAGGAGGGTTTGGAGACAACAGTGATTTGATTTAATCCACACTTGTATAGATTTGGACTCTGACTATGTGCAGAAACCCGTGGATTGTCGATATGAAGTGAACTATAAGAATGATGCAAAAATGTTATAATTAAGACTCTACTATTGTTTATAATTATATAAATGAAAAGTTTGTGGACACCTGACCATAAGATTCTTGCGCTTTTTGAATGTCACATTCCACATGCAGTTCCCATTTGCTAGAATAACCTTCGCTCTTCGCTCTTGTGAAGATTCATGCTCATTCAGCCACAAGGGTGTTGGGAAAACCAGGAACAGGTTCTAATTCATCCCGGAGGGTTTTGAGCTCTATAGCAGGACATCTTAAATTCCAACTTAGATAAAGCATATCTTCATGGAGTTTTAACAGGTTTGGGTCTCCTACCTTAAGGGGAAAATTTCATGCTACAGCATCCAATACAATCGTGCCTTCAGATGTGCGTTCATTTTTTAAAAGAACCACAAATGTCTGAAAAAGGGAAGCGCCTCAACACGTTTGTCCATATAGTGAATTTTACACTTTAATAAACAGTGAAATATTGAGTCAGTATTTTTGACCTCCATTCCTTCAATATCCATTCATTTAAAGAACCATTGTTGGTCATATCTCCTGGACCGCTTGGTGGTTTCACACTTCTTCAAAAGCAGTTAATAAAGTGTCTTATTTCATTATGAACAAAATTTTTCAATCATAATCTGGTTGTGAAGTTTTTTTTTCTCCAGCCTATTTCACATATAATACTCCTGAAGCAAGTCGTACATATCGATATACATCCTGTTTATCATGCAGTGTGATACAGTGGAGAAAAATCATCCTCCCATTTTCCACCTGAATGCATCTCTGGCCATGATAGACTAGATAAGGAATAGAACACACCTTAATCTTACAGTCCATAGAGCAGGAGAGCAGCAGATGTCCAGACACAGGAAACAGTCGAATAGCGCTGACACCCTGCGAATGGAAACAGAGATAAAAACCTTTCGACACACTTTCCAGACAGTGGAAGCCTGCAGAAATATCAGGTCAAAATGTCATGATTGGGCAACATGGGAGTTTCATAGGAAAATCTGTGTATAACATGGATGCTAAGCAGGACGAAGAATACGCTGCAGTGTGTGTGTGTGTGTAATTGGTGCCAGAAGAGGTATTTCAGAAACTGGCATCATCACACAGAGCAGACTTTATACAAAATGGTGCAAAAAAAAGAAAAAAGAAAAAGAAAAATTGGTTTGAGGCTAAAGTGACCACTTTTTACATCCGTGTTGAGCAGAAAAGCATCTCTGAATATTTTTCTTCTGCCTGCTTCTTCCTCTCATTAACTAAAAAAAAAAAAAAAAAAAAAAAAAACACCCCAGCTTGAGCGCTTCGATTCTTTACTGGCTGTACTCTGTACATGAAAAAATTAGAGGCAAAGAGCGATGAAAAGATCATAAATAATGAATAACTGATCGATATTTCTATATTCGTTTGAAGCCTTTCTTTCATCTTTCATTAGGTTTACATGCTGATATGCGTCTAGTTATGACAAAGAGCTACGAGGGAGCAGAACAGAAGGATGTAAAGAAGAAAGAGAGAAAGAGAGGGAGGGAGAGAAAGAGAGAGTGCAAGAGGACAGGGGTCTTGATCTCTATCGCACTAGAGCTGAAGCTATGGGTGAACAGAGTGAATACTAATATGATGACGACTGCAGAAAACAAACTACACACAAAATCCAACGTAATCACAATAATAATTAATAAACGAAAGCAAAAAGATCAAGCCAATTATATTAAATTATATATTATAATAAATAATATAATATATTTTAATGAAGTTTTTTCCCCTCACCACTGTCAGCACTGATAGTTATAGGGAATGATTTATGAATGTAAAACGTTCTATATACTTCCTTAAAGCAGCATTGGGGCAATATCCATTGTTAAAAAGCGCAAAAAAAAAATAAAAATCAGAAAGAAATCAATTGCAAATATAAAATATTTGTCCCTATAGGTTATTTTTTTATCTCTAATGAGTGAGCCAGAGGTGACAGTGGGAATAAAAACCTCCATGAGATGGTATGGGGACTTATAAACCCGACTACCGATCTTTATCTGGGTGGCAACAGAAGGTCCATTCCAGCAAATTTACAGTTCCACCAATGTTGAGGTCATCAAGTGTTCTTTGATAGACTTGAATGCAAAACTTTTTACAGCTCTTTAAAAGCCTTCTCAGACACATTACACATCCTTGAATCAGATTCAATTACAGATGGTGCCCGAGTTACGATTTTTCGATCTTATGATGATGAAAGCGATATGAAGAAATTGCTCAGCCCTACATTCGCACCCCATTCGTGCCACATACATACCTACTGTATACTGTAGTTTATACAGTACGCTGTTGTAAATTGCTCTGTTTGTCTAAAATACTGCAATTTGTTAAATTATTAACATATTACACTACTCCATAATGATCACAAGTTACGATGGGCTTATCGGAGCACATCTCCATCGTAATTCGGGGACTTCCTGTATTATTATGGATCAAAATGAAGATTCCATTATACACTGGTATTTTGCAGGTTTCACCAAGAAAAAAATCTATGACTTTTTAGGATCTTTTTAAGAATGAAAAGTGAAATATAAGACCGGCATCACGACATTCAAAAAAGCTGCCTTATCCGAGCCCCTAAATTATTTTAGTTATTTCGAGCCGAGTATCGCTAAACTAGCCCGTAGCTAACAAAAATAAAATCCGTCTGAGGGACAATATGAAAGAGATTCGCGTCAAAAACGGGACAAGCTGATTGGCTGTTGAGTCCCGTAAAATGTGGACTTTTTAAGACCCTGCAGAAACCCATCCCGCATTACCTTTGTGTGTCCGGTCCAGACGTGCAGCTGCTTTTTGGGCAGGTAGCATTTCTCAGGGATGTCTGGTGAGCGCAGGTTAATACCCACGTCCTGCGGAATGTGCAGGTAGGACCGGCCCTGGTAATCGTATGCATCTTTAACTGTGGAGAAACAAGAGCAACGGAAAAGGTCAGTGTGATGTAACGAGGGTTGACATTCACAAAGGCAGCTGGGGGTTGTGTGTGTTTGGAGCCATGGGGAATTTGATGTTAACAGCTGCTGTTTATCTGCAAAATATTTCCCTATTTAAAAAAGTTCAACGGTGGAATTGATAAAGTGAGGAAGAGGAGGAGGAAGAGGAGGAAATGGCTACCTCCCGCTTCTGCATACGCAACTAGGGTTGCAAAGAAGCGGAGAATTACTGGAAAATTCCCAAACTTTCTATGGGAACTTCATCTGGGGAATTTTGAAAATATTTGAAAAGTTGGAAACTTATCTGCAATTTCTTAGGGATCAATAAGAATTTATTCGAAATGTAAGGAAAAGTATATAAACTGTATCATATAAAAAAAAAAAGATAAATTAAGCAGAATTATAAAAGAAAGATCCGGCTTTCCGCTTCTCCCCGAAAAACCGAGGGTGAGCGTGCACGAGCGAGCATGCACGAGCGAGCAGAAATCCCTACGAGCACAATCTAGGCTTCCCGGAAGAGTGAAGGTTATTGGAGACGTGAATGCGGACTGCATGTGGAATGAGACGCAGAAAAAGGCTGAATCTTGTGGTCAGGTGACCACAAACTTTTTTGCCAGTAAAATCGAACCAGCTGAAACCATGGATTTCCAGCAGGGTGGAAGAGAAGAGGGAGACTCTCACCGTGTAGAATGGTCTTCTCCTCTGCAGGAGCCTCATCCTCATTTTTGCCTTTCTTCTGCCTCTTCGCTGTGATTTCATCCAACTCCTTCTGCTCCTCCTGTTAAGCAAAAGAAAAAAAACAATTGAAAAAAGTGTTTTTTGCGTACAGTTTATTCTGTACTGATATGAAAAACTCATTCATAGCCTGGACCTCGCTGGGTTTAGCGACTTCCTTCTCGTTCTGATATTTAGCCCAGGGTCCCAGGAAGCTGTCAATCTCCGATGCGTCTCCTCCTTTCACCTTCTTTCTTTTTTCCATCTTTCTAGGGCCCGACTCGAAAACAGTTTGAAAATTATATATATATATATATATATATAAAAAGGGGGGAGTTTAGACACATTGTATGCTGTCGTGTATTTAAAAAAAAAAATGTTGTGACCCGTGTGCACCTTTGTGTTTCTCCGCCTCGTCCACTGCTCCTATATAACTGCTTGACGAGACCTGACTGCTGTCCGTGGATGGGTCCAAAGCATAGCCTGCAAAACATACATTCTAGTGTGAATGAATGAATGATCAAAGAGAAGCATCCTGGAGTATACGAGCTGTTTTCAGGCCCATTTAATGATTCAGATTTAACTTTGCTTTATATACAACGTATTAACACTATCAGGCATTACAGTAATGGACACAGATGACTCAAAAATCTATGCCGATAGTTTTTCGGGTTGTGGAATGAGAGCGGCCTCTAGAAGCGAATCTTTGACACCATGTGTGGTTTATTTGAAGTCTCCCTTTTTTAATTAACTTTGGATAAAACTGTTTTTATTTATTTGCAGCGTTACTTTTTATTACACAAATTTATAAATACTGAATCATGAAAATGTGCTGAATGAAATATATATGAATATCTAATCATATTCATAAATATTGCAGAAAAATAAAAGACGCATTTAAACTGAAACAAAAAGTAAAACTCCAAAGAAAAAAAAAATTTTTACATACAAAATAAATGTAAAATATTAAATATATAAACCTCAAGAGGCCGCTTTTGTACAGTATAACGCAACCTGGAAAAAACATCGCTCTAAATTTTATGCCGATGGTTTTAGCGACTAATCGGCAAAACCAATGAAACGGTCAACCTCTACTGCGGACAATTGATTTGGCCCGGGTTTCCAACAAGTCTTACCGAAAGTAGAAAACGTCCTTCGCTGTTGTTCGAACATGAAGTCGTTGACATGGGCTGGCTCGGCGTATCCTGACAGCATGTTCCTCGGTGCAGCCATTTGTTGAGTCATAAATGGATTAAAAGGACCAAACTGTAACGGAAGACGTTATTCGGAATGTAAAATGGGATGGGTACATGCTGATAGATACCTTTTTTTTTTTTTTTAAACCAAATCATTTTTGTAGAGCACATTTAACAATGGACATCGTCTCAAAGCAGGTTTACGGTATATATAATTGTAAGTAAATGCGCTTTACTTATATTATTTTGAGTGACCGATATTTACTATGTATATTGATTTCTCTTCTCTAAACCGTGTCTCGATAGTGTTCTCTCAGCACCGCTGCTGCTACGTGAATACGACGCATCACAACGCTACGGAGACTAGAATATGGATTTACATGGCAGAGGTAGAGCTGCGTCGTCCTGGAGACGGAACGAGAAAAAGATGTCTGGTTTTATGTCATCTTTTTCTTTTGCAATACAAATTTGTGAAAGGTGTTAGAAGTCAGAAAATTTTTATTTTGCTATCAGTCTAAAGCAAAGAAATTAAAGCAAACTCTCTGTAACATATTGAATAGAAGAGAGTCATTATTTCCATTGCATTGCATGGAGTTGAATCAAAAGGAAATCAGATTGCGTCGTATCGGTAGCAGCTGTATATGTATCATTGGTGTATGTATCGTTGGCTATTCATTGAGATGCAAATCGCATCGACCTCAGTTATGGAGATGCGCATCCCTAAAACACAACCTCTTACAGGGACAAAGTAAGAAAACACCATTCGTTTTTTGAATGAGAGCCGGCGTTACGAGACGCCTGGGTGCCTGGCTTCCATAATTCACCACACATCTGAATGTAAAAGGCTTCAAGCCGTTCAGTTGTAACTGCAATTTGATTAGAATCAGAATCAATTCTGTTGGCAGGTATAACGGGTTGCACAGGGAATTTGTCACGTCCAAAAGTGCCATACAGGATACATGATCCGGAAGAAATAAACAAAAAGGGAGAGAAAAAAAAAGCGAGATTCGGCGAACATGATCGAAATAAAAATCGATTTGGTAACCCACTCAATGCAGCTGATTAAAACTGCGCTTACCTCAGGTGCAAACATGGTGTCGTAGGTGGGATTGAAGTTGATCTCCTTGAGGGAGGGATCCAGATGTGCTCCTGTCTCAACATCTTCCTGTAAAACACACAAAAAAAAAAAAAAAAAAATTCCATGAAGCATGATTTAAGTTGTACTGGAGACCAGGTTGAGGCGTTTAAGAGCCATGCAGGTGAAATTATATCACCAGTACATTCGATTACAGTCCTAAAGCACGCTGATGGACACTAATTATAATAAGAATAATAATAATAATAATAATAATAATACCTGCTCTGTAACACAACTAGCTGGCTAATGACAATTACACACATATCATAAAATACATATAATAATACTTTACTAGACCGCATTTTTCGAATACAATTGAAATTCATTCATATATTAAACCGTAAAATGCATCTTAATTATTTAAGAAGATAACTTGCACAGAGCCCCTACGCGGCATGGTGCTAGAGAGCTAGCTAGTCAACCGGCTAGCTTCCTGACCTTCACAGCGACTTCAGGCGCTGAATTAAGAACCAAACTCTTCGTTTCTCTAGATTTCAACGGCTGCAGATGTGCGAATGCATCTGGATCAACTTGATCCGGCTTGGTTCCGGATTGGGACTCGTTTTCCGAATCCGAATCACTGCCGTACGCAACGAGGGAACCGACCGCGGCCGCCATCTTTGATGTTGTTGTCTAAGGGTCCTGCACGACTAATAGATAGCGTTGTGTGTTTTTATCCCTTTTAGTAAAATTTTATCGGAAAATCGTGGTTTCGTAAAATTATATATTAATATTAAACATTATTATGGGTGACACAGCAATTAATTTAGGTTTTAAAATTTATTTTGAGGTAGCGCTGTTTTTATGCACCTTCTAGGATCTTAAAAGGGTCGGACGTATAGATTTTGGCTGCATGATACATTAAAGAAATAAATGATGAGTATAAAAAAAGCATGAAAACAAACAAAAATAAACGCATGTAGTTATTCAAAAGGTTTAAAAGTGGATAATATATGTAATAATTGAATGTAATGATGATGTAAAAGATGCGCCTGTAAATATATTTTTTTTATTTCAGCGTTTATATAATAATTTATAGTTTAAAATCAATTAAAATACAAGATAAACAGCTAAAATAACTTTGATAGTTAAAAAAAAATGTCAAGATTTTGGATCTCGTTAAAAAAACTGCTGATAAAACGTTTGCGCTCAAAAGAAGGCGGGACTTGTGTTGTTTCGACCAATCAGATGACGGATTTGGAGTTTGGGCGGGGCCTGGGTAGTGCAGAGGCTCCAACAATAGAAAGCAGGCAGAGGTGGTTTCACATGGATTATCAGCAGGAGCTGGGTTCCTTCTCCAGCCCTCGTTTTGCAAACAGGACTTTCTGTTATCAGCTCGATTTCTGATACGGATGAGAGATTTGTCCTGTAGGTTAATCTGATTTTGGAGAAATCTTTGGGATTCTGATCTGTTCCATCCTCAAGCTGCATTTCAGCAATGAGAAGTCAGTAGAGTGGAGTGGAAAAGGAATAGGAATAGGAATAGGTGGAAGAGAAAAGTGACAGAATTACAGGAATACCTACACAACCCAGCAAAGGATGGAAAAATAAACCCAGTATTTGATAAGTATGTTTTTCTTTTCATTGTTATTTATTTATTTATTTATTTATTTATTTTTAAAGCAAACAAAAAAAAGGAGAAGCATACAAGATCTTGATAGTGCTCCATGCATTTGGTCAGCTTTCTTCTTAATTGCTCAATTATGAAATATAGACATTGCATTGTGTGAAAGCATTTCGAGCTGCACCAGCTCAGGTAAAGCTATACCCAACTGACCATGAGCGCGTGACAGGTGTGGGTTAAATTATGCATGCATCTCAGACAGAAAAGCTTTATACACCAGGAGAGCTTTATAAGATATATATATATATATAATATAGTGATTTGTGTTTGTTTTTGTGTGCAAGAAATGTCAAAATGCACACAAAACATTCCATGTGCACAGATTTTATTTTCCACTTAATATAAAAATTCATTACTTTAATTCATATTGTATATATATATTTCTTTTGAGTATACTGTTACCCAGCCGAGAATATTTTAAAAAGTATATTTTGTGTGTTTTTAATAAGGAATGGCAACCCATCAATTGGAACGTGTAATAATTATGATATTTGAATTTATAATAAGAATTTTTCTTTTTTTTTATGATTATGATTATTATTGTTATGTATCAGTTTGATTAATCAAGCGTGTATTGCAGTGTAGAGGGAGTAATGATTTTCTCACATCTGTCGAGCTCTCTCTCTCTCCCTCCCTCTTTTTTCTGTGTGTATGTGTGTGGAATGCCGGGATCGCCTTTTCTACCTAAGTGTCTGTGTTTTCTATCCAAACAGTGAGTTAACTCGCACCAAAATGTCACTATGACAGATGTAAAGAAGCATCTCATTAGTAGAAGCATCCCAAATATTTAGTGTTTGAGGTGACGGAGCAGAGCTGCACATGGAGCAAAAAAGAAATAAAGTGTGGTTCATCCAAATATATGTTTATATTAGTGATTCAGACTGGATTATTTATATGAATTGCTTTGTGGAAGGTGCATCATTAAAAGCACTATATAAATTAAAAATTGCAAAACTGTAGTGGACATTTGGTGCAGCTCAGATGAGGATGGGTTTCCTTTTGAGTCTGGATCCTCTTAAGGTTCCTTCCTAATACCATCTCAGGGATTTTTTTGCACCATTTGCTCACTCATTAGTGATAAACGTGTGTAAATTCGAATTGCATCATATATCTTTGTAAAGCCGCTTCGGGACAGTGATCATTGTTAAAAGTGCTGTACGAATAAATCGAACCGAATATCGACAAACCGGTGTGAGAACATTAAGGCAAATCCATCTGAACGTTTACAGTACGAGCATTCGTGCATTATAGATCGAAGCCAGAAATTGAAATCAAGAATACCACCACACTGGAATTTCAGCGAGTGCCTGGAGCAAAGTTTGGTTACACGCCCGATGTGTGTCAAATCGATCGCACTCGTAGATGTTAACTCCGAGTGAGGGTTTTATCCTGAATTTGATTCAGGAGTACCCACTGGATATCACACACGTGCATTCACACCTAGGAGAAATCTATTTCACGTCTTTACACGGTGTCATCTAAAGATGGATTTCTGGACAGTTGTGTTTTAATGCACTCAAATCCAATCGAAATTTACAAATTGGAGGACGGTGTGGGATTGTGGAAAATGTTGTATGTAGAATATAGTGTAAAGACTGGCAGCGATTGGCTTCCAATTGAAGAGAGCTCCATCCAGAGGTAAGGATCATGATGAATTAAGGCAGGTCCTGAAAGAAGAAAGGGACAGGGACCGAGCTTGGACATGGGCTTAAGGTCATTGTCTTGTTGTATGGTGAAGTTGGTGCCATTTTAGCTACAATCCAGATGGAATCACGGTTGCCATGTTAGTTCAGGATTCCTTTTACCCTTTCCTTTGGAATAAATGTCCAACCTTCCTTGCTTTAAAACAATGCCAAACCATTAAGCTTGGACCTCCGTGTTTGACTGTGGGGGTAAGGCAGTCTGCTAACATCTTCTCTTCTATTCTCCATTTAACATAAGTTCTTCTAAAGCCAAAAATGCCACATTTAGACACATCTGTCTACCAAGCTTTCCTCCACTCATTCACTGTCCAAGTCCTGTGAGTTTTAAGTTTTTGTCCTGGTATTTTTTCCTTAGTTCGTCACATGGAAACAAAAGAAACATGCATGTGTCTCAAAAAGCATAAGAGTTCAATTTCAATAAAAAATAATCTTAAAAAAAACATTAACATCTTACAAAGCTTCAGCACTGTGTGTGTACTACCATGTTTTTGGAAAGTGGGAGGAAATCTAGAGAAACTGGAGAAAACCCATGCAGACGTGGTCAGAACATGCCCAAAAGCTCAGCCTAGACGGTAACACGAGCTCAGGATCGAAACCGGGGGATCCCACAATTCAAAAAAAGCGCTAACGCTACAAACCGTGCAAATCCACTGGCGAGAAAGAAATGTCTGGCATCCATGGAAAAACGCTTTGCAGGGTGAAAAAATGTGACCTTTTTACGACGTTGTGGAAAAAAAAGTATCGATTATAGACCTGAACTGAAATCAAAATCGTTTCCCTCTTATGTGTGTCTCAATCAAGAATTCATTGGCATCGTTTTTGACAGCCGGTATCTGTTTACAATCCGAGTCGATTAGGCTTGTGTCTGTTTCACTACAGCACCTACTGTAGCTATACAATGCATTGATCAGAGCCTGACATTTACAGCCTGAGGCGCACACACACTTAGCGAACAAGGTTTTATACGTTTAAAAGCGTGTAAATGACGGTTCATTTGGTTCTTCACTCTGACATCTGACAGGTTTTTGTAATATTGTCCATTTCGAATTAGATTTCTGGTACACAAGCCAAACCTACAGCAAAGGATTCATGCCCAAATACTGAACTTTTCATGCCAGTTTAAGCTCCAATACAAACCCTTCATATCCATCTGGTGCAATGCTCATACAGAACCCTGGTGATGATGGTGATTTGTGCAAAGAATTTAAGAATTTCTCATCCCGTGAGCAGACTTTGTAGAGAGACAGCCAGCTGTGGTAGTCAGTTAGTAACGATGCCCTTGGCCCTGCTGCAGCTGTTGCATTTCTTTCTGCGTTATTAGAGGTGGCATCCAGGAGATCACATGACTGCTAAGAAAGCTCCGAATGATTCAGAGAGGGGGAGAGAAAGAGACTGTGAGAGAGAAAGATAGAGAGATTTGGGATGCACAGACACTGCAGGTATAAAAATGATATATACACTATATTGCCAAAAGTATTGGGACACCTGACCTTTCCGATATCCTTATATGTGGTTCTTTTCCAAAGTGTTGCCACAAAGCTGAAGGCACTCGATTGAACAGGACGTCTTCACTTGAACTGTTTGTTCCAGCATGGCGATGCCAATGTGCACAAAGTGAGCTCCTTAAAGATCTGGTTTACATGCTTTGGAGAGGAAGATCTTTCTGCTATAGAGCTCTGATCTCATCCCTACTGAACACCTTTGGGATGAATGTGAACGCTGACTGCACCCCATGTCTCCTCACCTACATCAGTACCTGCCTTTCATAACACCCTTGTGGCTGATGAACACAAATATCCATAAGCACACTCTAAAATCTGGTGGAACATCTTCCCAGAAGAGTGGAGGGAATTATAAGAGTGAATTGGAACTAAATGTGGAATGCGATGCTCAAAAATCACATACCGTACTTATGACCAGGTGTCCCAATACTTTTGGAAATATAGCGTGTACATTTTTAATAGATATCAATCAGTCTTTGACTCATCAATGTCATTCTATTAATAGATCGGTGTGTTTAGAGTAACATCCGAGTATTTTCACAAGATGACAAAAAAGGATAATAGAACATTATTGTCATAATAAATTATAGTACTTTGGATACTTTGGATATTTAAAGGCAAATACTTTTGGTTTTTTTCTCAAGTAAATGTTTAAAGGGACACCTTTACTTTTACTGGACTCATTTTTCCCCTAATGTATCTCTACTTTAGCTCTACTTTAGCTGAAGTACAAGGTTTGTGTACATCGTCGACCACTGGGTATGAGAGATTGTAAAATCGTGAAAAAAAAATCACTAAAATCACGCTTCTAGAGTCAATCCGATTTCCTTTGAGCAGTATCTGCTGGCGAAGCACAAACTTTGCATTCCTTGGCTCTGTGATCTAAGCTCACAAATTCACACTCGGTGATATCCTCACACGGCTGATTGATGGCTTATCAGGCTTTCCCTTGTTTTCCTCATTAAGCATCTACACCACTGAAACGGTGACTGCAGTGAAAAAGGATGAAATATTGGCGTGAAGGAAAAAGTCGGGACAACGAGGATAAGAAAAGGAACGGTGGTGTAGAAACAATGAAAATGTCCCGTGGTGGTTAAGCGTGTCTGAAGTTTTCAGCGTGTCCCAGCTGTTGGGATGCTCCACACACAGGCAGCTTTGTTCTGTTCCGGTACACCAGAAGCTCCACAAAGATGCTTCTGTGCTGCAGGAGCTTTGTGGTCACTGCGCGTGTGTGTGTGTGTGTGTGTGTGTGTGTGTGTGTGTGTGTGTGTGTGTGTGTGTGTATGCATGTGATAGTGTGGTTTACTAGCAACAGCTTTGAAAGCTTTACTGGCTGTGAACCTGTTCAAATATTGAAATACTTTGCACTTGTCTCCGGGCGAACCGGTTTTGCACCACCACACAATTATGCTAATAAATACATCCTTACAGGGTCTTACATGAAACGATACACACTAGCAAAACGCTACACACTAGCAAAACGCTAATACTTAAAGAGACGTCATTTGCAGGTGCTTTTTGCGCATGCATTGTGTATAATTTGGATGCTTTAAGTTATATTTTGGAGATCCACAAAGAACATTTGCCTGAATAGAGTCATATGCAAAATAGGTCCCCTGGTGGTCTAGTGGTTAAGACGCAGCGCTCCCACTGCTGCGACCCGGGTTCGATTCCCGGGTCAGGGGACCATCCCCAGCCACTCTCAGTGCCGGTCCCAAGCCCGGATAATTTGGGGAGGGTTGCGTTAGGAAGGGCATCCAGCGTAAAAACATGTGCCAAATCCAACGTGCGGAGGATCCGCTGTGGCGACCCCTAACGGGAGAAGCCGAAAGAAACTTAGAGTCATATGCAAAATAGTGGTGGTTAAGAGGAATAATGACTCAAATGATCATGTGTGCTGATTCTTCTCAATAGCTTTTGAAAAGACATTTCAAAATACACTGTCTAGATTTCAGTTTGTGGGGATTTGTGCTCATTCAGCCACAAGGGTATCAGTAAAGTCACTGACGCAGCTGAGGTGAGATGTCAGTATTTCAATTCTTTCCCAAAGTTTATAAGCTCTATAGCAGGCCACTAAAGATCTTCCACTTCAGCCCATTTAAACCATTTCATCATTGATTTTCATGAAGGTGCACAGGGCACTGGCATGCTGGAAAAGGATTGGGTCTCCTAGTTCAATTGAATGGAAATTGTAAAGCTAATTATATAATGCAACTCCTTTGTGGTAACAGTTTGGCAAAGAATGCTATATGGCTGAAAAGTCAATACTTTTGTCTATATAGTTGAATTTTCCAAATGAAAAATCAAAGAGTATTTGCGAATAAAGTGAGCAAATGAGGTATAATTAGAATAACCGTCCTCATTATTACGGTACATCATTTTCTTCTCAACTTCATAAAACAGGCTTCCTGCATATGTAATATGTGCTCAATGGTTGCATTCATTTATGCTCCGTAAACTCAGCCTTTAGCAAGTCACCTTGCGCTTTTGTAATGCTCTATATTTAAAATACCGTTTTGCCGTTTGGTTCAGACATTTTTGGGGTCATTATCGAGTTTGTACGGTTTTTATTTTGTCTTTAAATGAATCCATTAAGACAAACTTGCTTTTAAAATCTCATTTTCTGTGTTTAAACATTAGTATTAGTTTGTTTTGTTTTTTTTGGATTTTTTTTTCTCAAAGCTCAGAAATGTATTTTCCTTTCTACTTAAGGAGCCAACCAGGAAGAAGAAGAAGAAGAAGAAGCCTTGGTTAATCTGAAATCCGACATTCCCCAAGTTCTTTGAATGGTGAACATTTGTGGAGTTATAATTACATATAACCTTTTCAGAAAGTGTCTGTTGTTAGATTGTGTATATAGTTATAAAGGTCTCGTAAATGAACAGGGCGAATACAAACCCTTTATGGTGCTAAATGAAAGGCTTGATTGTGGATCAGAGGTCCATTTTTTCAGTTCCTGCTGTGAGAGGAGGAACTTTTCCTGGAGGAGAAATACTGCTTTTGTAGTGAAGGGTGACCATTGGCCAATTTGTACCGTTTACACATTAAAGATACAAATGAAGCATCTACCGATTCGATATGAGTAACCGCTTTTACGATTCGACACGATTTAATTTGCGATTCAATGCAATATGATTCAATGGAAAAACTATGATTCTGTGCAATTCAATATGGTACAGTTAGTTCACTTTTTACAGCAAATCATCAATTTACATAAGTCCCTTCAGAATTCTAACAAAATCATAAATAGGCCACTGTACTGCAAAAAAGATTAAATAGAACCAAATATTATTTTCCTGTTCTGTCTACAGGATGATGCAGCTCTACCTCTGCCATGTTAATCCGCATTCTGCGCGATTCTCAGGACACGCCTCGATCTTGGTCTCTCATATTAACGTAGCAGCTGTGCTCAGATATTTATTATATTATTATATAATATATTATAACGTATAATAAGATATTATAACGTAAAGCACATGTACTTACAATTCTATATAGATAAATAGTTTTTACATATAAAAATATGTTCAAAATGATGCATCGGATTTAAAAATAGCAACTTAAATCAATGCATCCCATCGTTATCGGTGCAGCGGCATAAAATTTGTGAATCTCGCCACCACTAGTATGTAAGTAATCTATAGCAAATTCCAAAAGGTGCTATAGCACGATATAATTACTTTACACTGTTATAATGGTTTTAGTTCCTTGGCCGTTACAGGAATTTATCTATAACTTAAAAGAAATAGCAATTTGTAACACCCATCAAATTCGAAATTTCAGCTCATCGGTTTATTGTCATCATCTTTTCCACCAGTTTTGTCCAGTTCACAGAGTGACTCCAAGTCAACAGTGTAAAGGTTTCGTCCTTTACATTGAAATGAGTTTGCAGTATCAGACAAGTTAATAAAACATTTACAACATGACCTTTTATCCATCGGTTTGAGAAGACAATCGTTTCACTAAAATTAGCCAGCTAGCTTGTTTCTAAGCTAATCGCTATTGCCTGCCTGCTAGCTTGTTGTCAAGTTGAGATTTGTCTTCACCTGCTGTAATCTTTCATAATGGTGGAAGAATTTTTAATGCTAAAGAACTGAATCAGGTTTGTATCTTATAAAGTGCTTGCGAAGTAGCTTTTTATGAGGAAAAAAACACCACCATGGAGGCGAATATAGTTTTTTTTTTTCCCGATTACACATTTCAGGCATTTTCAAGACGGGATAACGTTATTAACAATAAACAAGGCGACATGAAGGTAGATTTTACAACGGTGTTGAATGTGATTATATTTCTTTAACCGCTCAGGTTGGACAGAAGATCTGGCTAAAAGGCAACCAATAGTAACACTAAACAGACATGGATAAGAAACTGTAGATTTGTTTAGGTTCATTTGAACCGTATGGTTTTCTGTTTAGCACTTTTTCAAGAAGTATTCAGTGTCAGTACTGTAACAGAGATAACTAATAAGTGTATTTGTGCCACTGTGTACTTTAAGGTCAGGTTCCTTCTGCAAACACTCCCAGGTGCACACAACTTAGTTTTCAATATTTGGGAAAATTTGATTGTAAGAAAAATGTATTAAAATATTGTTATTTTATTTCAGCACGTATGTCCTGCTAAAGTAGACTGACCCTGTTCCTCAAACAGACAAGGAATACAATTACTGAACATGTAAATGGATGAAATGAATCATAGTCACTGCATGCATTCAGAGGAAACTAAAAGTGTGCCGACTCTTCCTTATATCGCAACACGCCTCGAGGTCAACGATGTGATCAGGATCAAGGCAAAGAAACATTCCAGTCATGGATAAGAGGCTATTCATTTTACTGTTACCCTTTATATTCTAAAAAGAATGAACTATACTGAAGAAAAAAAATGTCTACCATTGTAGGCAATATTTACAGAAACAGATGAACAAATACTCCTTCACATGGTTGCCATGCTCCTGATGTTGAACTTGTGCGAGAGCATAATAGAGTACAGCCTTCGGGGAATAAAAAGAGGTGGGAATTATTTCATATTTTTAAAGACCAACATCATCATCCAAATGAGTGTTTTAAATTCCCTTTATTTTTATTACATGAAATGAACCAGAGCACATAAATCATGTAAGTTACACTCCTGCAGAAAAGAGTGCAACTTGCAAAATATGAAGCTTTTATTAATAAGAACGAACCATTGGACAGAAAATGAGCAAGACTGAACCAAATGCACTCCTGAGACTCTCCAGCATTTTCGAATCAGAGAGTAAAATCCCGTTGTTTTATAGGTCCTTCAGTCAGCTCCTTTTGTTTTGCAGTTAGCTACTTAGTCCTGGTGCTTTATATTTAGCACATTTGTAGATCCTCCTGTTTTCTAGGCTGGTAGATAAGCCCTGGTGTTTTATGTTTGAGTTGTCGGTAGTCCCATTTTATTTTAGTCAGATGGTTGAATCTCCTTCATTTCCAGTGTGCTAGTTTGGTTCTCTGGTTTGTAGTGTGGTATTTAAGTGTCCTTGATTTGTAGCTAGAATGAGCAGGAATGAAACAAATGCACTCGTGAGACTCTCCTGTATTACCATTTGTTTATATACTTTTGCCGATACACTTATCTACTTGTATGCAAAGATAAAATCATGATATCTGATGTGAAATTAAGAACCTCTGGGTTCACCACAGTTTTTACACAGGTTGCGCACCAACTGTTTGAAGCTCATCAACACTGACTGGAACAATATTGACTCCTTTTTCTGTAATAAGCTGTTAACACTTTTACCCACAAAGCTTTTTATTTATTTAAATAAAACCAATTTGAAAGAAATTCCACACTAAGTATTTCTGTTCTTGAATTATTTTCTGACCAGAACTTTTATTTATTTATTTTTTTAAATATCATAAGCTTCATACATTGCCATTTTTTTTTTTGTTGTTGTTGTTGTTTTTTTTGTTTAGGAGTATAGTGTAAATACAAAACTTTGGAACTCGTCACTGAAAGTTTAATGATCTAAACTTTTAGTGTTTGCATTGAGAAAAAAAAAAAGAGATTTAATGCAGAATGTGTGAGAAGTGTCCCAGAGTAACGCAGGAGAATTAGGTCCTCTGAATGACCAACATATTTTGGTTGAATCAGGCATTAAAAATAATTACATTAAATTCATTTTTTATTTGTATTGCACTTTTAACAATGAACATTGTCTCAAAGCAGCTTAACACAGATAATGTGGTGATATAAAAAACATATTCATTTTTTCAAGTGTAAGTTTGTCCCTGATAAGAGAGCCGGTGGCGACTGTGGAGAAGGAAAAACGGGTGTTGGCGAGATGGCATAAGGAAGAAACCTTGAGAGGAACCAGACTCAAGAGGGAACCCATCCTCATCTGAGTTGCACCAAATGTCCATTTATTGCAGATAAACGATGCTTTTCTGCTCACCATGGATGTAATGTGTGGTTAAATGGTGGTCATAATCACCTATCTGTTTGAAACAGTCTGGCTATTCTCCTGTGAATGTTCTCACCAACCGTTTCATGGAAAACCAGATTGGCATTTTGTGAAATACCCAAACAATTCGGTGTGGCACCAACATCCATGCAAGTCATTGAGATGACATTTTCCCCTTGTTCTGATTTTTAAATTGAATCTAAAAACTCATCTTTGATTTGAAGCTCTCACATGATTTGCTGAATGAGCAGGTGTCAAGTCCTTGCTCAAGGGCCCAAAAGTCCAACATCTTATCCACTGAGCTACCACTTCCCTTTAGCTTGTATCCATCAAATTATAGTAAATAGTGCGCTGGAATTTTCTGTGAGATCTGCTATCTTTCCATGCAGCACACTTTTAGCCACTGTTACTTTCTTCTTGTTTACTCCCTTACTCTTGCTCTAATTCACTCGCTCAAGCCTGTAATGGACATTCAATACTTGTTCATTCTCAGTCCTGCTTGCTTGAGCTTTTTCCTCCTCTGCGTTTGCTCTCTCTTTCACAGACATCCGTAGAAGTTAATTGAGTTTTTGGAACCCCTGCACCTCGATGCGACTTATTAAAAGCCCAGGTTCCTCCAGGCTCTTTTGCGGTCACGCAGAAAACTAGACGACGCACTAGGTCCTGCTCTTTCTTTCCTCGACATCAAGCCTGATCCTGCTTAAAGTGACTGGCATTTAAATCAAAACTTATGTTTACACTGTTCTGATGCCCACCGCCACCAGAACTCACTTGGCAACGAAGCGATTCTGCTGTAGTCTGAAGCGTTTGTGCAAAAGGCAGAAGAAAGAGAAGCTCCTAGGCTTTATCAGCTGCCTTGTTTAGCAATGCAAATCAAGGTCTGTGGTAATAAGGCACGGCTCAGCCGAAGGCGGAAACTTGTTCTCTTTACAAGATTCATCAGGAGAACAAGCCCATGTGCCCTTTTGGACACCACCGGATAGTTTTGCATTCCAAGGCCTTCCATATAGCTCGAATTCAATTCGTTTTCGAACCACATGCAACCACTGCAGATAAATAGTTGCAATTTAGTCACAATCTTATGATTTATAGATAATAATCAGACAATATAATAAAATACAGTGGGGGAAAAAAGAGACGTTTGGGTAAGTAAATGGGAATGACTTCCTTAAATATAAGATTTTTTTTCCCAGGATGAATTGTTGGTTTTGCACGTTGCATGTTTTGCTGTTGCATAGTTAAGATCCAGTTTTTATTATTATTTAACCAGGTAGTAGTTGAAACCTTGTTTTGAGAGTTAACTAGTTGAGTCATTTTGTTTTGCATTTGGAGAGATATTGAAGCTCAAGGTTTTTTTTTTAATTAACAACAAAAAAAAATCCACTTGTTTTGTAGGTCCTTTAGTCAACTCTATTTGTTTTGTAGTTACTTAAGTTCTGGTTCTTTATATATGGCACATTAGTAGATACATCTCCCTTATTTTTTAGTCTGCTAGTTAAGTCCTGGTGTTTTATATTTGACTAGTTGGTAGTTGATACTTTTTGTTTTGAAATCTCATTTGATTTTCAGTCAGCTGGTTAACTCCCCTTGATTTGTAGTTTCCTTTTGTAGTTCATCAATTTGCTGTGTGCAAGTTACATTTTCTGAATTTGCAGTCAACTGAAAAATCCCCTTGATTTGCAGTCAGCTAGTTAAATCCACTCGATTTTATGTGGGCTAGTTAAGTGCTCTTGTTTTGCAGTCAGGTAGTTAAGTCCAATTGATTTCCTGTAGGCTAGTTAAGTGTCCTTGTCAGTACAGTCAGCTAGTTGAGTGTCCTTGATTTGCAGTCAGCTAGTTAAGTCTACTAGATTTGCACTGTGGTCATTTATTTCCCTGATTTGCAGTGTTCTAGTTTAGTTTTCTGATTTGCAGTCAGCTAGTTAAGTCCACTTGATTTGCACTTTGCTAGTCCCTTTATTTGCAGTGTGCTAGTTTATTCCATTTGATTTAAAGTCAGCTAGTTTAATTTTTCAATTTGCAATGGCCTGGTTTAGTTCTTTGAATTTACAGTCAGTTGGAAAGTTAACTCAGCCCCCTTGATTTGTAGCCAGTTAGGTATGTCCCCTGGCGTTACGTTCACCAGCTCAATCCCCTTGATTTGTAGGCAGGATGTTGTGGATATTTTGACTGTGTTGGATCTTTACCCAGAGGTGAACATGGTGTCCACTTACACTCCCAGGGTTGGGGCAGATTCCTTTACATACAAAGCTGAACAGGTGGTGACTGGACACAGATTTTCTTCAGATTGATAGCGTTACTCTGCAGTTACGCTCCAGAATCAACAGCTCTGTATTATTCTTTTTTTTTTAAACACTGCAGGTTGTCAAGCAGTGGTGTAAATAGTCTTAACATCTATGAAACAATACACTCGGTAGCAACAGCTGTTGGTGCAAAGCTATAGTTGATTTTGAATATTCAAATGATCCTGTATGCCTGTTGTAAATATGGTGGAAGCCTTTGATGTTGATCCAGGATCTGGATTTTTCTCATGGGCTTTGGGAAGGTTTGTTTACATATGGCCATAAAGTGGATGCTAGTCATTTTTCCCATGGCATGCAAAGTGTCTTTGCTGGTGGCACGAAATAGGCTGCTTTTCCTTCTCACACTGCTTTAATCTTTAGTCAACTCTGCGTTGGGAAGCCGTGAGACCAAGCTGGTTGTACAGTGCATCATTTTTTCCACATTTTATGTTACAGCTTTAATCCAAAATGGATTAAATTCATTATTTTCCTCAAAATTCTATAAACAATGCCCATAATGTCAAAGTGAAAGAAGTTTGTATAAAACCTTTGAAAATGTATTAAAAATAAAAAACTAATATTCACAGTCTTTGCCATGACACTCAAAATTGAGCTCAGGTTCATCCTGTTTTCACTGATCATCCTTGAGATGTTTCTACAACTTGATTGGAGTCCACCTGTGGTGAATTCAGCTGATTGGACATGGTTTGTGCATGTCGGCACAAACCAAGCCTTGAAGTCTAAGGAATTCTCTGTAGACCCATGAGACAGAATTGTATTGAGGCACAGATTTGGGGAAGGGGACAGAAATATTTTTCCAGCATTGAAGGTCCCAATGAGCACAGTGGCCTCCATCATCCGTAATCTGGAAAAAGTTTGGAACCACCAGTACTCTTCCTAGAGTGGGACTCCAGGCCAAACTGAGCGATCCGAGGAGAAGGGCCTTAGTCAGGGAGGTGACCAAGAACCCGATGGTCACTTTGAAAAGGCTCCAGCATTTCTCTGTGGAGAAAGGAGAACCTTTCAGAAGAACAACCATGTCTGCAGCACTCCACCACTCAGGCCTTTATGGTAGAGTGGCCAGACGGAAGCTACTCCTCAGTAAAAGGCACATGACAGCATGCCTGGAGTTTGCCACAAGGCACCCGATGGACTCTCAGACCATGAGGAAACCAAGCACCACTAATCACCTGGCAAATACCATCCCTACAGTGAAGCATGGTGTTGGCAGCGTCATGCTAAGGGGATGTTTTTCATTGGCAGAAACTTGGAGACTAGTCAGGAACGAGGGAAAGATAAATGCAGCAATGTAGAGACATGATGAAAACCGGCACTAGAGCACTCTGTACCACAGACTGAGGTCATGGTTCTTCCAACAGGACACAACACTTAGAACACAGCCAAGATAACAATGGAGTGATCCCAGACTTGAACTCGATTGAACATCTCTGGAGAGATTTGAAAATGGCTGTGCACCAATGCTTCCTATTGATCCTGATGGAGCTTGAGACGTTCTAAAAAGAGGAATAAAAGAAACTGCCCAAAATGGATGATTACCAAGCTTGTAGCATCAAACTCAAAAAGAGGCTGTTATTGGTGCCAAAGATGCTTCAACAATTTATTGAGCAAAGGCTGTGAATTCATAAGACCTTCTTCTTTCACCATTATGGGGTATTGTTTGTAAAATTTTGAGGAAAATAACGAATCAATTTTAGAATAAGGCTGTAACATATCAAAATGTGGAAAAAGTGAAGCGCTGTGAATTCTTTTACAAATGCACTGTAGATGATTTGATGTGGGCCAGATGATGAAAAGGTTAGAAGTTTTTACAGCTCGCAAGTCACTGCTGTTCAATTATTAAGGTGGAGAGAATATCTCCTAGGCAGTAGCAATACCAGTATCCATGTGGGATGCAAAAATTATCACATACCATTTTAATGTGCATATCTAGCTCCCTCCTGATTCCAAAATGGGGATTTTTGGAGCGAAAGGGATGGGGTTTCTGATTGTACCATGCAGCATGGAGCTGGTTTAGATTTGCATGAACCTGCTTTGCATCCAAAACAGAAAGTTAAAAGCACAAACAGGCCCAGCGAGAGATTTCACTGAGCTATAAATGGATCCCTTCCTAGCAATAAACAAGCCGTCAGTGATTTTTTTTCCCTTCCAGAATGAGCGATTCATGAAACGCACACTTTTGCTGGAGCTTTAATTGCGACCGATTATTGATCACAAAGGGGGTTAACATATAGTGCTACAAGTGAAGGAGGAGCGTTTTTAATGAAGAAAAACACAGAAATCAATAAGGAATCAAGATGCAGTGAAATGAAACACAGCATTAGCGAAGGTCCACAGTCCGTATTGATTCAGAGTTTTACAGCAGAAACTCTGTGTATAGGTGATTGCAGAAGGAATGTAAGGAAGAAGAGTGACCATGAAGAGGCTTTAAATTGAGGGATAAATTACAGGAGTGGAGGAGGTTGTTTCCTCTCTTCCCTCTTCACTGGTGTTGGCAGGATTTTAAAGGATTTTATTTTTATGGTTTGTTTTAAAATAGAGAAGGAGGAAAGGAGATGGTGGGGGGCAGTGGGTAGAAGAGGCATTTCTTTTGATTTCGAGAGAAATAAGCTAAAATGCAAGATAAAAAGGCACTGGAGAGTCTATAACAGATGCATTTTTGTTTTTGTCATGGCAGGCAGCTATTCTGAGAAATTGTAGGTGTTGATGATCTAATTTGAGGAACTTGTATACACACAAAAAAAACCCAAACGAAACTGTGCTATCGCTCATGTTGTAATCCTCAGGGGTGCAGTTTAGTGGAGGATGAAGAGGACGAGGTAGTGTAGTTGTTTGCACTTTTAACAGCCAATATACTGATCACTTGTATAAAGCAGGACTTCATAGAAACATCTGTACTACAGATGTATACATTTACAGATTTCATTTACTTTTCAGTGTTCTTGATATAACACATATAGGACAACATATGATTGATATATGGCAAAGAAACAAAATACCCATATATGGCGATGCATTATACTGATACAGTGGTCCCCCGGTTATCAAACTTAATTAGTCCCTTAAAACCGTTCGAAATCCGATATGTTCGAAAACCGGACCTAATTATCCCATAGGAAATAATGGAAAACCAATTAATCCGTTTCCGAACTCCACCAATACCCAATAATTAACCATTTTTTCCTGTTTTTAGCCGTATTAATAGTCAGGAATCCCCCTGCCACGCCCCCTACGGTGGCTTTCATGGTGCTTCAGGGAATGCCCTGTTCCTTCGCTCATGCGTGCCCTGCCCACATTGAGCTCATCGCAATCGGGCTTCCTCCGTAAAGCACCGTGGATATTATTTATGGACTGCCTTTTGCCGGATTATCCCGATCTCTGCGCGTATTTTGTGTTGGCTCGGTAAAAGTATAAATTAACAACTTTACAAGAGTAAGAAACAAAATGATTACTGTACTTACCGCTAAATATCACTAATATTGTTCACAAACAGAAGTTGCGATAGATGCTTACTCAGCGATGGGTGATGCGGAAGCAGTTTCTTCCCCTCGCGCTGGGTTGGGCAGCGTTGGTGGCGTTCGATAACTGGAACTTTGTTTGTTCACCAGACCGAAATTTCGTTCGGAAAACCGTTCGCTAACCGAATTGTTCGATAGCCGAGCCGTTCGATAACCGGGGGACCACTGTATATGAAAATATATATATATATAATATATATATAAAATGTCAATACGTGATATGTCAATTCCTCAATATCTGCTATCTGTAACAGGAACCAAATTTCTTACACCTTGTTGATTAACTTTCCTTGATACTCACATGATATTGCAAAAAAACAACAACAAGACAATGTTTATTAGTGACGTATAGCAATGAAAAACAAAGATTTGGAGCAATTTTTTTAATGTTTTTTAAATTGCTTTAATGTTTTAAATGGTGCTTATTAGGGGTTTTAACGGTACACAAAATTCACGTTTCAGTTCAGTACAATTTCGGTGCGGTTATGGAGGAAGAATGCAACCATACAATTGTTTGTCGTCTATTATTAATAACATTTGTGAACATTTTACATTTTTAAAAAGATTTTTATGAATAATACTGCTTGGTTAAATAATATATAAAATAATATTTTATAATATTTTATAATGAATGGAAATATTTTTATTAAATATTCTACCTTTGTTAGGCCCCATTTGGTTAATAAAGATGTTTATGTTAGTGTGTGTTTTACATAAAATTTTCTAAAGATATGATCTTAACTGTTCCACTTATTTCAGCAGACTTTAACAAATGTTTTCATTCCTTCCATCCTTCATGCATTTTCCCTCGATATGTGGAATTGTCAGGATTTTCTGTTTTTAAGAGAAATTCTTCAAGCTGGACATGAAACTCTAAAGAATCCATAGCGCGAGTCACTTCCTGGTTAGTGGCTAACGCTTGTGCTATGGATTCTTTAGTGTTTTCATGGATGCAAAACAAATAAAACAAATCTGGTACGGAGTGTGTAGCAACACAGTGACACTGCTCAAACTTTATTTTGTGTATGTTTTTAAGTTTATTATTAATAATAAAAATCCACACCGAGTGCGAGGTGGAGACTAAACAAACATGCGGTCCGCCACTTAATACGTCCCTGAGGGGAATTTTAACTCTGCACATAAAAAGTATTGCATTTGGTACCGAACTGAAAGCCCTGTACCAGAAAATTTACCGTACCATTACATCCCTAGTACTTATATTATACATAATTATATTATGATTTACACAGAAATCAACCATTTGCAGTTTCATATAAACCCCTCCATCAACTATCAACATTACACTTCAAGCATTACATTTGGCCTATAATTATACACACAAACACACACACACACATATGACATGCTTATTTTACTCTTCAGAGATCTTTACTCCTGAGTTCGGAGCTCACACTAAAAACCTACACAAAAACCTCATTTACATACCCTGTGTCTCCTGACTATTTTGCATGATGTTTTTACATCACAGTGCACAGCCCTGTAGCCCATCGAAGGTTAAACTGTCACCTCTGTCACACTCGAGCACCAAAGATGGCCACCCAGATGCCCCTGCTGAGCTGCAGAATTGTTTCATAAACATTCTTCGCAGATGATACGCTACTACATGTGTGGCTCATCATAGGTCATAACTCATCATTGCTCCATTTGTGCTGCTGGAGAAGCTCTGAAGGTTAGATATTCACAACAACCGCATTGTCTTGGGATTTGGAGAATTTTCCTTGTTACTGTAGACAACAGGCTCAGATCGTAAGAAGTATGGCGTGCTTTGAAGGACACATTTCTGCCAAGCTCCACACATGTTAGCGATTAAAGGAATAATGAATGGACCTGGAGGGCTGGACGTGGAAAAGTCCGCTATGGAAGGAAAGCCTTTCTAGTTGAAATACTTCGATGGAAGAATAATTGGGGTGAAGCCGCCTGCAAGCAACGAGTGTCGGATCAATAGAAATGAAAGGGCAGGAGAAGGATAATAAGGCTGCCATCTTGAACAAATATTTGCGAGCGAATAAAGAACAGGAACCGAAGTTTCTACACCAATGGTTTACGAGTCCAATCGATACAAGGTAATAGCTTAGACATTTCTACAGGTATTATAACCATCACGTACAGTGCACAATACTGAAGCCGCTTGGGCAGTCACAAATAAAAAGGCCAGTCAAGTAGATAACATTCAATCAGGACTATGCAGCAGACGTAGATGAAAAGACCAAATGTCCAAAGCCCTTCACTGTGACCACCGCTGACTAATGACCCTTTTACAGGGCATGCCAGATCCTTGTTTGAGCTTTTCAGTTAGATTTTATGTGGATAATGGTAGTGCCCACACCAATAACATTTGGAGATTAACACTAAAGAATATCTAACAGGCAGCAGGACACGAGGACTTACGGGAGGAGATGGTGTTATTTGATGAGTCAGCAAATGTGTTAAGAAAAACCCATGACGTATAGATATTGTTTTTTAGAGTCTGGACTCCATCTTAGATATCACCCGCTGACTCTTATAATGGAAATGTGTGATGTATTTTATACACTTTGTTGGCCGCAAGCTTTAGACTCATAAAGACTGCACTGTCATTGATTATTCGCAGTTCGATGTAAAGCGTTCTTTATGCTGGAAAACAAACCTTTGGACTGTGCAATGCAATGTTTTTTCTTTAGAGCAAGATATGAAATAGTTAAAAAAGATATTCCAAATGTTTGTTGTCTCAAAAAGCAAATACCAGCTATGTTTTTCTCACACAGCAATCAATCAATCTATATATTTATTGGATCACAAGACATAGTGGCTGTTTATGTGTATATTAGATATTATTTGTCTAGTCTATTGTGGACCCCTGACCATAAGTTCAGTATGTGATTTTTGAACATCCAATTCCACATTTAGTTCCCATTTCCTATTATAATAAACCCCACTCTTCTGGAAAGATGTTCCACTAGATTTGTGGAGATTTGTGCTTATTCAGCTACAAGAACATTCATGATAGTCAGGTACTCATGTAAGGCAAAGAGAACTGGGGCGCATTCTGCGTTCCGATTATCCCCAAGATGTTCAATAGCTTTAATACAGTTCTATGTTTCTTTGTATAACGTACTTTTCTCGCTGATTTCTATTTCTGCCATTTCCCCACACAATTTTATGATAATATCTAGAAGAGGTCCGATGTGGATAGGTAGGTTGGATCGTACTTGCTGATAAACCAATTAACCAAAAATGGGTCCCGGATAAAAAACCTAACGAACATAACACTCCATGTAAAATAGCACTGATTTTTTTTTTACAAAAATAAAAATACAGTACTGCATCATGAAAATGTAATATATATTATAATTATGTTAATAAATATTGAGAAAAATCAATGACATGCATTCAAACTGAAAAAACACTAAATAAATAAGAACATTCTAAAATTTATTTAAAAAAATGTCTCTTCTAATAAACGGCACATGGTGTCAGTGATTCGCCTCTAGAGGCTGCTTTCGTACTGAATAACGCAACCCGGAAAAACTATTGGTGTTAAAACATTTTGACGATAGTTCCAGCAATCAAATATCAGTGCCAATTAATCGAAAACATCATGCGAAGGCCCATCATATATAGAACATGTGTAAAGTTTTTTTTTTTGCAAATATGTGTCACAACACACGACCACCAAGCATCACTACAGTAACAAACCTGAATTTATTTATGTAGTGCTAATGCAAGTTAATATGATGCTCAGTCTGCATGCTTGCATAGGGGCTTATAATAATAAATCTATGTATATTAAAAACATGTATTATTTACATATATGGGTATGTGTACAAGCACTGAGTGTAGGTGGTTATTGTGCTTCTTTGGGGCTAATAGTTATGTCACCATGCAAAATAATGAAAAAAGAGACTCTTTCACAGATTAGAAAAATAAGAAAAGAATGAATAATAGAAAAAAAAAACACAGTTATACCCCGCAAGGAAAAATAACGTATCCTCTTGTTATTGTTCCCATCAGCTGACTGAAGCCGATTTGCGTAGGGCTCTAACCTGAGGTACACTTTTAACAAGATTGTCTTTCATACATCTTCTAAAAGCACCTGTGGGAGGTCGGAGGAAAGAAAGTACAAGCTGGGTAGAATAATGATAAAATAAGCAACTGTTTTTGCACAACAGAGAGAATGATGAAAGCTGATCAGACTTCTGCCTCCCCCAGAACACCTATTTCGCTCAGTTGTACGCTTGTACACCGAGACCCAGATTTATCTAAATGCTAATGAAAACAGACTAATTAAGAAAATCTCATTGTCTGGACAGTTTTGTTTCGTTGCCAGTTTGCTCACTATGGTACCTTGATTTCCTCACTTTTGCACTGGCTAATGCCACAAAATCTGTGCCCTTATCATTTTTTTTGTAGTGTAATTGGAGAATAAGTGGCAATCCATGCTCATTATAGAGTGGGCTGGCCAAATCCTGTCAGTGTAAAAATGTCCTCCTCTGGGGGACGATGTGTTTTCTCTGTTAGCCATGTACTCATTAATCAGAATGAGAACTCCTCATGCTCATGATACTTAAGAAACCATCAAGTGTGGGATGGTGAGAATGCAGAGGTGACGGCTGTATCAGTAGGTGCTAGTTAGTTAGACTGTTATATAAAGCGGGTGCCTCATTGCGTAGGCATTCTAAATGATGTCACTGGAGGTGAATTCCAGGAAACAAAGACAAAATTGTTTGCCGTGACACCTCCACTCAGTGCCTTGTCCGGTTTTAGACGCTGTGCCCAATGTAGCATTGGTCATGAATGCAGCTATAAGGTTTGTGATGTGTGGAATGTGTTTTGTGAGTCCCAGGTTCCTTTTCTGCTCACCACATAAACAAGTGCTTATTTGAATAAATATCAGTTCTCAATAGAAAGTTATCAGTTCTCCTCTGAGCTCTTTCATGAACCAGGCTTTTATGCTTTCATTGGATGTGTTTAGTTTTTCGCACCATTCTGTGCAACGACTGCGTGAAAAAACCTGGAAAAGCTTTAGTATATAGTGTAAAAAAAAAAAACAAGGAAAAAAAATAAAAAATTTTATATATATATGTATATGTATATATGTTAATACTTTGTACAACCTCCTTTTGCCAACAAGACAGCACTTAATCTCCTCCTATAACATTTCACAAGATTGGAGAACACAGAGAGAGGGATTTTTGACCATTCTTCTTTGCACAATCTTTCTAGATCATCCAGTGTCCTGGGTCCTCTCTTATGCACTCTTCTCTTTAGCTCGCCCCACAGGTTTTCGATTGGGTTGAGGTCTGGGGACTGAGATGGCCATGGGAGGACCTTGAGTTTGTGACTGCTGAACCACTTTTGTGTAGATTTTGCCACATGTTTTGGATCATTATCCTGCTGAAAGACCCAATGACGACCCATCTTCAGCTTTCTGGCAGAGGCCATCAGGTTTTTATTTAAAATATCCTGGTACTTCAAAGCGTTCATAATGCCATGCACCCTAACAAGGTTCCCAGGGCCTTTGGAAGAGAAACAGGCCCACAGCATCACAGATCCTCCACCATACTTCACGGTGGGCATGAGGTGCTTTTCGGCATACTCATTCGCCAGACCCACTTAGAGTGTTTGTTGCCAAAAAGCTCAATCTTAGTCTCATCTGACCAAAGCACACGATCCCAGTTGAAGTCCCAGTACCGCTTAGCAAACTCCAGACGTTTACGTTTGTGAGTGTTAGTGAGAAAAGGCTTTTTCCTTGCATGCCTCCCAAACAGCTTGTTGGCATGTAGAGAGCGTCTGATGGTTGTTTTGGAGACTCTGTGACCCCAAGATGCCACTCTTTGATGCAATTCTGTGACGGTGAGCTTGGGAAATTTTTTTACTTCTCTTACCATCCTCCTCACTATGCGTTGTGGTAAGATAAACTTGGGACCTCTTCCAGCCTTGTTTGTCACTGTTCCAGTTGTTTTAATCTTCTTAATGATTCCTCTGACTGTAGATACCGGCAAGTTAAGGCGAGTGGCTATTTTCTTGTAGCCATTGCCTGACTTATGAAGGTCGACACACATCTGCCTTACTTGAATGGTGTGTTCTCTTGTCTTTGCCATGTTGACAAATGGGTAAGAGAATTAGGCCTCTGTGTCACGTCATATTTATACCCCAGGGAAACAGGAAATCATGAATTACTAATTAAAAGTCCCTAGATATCCTGACCAACCTTAGCAACTACAGAAAAATATATAAAAAAAAAAAAAAATTAAATTTTTCAGAGGAATTGTTAGGGGTGCCAATAATTGTGGGAAACATGATTTCAAGTTTTTTTTTTTCTAAATGTATGATTTTTTTTACCACCAAAGTAATGTACTTAAATGAAAGGTTGGATTTTTCTCTTTTTTTGCATTTGGGTTCTATGTTGTTTTAAAAAAAAGGATAATTTTTAGAAGTCCACGACCACATCTTGAACAGGGGTGCCAATAATTGTGGAGGGCACTGTGTGTGTGTGTGTGTGTGTGTGTGTGTGTGTGTGTGTGTGTGTGTGTGTGTGTATATATATATGTATGTGTTTTTCTCGTCTACTAAATTATATCTACACTGGTTCTAAGTAGAATAATTGAAATCTAAATTGTAGTGCACACATTAAATATTTATTAATTCAATTCAGAAAAATATTCAGAAAAAATAAATAATAGAAGCTCTCCTGGTATTGTGGTGCACTAAAATAAAAGTATAGCTTAGTAAGTAAAAGTATCATGAGCAGGGCCGTTCCTAGCCTTTTTTATTCTTATTGTTGCTCCGCCCTCCAACCACAAAGCTCCACCCCCTCAGCATACAGCTCATTCGGAACTGTTTAACAATCATTGCCAAACACTCAAGTATCACTCATATACTGTATATTAAACTTGAGGGCGAGGGTGGCGGCGCAAGGGGGAGCTCACTGGCGCCCCCAGCTGGTTGCGACAACCTAGTTTGCATATACTTAGAAATGGTTTGATCTTGAGTATCAGCAAATGTATTTATTAGATTGTTCATAAGATTATTAATCTTTCTTAGTTAATCTTATTTCTAAATGATTCTACAATTTGTAAGTGTGACATGGACTTAATTTTTATTAGTATAATTTTTATTATTAAAAGTTTGATATTTTTTGTGTGGCCTCCTGTAATCTCAGGCCTGATGAATGCTTAAGAGCCAATAAAACACGTGGCCACAAAAGAGCCGTCTTTTGCATAAAGCCACGTTTTAAAAACAAAGCAATGTTTGTCTATGCAGAATGAACTCCCGCTTCCCCCTTTCTTGTTTTTCAGACAGCTCTGATTTACTGGCCTGTGTTCGCTTTTCTAAAACTGAGTGCTGTGTGTTTTTGTTTGCGCTTTTGAAAGACCCTCGCTCGATCACATAGTCCAGTGTTGCCACCGTCCTCTTGGCCCAGCAGGCTGACTGGCGCACTGTGCCGTCGGCACCGCCGCTGGCATCGAGGCACCACGGTTCGACTGGAAGAGCCTCCGGTGCCTGCCAGCTTTGTGTGCCCAGAATCAGTCCATTCACACCACATCCAAAACAGCAGCAAGGCCTTTTGAAAGGGCGCAGTTGGGTGTAATGAGCAAATCACGCAGCTGTTTCTCTGTGGGCCGTCTTGACCATGCTGGGGTGATAAACTGGCACCCGTTAAACTTCATGCATGGCTGGAGAATATTTGGTGTGCTTTTACGCTATGTGTTATAGCGTGCATGTACATATAGTATGCATGGTTCATACATTTAAATTCTAGTACCACCCTGTATAGCAACTTTTAGGCTTACCCAATAAAACGAATAACACACAGAGACTGGTTTGTTTTTTGTTTTTTTTATCTGATGCAATACAAATATAATAAGATTTTGTAAGCGGTGGGGGAAAAAAAACTTGTTTTGAGCTGATTTTTTACTATTTACGAGTAAAAGACATGTTTTTCAGTTTGTGCTCAAAGGCTTGAGAGAAGTATTAATGTAATTAAAATATTACAGGGTTTCATTTCAGGCTTGACTCTCCGATATGTCTCATTTATGACTCTCGTGGGTGCATCTCTATCTCTCTTTGTCTCTCTCTCTCTCTCTCTCTCTCTCTCTCTCTCTCTCTCTCTCTCTCTCTCTCTCTTTCTCTCTCTCCCCCTCACACACACATGCAATTTCATTAATTAATGATTTATTATATCAATTACATTGATCACATCGTGTCCCTATTACTGAATCCTGTGTGTGTGTGTGTGTGTGTGTGTGTGTGTTTAGAGGATTCTTTTATTGGTTCATATGTCTAAGAAAGTAAGACCGAAGCATTCCTTGCTTATTTCATGTGTGTGTGTGTGTGTGTGTGTGTGTGTGTGTGTGTGTGTGTGTGGGCATTTGTTCATCTGTGTATCATTGACCAGCCTTTTGTTGCCACTGGAGGTGTTCTTATGGCTGTGTCTAATTTATATAATCTGCATGTTTTGTGTGTGTGTGTGTGTGTGTGTGTGTGTGTGTGTGTGTGTGTGTGTGTGTTGTGTGTGTGTGTTAGCTTGTGTAACACATCAATAAGAGTGTTTAATAATGAACTTTTCTTTTCAGCTGAATAACTACATTGTCTCTGTCACAGGACATTGTATGTTTCTCACAAGAATGATGTCTTTACAGCACTGAAGCTCCATTCGGGGCTGCTTGTATTTGTTACATCTGATACTTTCCTAGTGTCATGGAAACATAAAACATCTCATAAAACATCGAGTTGTTTATTTTTCAACAACGGCTAAAAGGAAATATAGATGGATATTTTAGCTTTTCATTTTATGCCATAAATGCCCCGTTGTCCTTAAAAAGCTGGACATTTGAGTATCTGGAAGGGACACTGTGGCAGCAAACTGTTGGTTGAGGTCAAAGGAAAGCTCATTAGAGACTCTCAGAGTTATTAGATAAAGTGCAGATTTCTCATGAAAGGAATTAAAAGGCCGCAATACACAAACATGGGCTCATAGTTTGAGATTCTGTGTTGGGTGAAAGGGTGAAGGAATAAATGGATAGACAAGAAGAGAATTGATTGGTTAATCCATGGACAGATGGTGGATGGATGGATGGATGGGTGGATGGATGGGTGGATGGATCTATGAACAGATAAATGGAGGGAAGATCAATGTATTTTTCAATAGATGTAAAATGGACACGCATATCAATGGTCAGTTGAATAGATGAGTAGATAAATACAGAAATGGACAGATGCATGGATGGTAGAACATATAAAAGGATGGATGGATGGATGGATGCCTGTAAAATCAAACTGATGAATAGATAAATGTATGGATATATCTGGTTTCTGAGGCTGGTAATTCTAATAAACTTATCCTCTGCAGCAGAGGTAGTCCCAGTGGTCCCATTTTTTTTAACTGAGTGTTTCTTGCCAAAATATGGATTTGTACAGTAGTTGTAGTATAGGTATAATAATATGGCTATTGACTTTGTACTTCGTTTCTTATTCTCTGCATAAGACAACTGAAAGCCCATTAAAAAGGCGAGATTTGTCGTAAATTAACTCCTGACAAGACACAGCTGTGAATTAAAACTATTTTAGTTTGAGATCTGATGAGAGAATGCATTCGGTTGTGAAGCTGTCATCAATTCAGGCCGCCATTGTAAATAAGAACCTGTTCTTAATGACTTGCCTGTAAAAAATAAAGGTAAACAAAATACTAAACGTAGCTACTTTCGACAATCTAAAATATAAAACATTCTGGGTTTATTTTCTAACGATGCTGACGTGCAGCTACTTGCAGAGCTGTTTATTACATGGTTTATTTTTAACCTGGCAACAAAACATCTCCAGAGTGTTATAACAGTTTTCTTTTCTTTTCAAAATGTGATTTCTGATGTTGTGCTGCACGTTGTATGCAGGTGTGTAGAGAGGGGTGTGATATATCAACACCCCTTATCTAACACGCCATCCAAATTGGTGCTTCATCTTACATTTTTGCATGAACACAGAGAACAAGATCTTCAGCTACCAAGGACTCATGCAGAGATTTACAGTTCTCTTTTTCAAAAGTTTAGTTTTTCGTGCCATTTTCATGGCGCTATGATCGTGAAGATTGAATGTTACAACCAGCAGCATAAACGTTCATTATTTGCTTTTAAACAAGTCCTTGGTGTCCAGCGAATTTTTAGAACATTTGGCAACCTGGTCATTAACTGTCCTGATCCACCTGCAGTGAAATACGCATAGAGTGAGCGTAGGGAGGGATTTCTGCCCCAATGAGCCTTCTGTTGACATCAAGGATGACAATTGCAAATAAACTTAAAAGGTGGCCAAATCAACAGAAAATCAATGTTTACACCTAATGGCCCACCATTTTGGTGCAATAGGATCCGGCTCTTCAGGAAAGTGTGGCTGTTGGGATTTATGCCCTATTAAGCTACAAGAGCATTTAACATCTTGGTGATGTCTGCCTGGTGCACATACACACACACACACCAATTAATTAATTTTAATAATTTTTTTTATTATATAGCGCTTTTAACAGTGGACACTGTTTTATAGAAGCTTTACAGTGATAAACTGTGATATAGCAAGGAAAAACTCCCTGATTTCGCATGAGGAAGAAACCTTTTAGAGGAACCAGACTCAAACCAGATTGAACACGTGAGAGTGGGTGGACGTCAGCATCCAGATATCCCAGTTCATTAAGCCACTCTTTATCCATGATTCATCCAGATCTGCTCCTTTACCTAAGAAAAACCTCAGGCTTGACTAAACAGATGTGTTCTTAGCCAATGCTTAAAGCCTAGAGTTCCAAACACTAATTGAAAGTTCCATAACTGTAGTGAGTAAAAGCTTTGCTCCCCCCGCTGTTGTCTTCATTATTTAAGGTACTAACAAATAGCCTGCACCTTTTGATCGAAATAGGCATGGGGGATCATGATATAACAAAATTCCGCTCAGTTACTGTAGCACCGAATGGCATACCATTAATACTTCAGTAGTAGTATTTTGTAGTCAGTGCAAGATTTAATCAGGAGCCAGTATAGGCTGATTAAACCCGTTAGTTTTAAAGGTGCTCAGTGGGGTTCAGTTTGGGATGTTACAGTTTGGGACCCTTGACTTCTTCCTCTCTAAACCTGGCGAAACATATTCACATACATTCATTTTGAACTCGGGGCATTGTCATGCTGGAACAGGCGGAAGAATAGACCTCTTTGCTCCAGTAAAGGGAATTCTCTATGCCACAGCGTACAAATAAACATGAGCAGGCATTATGACATTATAACATTATGACCGGTAAAGTAAATAACACTGATTATCTCTTCATGGTACCTGTTAGTAGGTGGAATATATTGGGCAGCAAGTGAACATTTTGTCCCCAAAGTTGACATGTTAGAAGCTGGAAAAAATGGGCGAGTGAAAGGATTTGATCGAGTTTGACAAATTGTGAGGTCTAGATGACTGGGTTGGAGTATCTCCAAAATGCAGCTCTTGTTGGATGTTTCTGGTCTGCAGTGTTCACTATTTATCAAAAGTGCTCCAAGGAAGGAACAGTGGTGAACCGATGACAGGGTCATTGGCGGCCGAAGGCTGGCCGTGTGGTCCAATCCCACAGATGAGCTCCTGTAGATCAAACTATTAAAGTAGTTCATGCAATTAATGCTTGACTGCTTTAGTATCAAAAGGGGGAACCAACACAATATTAGGCAGGTGGTCATTATGTTTTGCCTGATCAGTGAACCACGTATAGGTGTGGGAGGAGGATGGATTAGGCACCTTCCTACCTGGCTCCTTTCACGATCAGCCACTTTCACAGTTACACATGTGGGTGCCATGGTTGCAGCATGAAGGTGTGTCACACCACCATGGAGCACATTATGCTTGTAAGAGCAAACAATGGCCTGGGTGAGACATCTGCTTGTCCTAGGTGTAAGGCTTGACTTAACAAGTGTTCTCAGCCTATACTTGAAGCCTAGAGTCCCAAACACTAATTGAAAGTTTCATTACTGTAGGGATATGTAAGCGAAACCTGCTGTTGTCCTCATTATTTGAGGTACTAACAAATAGCCTGCACCTTTTGATTGAAGTAGGCATAGGGGATCATGATGTAACAAAATTTCCCTCGGATACTGTGGCATACCATTATACTTCAATAGTAGTATTTTGTTGTCGGTGCAAGATTTAATTGGGAGCCAGTATAGACTGATTAAACCCGTTTCAAGGGTGCTCAGTGGGGTTCAGTTTGGGATGTTACGCTGGACCCTTGACTTTTTCCTTTCTAAACCTGGCAAAACGTATTCACATACGTTTTCACGATCAGCCACTTTCACAGTTACACATGTGGGTGCTATGGTTGCAGCATGAAGGTGTGTCACACCACCATAGAGCACATTATGCTTGTATGAGCAAACAATGGCCTGGGTGAGAAATCTGCTTGTCCTAGGTGTAAGGGCTACTGAATATTTCACCTGTGTGGTGATTGGTTTGTTTCTGTTATTATAATACAAACATATTAACCAATTGCTAACACGTTCTCTGTGTTTTCATACGAAGTTGCCTATAGATAACAAGCCCAGTGTTTATTGTTCTGAGAGACTGACTAAAATATTATTAAGACCTCAGAGCTAATGTTAAGCTTTTAAGCAATTAAACCCTTAACCCTTGTGTACTTCTCAAGAGACTTTGGATAAAGGCATCTGGCTAATGAATAGCTGGATGGGATCTCAGGCAACTAAAAGCACAGAATACATCAGTATTTATTTTTCTGATTATAACATTTGAATGTGATGTAGTATAAATTAAGAGGATATTATTTCTGCACGTTTTCTGATCTGTTTCCTTATACTGTAGATTCATCTTAGTGTGCAACATGTTAGAAAGAGAAATGGACAGAAGAGTAGAGAAGCAGGATGCGTAAAAAAAACAAAGGCAATCCATAATTAAAGATGTGGGGGGGAAAAACAGATCAATAACCAGGACCTGCTAGACACAGAATTAGTAACTCTGGCTTTCAGGAATCACAGCCGAGGCCTGAAGACATGATAAGACTTCGTAAAGCAACAAAGAAGCAACATTAACTGATCAAGGAGCTAACACAGAACAGGCTGACACAAACAAGAAACACACCAATGAAACAAGACAGAAACAGAAAAAGAGTCCAAACAAAATGACATAATAGTGCACAGAGGAAGTCAAGTCGTTTACTTATATTGCACTTTTCACAACAGACATTGTCTCAAAGCAGCTTTACAGAATTTAACAGTTAAGGTGAACGATGTGTATTTATCCCTGAATGAGCAGCCATGGTGACTGTGGCAAGGAAAAGGCTCATTAAAGGCTCATTTGAATCAAGGTTTCTTTCTCATACCATCTAAGAAAGTTTTTCTTCACTCGATATAGGGATTCACAGTGGTGGACAGTAACAAAGTTAATGTAATTTATTACTGTCCTTAATTAGTAATTTTCAGGTATCTGTACTTTACTCAAGTATTTCCGTTTAAGGAGACTTTTACTTAAACTTCTCTACATTTCATAGTCTGTTTACTCAACTACATTTTGCGGAATCAATCTTAAATTTTTTCTTTGTGAGTGAATAAAAACCACCAATCACGGCTGAGCGTGCGCTCTGTGTTAATTGTTTCGATTGCCGCTTGACAGTGGCGGATTTAGGCAATTATTTTATTTATTAATTTTCTTACACGAGCTCATCGATTAATATATCGTGTCACATATCATTGGGTGATGTCACCTCAGCCTCCAGGGTTACCAGTGGGAGAAGTGACAAGACCTGGACTGATGTCACGTCAGTACGGAGAGCTGAATCCAAATAAAAATTATGGATGACAAAAAAAAAATGGTCTAAACACAGTATAAAATAAAAAATATAAAAAAATAGGAAAGAAGTATGGGGGAAACGTGCAAAAGATAAAGGTGTGTATGCAGCTCTATCGCTCATCTAGTTATGAGGGAAGTATAATGCATCTAATGAAATAGACTGTATATCATTTAGGTCTATTCCTTGTGCTTTTACACATAGAGCATCAATATTTTTTTAGGTTGCATAACATTATAAATTATAGTATGTAGTTTATAATAATGTGTGTAGCAACAAAACAATTACAGCCTCACTAGTGTAGTTGGATTGTAGTTAAAAGTAGCATTTATTGATTTAGTTACCTTTAATTGAGGTGATGTCCTGCAATAAAGGTTTTCTTTGATTGTGCTGAAAAGGTCCTGAGCTGAGGTCAGTGAGGAGAATCTCCAGTGCAAAGGCTGATTTAAAAGACATGTATTATGAGAATACAGATGTTGTATGTATTGTATGGCTACAATTAGCCAATAAGTTGTTTGGTTCTGAGAGTTTGATTAACTGTGCACCTATTTAATTGTGCAATAAATGATTTTAGGGTGATATTTCTACATGAAGCTCTCAGAAATGTCTCCTAATTTGTGGACTGCTCTGAGAATATTTCAGACTCATCCAGTTATGGGAGCTGAAGCAGAGAGAAGCTTTTCATAGCTGAACCTAATCAATGGGGGAGATTTTATCAATGGGCGCCATTCAAGCGAGAACCACCGTTGCCGTTCAGCGTCAGTTCAACAGCAAGCAGGAGATTTTAAGAGGAATAAATGAAAAGGTTTAAAAGATTTTGGGCTCATATAATTAATTAAATTAAATATGGAACAGACTAATTATTGTTAAGAGTAACATTTGAGTCTTTTCACATAAACTGAGTTGATTAAGTAAAGAGTCTTGTGATAAAAATGATCATTTATAGCTATAATAAATCATAGTACTTTGGAGTACATTTAAAGGCAAATACTTTTGTACTTTTACAAGTAAGTTTAAAGGGACACGCTCACTTTTACTGGAGTACTAATTTACCGAGCGTATCTCTACTTTTACTCAACTACATACTTTGTGTGCTTCGCCCACCACATTCATTTAAGGTGCAAAAATGTATATCAGTAATCTAGTTAAATCTGTAAAGACGTTTCGGGGCAGTGTCCATTGTGTGCTATTCAATTCAAATGGAATCAAACGAATACTATTAGATCTTAATTTCTTTTATTTTACATTTACCGTAGAGCATTTGGCAGACGCCCTTATCCAGAGCGACTAACAATTATCTCAATTATACAACTGAGCGGGTTGAGGGTTAAGGGTCTTGCTCGAGGGCCCATCATTGGTAGCATAGTGGTGGTGGGATTTGAACTGACAGCATTCCGATCCGAAGTCCAACATCTTAACCACTGAACTACTCCTATTTTAAAATTCTCTCTGTCTACATTGCATTTTTCCAGAAATTGCTCATCTATACCGAAATGTCTGAAAACGCATAAATTGCTATACTACTTATGCTTTGTTGCTGTAAGAAAGCCCAAAAGATAGTTATTCGTTCAATGGGTCACATGACAAAATATATTCTTAGCAGAACGTGTTTAAATGAACAGGCCACCGTTTAAAATGACAAAAGCCCCCCATTATGCCTAAGCTAGCAATTGAAGAGAGTGTTGTACACTTGTTGTAATGCGTGCTCTGGATTTTATTGCCTCTATCCCAGGACCTGCATACGAGGTTTGACTATTTCATTTCAATGAGTATTGATTAGAGGACTGGAGGCAGAATACGAATTCAACAAGAGAATACAAAAAGTCATGCTTAGCGGAACTCCCGGGTTCACAGTCAGGAATAATCCTCACACAAAGTGTACTTATACACCTGCTGTTATTGCAGAGTATAAAAGCAGCCTTTAGCATTTGTTTTTTCTTGTTCGGTGAAGAACCTAAAGGTATTAAACATTGTAGCAACATTGCTGGGAGAAAATGGACGACGCATTCAACAGCTAGTAATGCTGACGTAGTGTTATTTCAGGATGTGTTCTCTCCCCTGAAGGCTCCCCTGAAGATTGCGTAGATAAAATCTCTACTCTGCAGCTGGGATTCAGGTTTGAATGTCATCTGTGCGTGAGGAAAAAGATATTGCACTCTTACGCAAGAAAAGAGGGTCTTGCTATTCCAATCACCAGCATACATGTATTTATATAAAATAAGCACAAAATTACTTGAAATAGTAAAAAGAAAATGTGTGATTTACACACATAGCTAAATAAATTTGTTATTTAGATAGCAGTTATATAGATAGCTAGACAAACCTATTTCAAAAATTGTATCTACCTATCTACATACATTATATGCACAAAGGTTTGTGGACACCTGACCCTAACATTCATATGTCTTGTTTTGAACATCCCAGTCCACATTTGATTTTATATTTTTGCATTTGGGACATGGGATTTGGGGTGTGATTGTGGATATTTGTGCTTATTTAGCCACAATGAGGTTAGTAAAGTCAGGTACTGATGTAGGTGTAGGTAAGGTGAGGAAGAATGGGTGTGTGGAGGCTCAAGATCTTCCACTCCAACTCAAGTTAACCATATCTTGGATCTGTGAAAGCAAAGATCTGGGAAGTATAACAGCTTTTCTCCGTATAATGCAGCTGTGACGATGATCATTATTGCACCATTTGCTAAAAATGTACTTGTAAAAGCTGTGACTAAAAATGTTGCACATCTGAAACACAAAAGGTTTTAATGTTGTTTAATTCATAAGACTGTGGACCGGTGGGTGAAGGTGGGAGTTATGCGCATAACTGAACGCAATAATGTACATAATATGTAACTAATATGCATTTGATATGATTGAATTATTACAAATGTCATAGAAATGTATTGTACCTCATCATAATGCAGAATTGGTGGGGTTTCATTTATCAATGAGTAGAAATTTTTTTTATTCGAAACAAATACTGGAAATTGGGTCAAAAAGTGGTCTTAAGACAATAAAATAAAAAGAATAAAATCAAAATAAAAATTGTATTCTTTTTGTGCAGCCTGGTGGTCAGGGACCCCTGGTATAACTGAAGGTATAAATGAAGTGAATTTGTTTCATTTGAACAAAGATAAGCCATTGTATCCCAGAATACATCTTTTTTTTCTCGCTTTGAAAACTCGTTGCGCATTGTGTCTTTTCAAAATGAAAAACAATGCCAGAAATGTGTGCTAGCTTCTCTTTTGTTTGAGTTTATGTTGTGATTAAAATCGTTGCTCCTAAACAAAATCTATGGTCATGAGCTGCTTCTGCCCTGTCAGCTTATGTAGAGCGTCAGCCATACAAGTTTCTTTCTATGTAACACATTTTGGCCAATCAGAATGTACTGATGTAACAAATTATGATTCAAGTAAATTGAGAACAATTATTTGTGACTAATATTTGATATGTAGATTGATTTCTTCTCGCTAAACCGTTTCTCAAATGGGTTCTCTCTCAGCACCGCGGCTGCTATGCAGAGGTAGAGCTGTAACTTCCTGGAGATGTAACAGGAAAAGGACGACAGGTTTTATTTTGTTTTTTTTTCTTTGCAGTGGAAAGGCCTATTTGTGGAAGGACCATGCGTTAGATTTCGAAAGGCACTTAAGTAGATTGTTGATTTTCTGTCTGTCTGAACTAAAGAAATCAAAGCGAACCATCTGTACCATATTGAATTGCATAGGATTATATTTTTCAGTGCATCATACTGCATTTAATTTGCATTGTGTATTTGAATTTGAATCGAAATCAGATCGCACTGCATGGCAACAGGGGTGAATCGTATCACATCGCATGACATCACATGTTAGTTCTTGCTGCCTTTTTCTTGCCTTTTTTGTACCGTGGGTCAGGTTCAGGCAGCACCAGAAAAGCTATTTTTAGATGAGTTGATGTACTGATATACTGTACTTCTCTATCCCTGTTGTTTTGACAACTGTGAGACCTCTGGAGATTCTCAGCGGATAATTAAAAACAGCTGTAAGTGCAGAAACCGGGAAACGCCTCCTATCTGTGAGCGTTGGCATTGGCTCTTATGGTGCAGTGTGACATTTGATTGGTAGTAGCTGGAGGATGATTGTAGGTCACTGGTTTCTATCAAGCAAAAAGCTTTGTTGTGTTTGCTACGCATTTGAATGTTTACACCAAGATAAGCATCATTGAGCTCGCCTCGTAATATCCTACGGCTTGAGCCGAAACAACTCCCTATAGAGCACATTCCCTGTTTTTAAGTGTTAGTTCACTGTAGTGTTATGTATAGCTGTGTGTTCTTCTGGGTTAAAGGTATAGTTTAAACACCCAGTGTTTTTTTTCTTAGTTATTGTTTCTTATCCTTTTTCCCAATTAAACTGACGTAGATAATCTGAGAAAATTATATTAGTGTGCGGTGAACCTCATTTATTCTTGATTAGCCTGAGGGGGTTTTTCCACTCAAAATTTGCTTTATTGTCCTGAACGCTACCACTAGTAGGGCTAGAAGTAGCTTTCTATTATTTTAGTAATCGAGTATTCTAGCGATCAATCCCCCTGAATAATCGAGTAATCGGATAAGAAGTGCTTTATCTTTATTAATGAGCAATACTAAATACACGAGAGAAATAAGATGGGTTTTTAAAAAGAACAAGTAACGTCGCCTTTTTCGAAAAATGTAAATTTTATTGCTGAAATTGCACACGAGTGTCGGTGAAAACTAAACCTATTCAGTGCAGTTAATTGCCGTATTACATCAAATGCAGATAAAAATATATAAATAAAAAAACTAACAATATTTTTTGCCTGCGTTCTATGGAAGGCCACTTTAAAAAAAAGTTTGGCTAATTTCGAGTTTTCGATTTAAGTTTTTTCTCGCATTTCCCAGTCTCTTTTTTTCTCGCAAATGCGACTTTATTTCTCGTAATTCTGACTTCTCCCAGTTCTGACTTAATTTCTCACAATTCCGACTTTTTTTTTCGCAAAACTGGTGTATTAACAAAGCTCCTCTGCTTCATCTGTCTTGTTCCATCTTCTCCAGAGCTGAGAGTTTTCTCCAGGGATCGTAGACTTAATACCATGTAATTTTATTGATTGTAGCCCATTTCATTTTCAATATGTAAAACTTTCTGGCACTACAGAGGAGTAATTACAAAAAAATAAGGTCAGAATTACAAGAAAAAAAAATTGGAATTGCCAAAAATAAAGTTGGAATTGGCAGAAAATTTCCAAAGTGAAAATTTCCAGAAATAAATTTGGAATTGTGAGGAAAAATAAATTAGACAAACCAATTATTTGCCAGAAACAGGCTTCCATATGAATCTTCCCCTCGCTGTTTTCTTTCAGTTCCTTCATTTTTTCATTTTTCATTACCTGTCCAGAGCGCTCCAAAATTTATCGGATGGTACGTCAATAATAATGGTCCATGGGGAAACGCATTGCTCGACTAAATCGACTAATAATTTGCCTCGATGATTTTTTTTGGATTTGAATGACGAGTTACTTGAGGAATTGTTTCAGCCGAGTCCCCAGTGCATTGAACTTTGCTACAGCAGCACATTCACTAAAATTGGAACGATACAGAGAAGATTAGCATGACCCCTGCGCAAGGATGACACGCAAAATCGTAAACTTTGACACAGGCCATGCAGGCACGTGGACATTCTATTGTGGTCAGCAATGCAGCAACACCTCCTCCATCTCTTTAACCACCCTTCTTTGTATTCAATCCGCCCATGGGTTATGAGATGGAGCTGTTATTGCAGAATGTAGAGATGCACTTATTTCTAGACAATACAATAATAGCCTTTGATCAAGACAGGCCAGAAATACAGAGTGACCCTGTAGACATGCATGGCTGCCAACCTTTGCACGAGTGTGTGTGTGTGTGTGTGTGTGTGTGTGTGTGTGTGTGTGGGTGTGTGTGTGTGTGTGTGTGAGGGTGTGTGTGTGTGTGTGTGTGTGTGTGTGTGTGTGTGAGGGTGTCGACATGAAACAGGAAGATGTGGGGGAGGGTCAGTGACCAGCGTCACAGCCCTGGGTTGCCTTGGAGATAGCAGAATATGAATGACATCCTGAAGAGATCAAACATTGTTTTCCCCAATGCTCTCAGAGTCTCTCTCCTCCCTCTAATGCTGCTTCATGCCACCACTGTACAATTTATGAAGGAATTTAATCAAGGCAAGTATATAAAAAAAAATCCAGGTTGCCCAGTGTCCCATCTGCACTCCAACAAATACACCAGCACAAAGGAACAAAACGACAGACAGATACGCCATTAATCTGAAAAATGATTCTACCAGCCTTTCTCGGCGCATCAAAGAAAATAAATCTGTCACTCGTTTGTGAGACTCTATCCCTCTATTCCTCTGTCCCCTTTACCCCAGCACAGAAGCTCAACACTTCCTTAAGGGATGCAGGATTTAGAAATGAAGACATGACAGGAGTTTTTTGAAAAGCAGTGTAGTCTGCAGAACCCAAGCAAAATATATGCTGCGTACACCATATAATAATTACACAATCTTCACCAAAATTGTTAGCGGCTTTTTCTCCTCGTGAGAAAAATCTGATGATGATTTAATTAGATCTCCCTCGCTGTGCTCAAAAACGTGGGATGGATTTCCTGATTCAAAAAATGAACACAGTCACTGTTTTTTATTGTCTTTTTCACCTTTTTCTGCTTGTGATATTCTGAGCTGCATAATGTGCTATATAAAATTAACACTGTATTACCCAGAATGCAACTCCTTATGCTGGGCTGAGTTTGTTGATACGTCACAAGTCTATGTTTATGCAGGTTCTTGAGTCCATGATTTGTGTTCTCCAAGCGAGCGAGAATGCGAGCCAATGTGCTCAGTTGTGAATTTTGCAGCATTAAGCACATTTTTTTCAGGAAATGTGAAATTCTAGTTTGTTATCTTTGTCAGCTTTTTACTTGTAAAACGTTCATTACACAGTGAAATACTTTTTTTCACATATCCCAGCGATGTTAAATATCTGAGGTCAGACCTCATGATCAGCCATTAAACAGAGCCCCTGGAGCACAGAGGGTTAAGGGCCTTACTCAAGGGCCCAAGAGTGGCACTGGAGCTTGAGTTCTTGACCTTCCGATCAGTAAATCAGAGCTTTAAGCACTGAGATACCACTTTCCCGGTAATTTGTTTGGTAAAGTACAGAAATCCCCCACTTTACCGCGGTTTGAATCTGGTGCTCCCGTTTTTTTTTTGCGGGAATTGCATTTGCTACATGACTAATTTGTTTGCCAGATTTACTCGGGCTCTCACGGATAGACCAAAAACTTCGAGTGAATTGTTTTTATAGGGTTTTATGTTGAAATAATGAAATAAAAAAATAAATATATAATTATTAATTATAAAACGAATGAAAAATGTTATTACAGTATAGTACCGTATACATAAAAAAAACATTTTGGGGGGTTTTGGAACGTAAGCACTGCGATAAATGGGGGATTACTGTACTTCAATTCAGTTCAATCCAGTATTTAAGAGTGCTTTTAAAAACGGGACATGGCCTACAAGTTTGGCGCTAATGCATGAGCCACTGGCAAGAAAAAACTCCCTGAGATGGTATGAGGAAGAAGACAGGCACCAGAATCAATAGAACCATCCTCAGCTGCGTGGCACTGAATGTCTATTCATTACAGTCCCATTATTGATGAGGTGTACTGTTCATCCATCAAATCCATCCCTAAAGTTCTTGAGTTGCTCAGTAGCTTTAGAAATTTTTAGGCCGGTCATGTGGAACCATTCTTAGCGGCACAGAGGGTCTCCAAATGAAGAGACTTAATTCCAAAAGTAGGAATAAATCAGGCAGATCTGAATTTAAAAAAAAGGATTAAACTTGAGTACATGGTTGATGTACATGGTTGTTAATCCAAATTTATTTTAATGCCACTCATTTTTTATAAAAAAAATATTAATAAATAAAAATGCGCACAACCAGCAATTAAAATATTAATATTATTATATAAATATATATATATA
>MU582332.1:1334872-1402372 GCA_024362625.1 Silurus asotus | reverse complement strand
TTACATCTATGGTAAGCAGAAAAGCATCTCATGATACACGCCATTATTAAAAAATATGGTGGATGGGCTACAACAACAGAAGAAGACATCAGGTTATAGTCCAGTTTAGTGAGCATTTAAAATGGACTGGTGAAGATTGGAAAAAGATCAAGTGATGTTGGTCCAGTCTTTATCTAAATGTAATTGTATGTGGATGTTAAACATGGGTTGGGTAATGATGACCCCTGGATGTCCCACAGCCCAATCGCCACGATTCTTTTTCTTAATCTTTCTCTTTCTTTCTCTGATCTTATAATTTTATTTCTAAAGATAATAACAGCCATTAATACCATTGTGCCTGGTAAGGTGCGCTGCAGTCTTACTGATGATGCACACACACACACACACACACACACACACACACACACAGAATGTTTTCTGGATAAGTCGGATGAGAAAATGAGATTGACTAGAAAAAATGGCCGCCACTGCATTTATTTAGAAGGCTCATATGTGCATCCGTGTGTGTGTGTGTGTGAGTGTGTGTGCGTTTTTCAGTAGATCTCAGTGTTGAGATCTCGGTGTCTCAGCAGTTTCGCTTTGGAATTAAAGTCAAAATTACCGAATATTTCACACTTAATCTAATTATCTGTGTACTGCTTGGGCTCAGCGGGAGCGATTAGCCACAGAAGGCATGATAATACTCTTTAGGACCAGCTGTGTGTGGGTGTGTGCGGAATCTGCAATATGTAGGTCATGCTTATTCTCTCGCTCCTTCACTCTCACTTTTTTTCCTCCCTCTCTGTCTATCTATATCTCTCTCACTTCTTCAACCTTGTTAATGACCTGGAGATAGTTCAGGAAACTTGGTGTGTTAATTTTAAATGATTACTGGAGTTTTCGAGTTCTGCTATCATCTATCTATCTATCTATCTATCTATCTATCTATCTATCTATCTATCTATCTATCTATCTATCTATCTGTCTATCCGTCTATCCGTCTGTCCGTCTGTCTGTCTGTCTTGATTATTGACTGTCTGTCTGTAAGTCTGTAATTTAAATTTATAATATCCGTCCGTCCGTCCATCTCAAACTAATTTTAATCCCTAATAACTATCTATCTATCTATCTATCTATCTATCTATCTATCTATCTATCTATCTATCTATCTATCTATCTATCTTCTGTATCTGGCTGTTGGAAGGTGGTAGGGACTCTTAACCTTTAACTGCTCAGATGTTAGTTGTTTCAGATGAGGGCGTCTCCCAAATGCTATAAATGTAAATATGGTATTTGTCTATTCTAAATGAGTTTAATTTTGATTGAAGGAATTGTGTTTTTTTCTTTGTTTTTAGGTTCGGCAGTCGCAGGTGATTGTGGAGTGAGTGAAGATGCCACTGGTGAAGAGGAGCATCGAGCCGAGGCACTTGTGCCACACGGTTCTGCCCTGTAATATTAAAAATGAGCTGGAGTGTGTCACGAACATCTCGCTCGCCAACGTTATACGCCAGCTCAGCAGCCTCAGTAAGTGTGTTTTAGACTTTGTGTGAGACAACACGTGTGTGTGGCACTTATGATTATGTAGGTTGCAGTTGATCAGAAGTCTGGTTTACTTATTCGTAAGTGTATTCATTAGAGGTCGTCTGATAGTGGAGTTTACTGTAGGTTGGATCGTACTTGCCGATAATCGATTACTCAACCGATAGTTTTTTCAAATCGATACTGGATGAAGAAACAAACACTTCATGTAAAATACCACTGGACTTTGTTATAATTAAAAACAAATAAAAAAAATAAAAAAAACGACTGAATTAATAAATAAAATTATATAATTATTAATTTATAAATAATAATTATAATATAGCGCTCTGCGTGCAGCACACAGTCTCACATGTCAAAAGAAACAGCACCTGGTGTCAGTGATTCGCCTCTAGTGACTGCTCTTATAATTACAGTGGGCCAAAAGCTGGAAAAACTATTGGGATGTATTTTTACCGATAGTTCCATCGATCAACTATCGTATCTAATTATTCTGCAAAACCGATTAATCAATCGACCTCTAGTATTTATGCACAGATCTAATCATTTGCTATAAGATATGTTAGACATAACGTACAACATGGTTTATAATTCAAGGAAATGGACTGCGCTCTATGAGCATAAGTTTGTGGACACCTGACCATAAGATTTGTATATACCTCCACTCTTCTATAAAAGATGTTCCACTAGATTTTGAAGTGTGCTTGTGGAGATTTGTGCTCATTTAACAAATGCAAAATAATAATTGAAACAATTTATAAATTAACTGTCAAATACCAAATAGAAAATAGTAATACAAAATAAATACAAATAATTAAAAACTACATGTTTCAAATATCAAATGCAAAATGATAAAAAAAAATATAATAAAAAACTGTTTCAAATAACAAATTAACTTAAATACATTTTCCCCCAGAATATGGGACAACGTTTGGTGTTCTGTGCTCTGCTATGGCAAAGACAGCATAAGTCTCCTTGCAGGAGCTAACTACGTTAAACACACACACACACACACACACACACACACACACACAAAACGTTATTGAATTTTGATATTCCAGCTGATGTGCATTGTGCTGAAGCTCTGTGTGTGAGAGATTTTTAACCAGCACAGAGTTCACTCGTTTTTACTGAGAGATTACATTTTTTATTGATTCACCAGGAAACAACATATTTTGCTCTTTGTTGGAGTTTTTGTTTTGGACGGTTGACTTTTAAAGACTTTCAATTAATGTAATTAATGATTTAATTAAGTATTGAATTAATTGGATGGCAGTTCTGATTTCCGTAATTTTAGAGTGTTCTGGCATTGAAAGGTCAAAAAGAAAACTACAGATTTCGAATGCTGCATGCCTAAATTATTAGTGTGTGTGTGTGTGTGCGTGTGTGTGTGTGTGTGTGTGTGTGTTTTCTTTCTCTCTGTAGGTAAATATGCAGAGGATTTGTTTGGGGAGCTTTTTAATGAAGCGCATGCCTTCTCGTTTCGAGTCAACTCCTTGCAAGAGCGAGTGGACCGTCTGTCTATTAGCGTGACACAGCTCGACCCTAAAGAGGAGGAGTGTGAGTAGATTGAGACACACACACACACACGCACACACACATGCACACACACACACATGCACACAATTAAAAGATGTTTGATGTGTGCACTCTAATTTTCCTTTTGCAGTGTAAATGAAACACTCCTCAGTGCAAACCACCTGTTTGTTTTCTCCAGTTTTAACAATCACCCACACACACACACAAACACACACACACACAGAAAGTGGAGGTCCCACTGCTTATCAAATGACCTATCCAAACCTTTTTTTATTTAAATTACAGCCATGTGTTGAGAATTATACCATTTTTAATGGTTTTATTCAGTGAACCAGCTGCAAACTCTGGTTCTTTTCCACTCTACAGACACTGAGTGTAATAGAGAGCGAGTGCTATTGACTCAAACGCAGGTTAAACAGGTTCTAGCACAAAAGACATGGAAGATCCGGTGGATACAGTGCCAGGGACTTTCTATTGAGGATGATGCAGTAAACTAATATTGCATTCATGCAGATGGGTTAATGTCCTGCCATGGATATTAGGGATGTGCATCTCCATTACTGAGCCTGATGCGATTCGCTTCGCATATGAAGCAGCTACCGATGAGATACCATACGATTCATCCCTATTACGCTGCAGTGCAAGCCGATTTCGATTTGAGGTACAGATAGTTCAGACAGACAGCAAATCAAAAGAAAAAGAAAAAAATAGATTGAATAAAACCAGCCTTTTTTTTCTGTTCTGTCTCCAGGAAGTTACAGCTCTACCTCTGCCATGTTAATCTGTATTCTTTGCGACTCTCAGGACACGCCTCTGTCTCCGTAGCGTTGTGATACGTCATATTCACGTAGCAGCAGCAGTACTGAACAAGCTCGAAAAATGATTTAGCGAACAGAAATCAATCTACATATCAAATATTGGTCACAAATTAATGGTTTAAATAATAAAAATGTAGTGCATCTACTAATAGGTATATTAATATAAATCGTTTTTCACTGATGCAAATATTTTAAAAATGACGCATCGCGACACAACTTGTATCCGTTGCATCACGATGTTAACTTTTATGCCGACGCACCGTTGCGGTGATTCTTACCATTTATTCTCCCATTGGGAGCGCCACAGCGGATCATCAGTCTTCACACTACTCTTTCTTCTACATCTACCTCTTTCAAACCATCCACTTGCATGTCTTCCCTCACCACATCCATAAACCTCCTCGACCAAATCTATGGATGACGTATACCATAAAAAAAAAAACAAGAATGTACACTACTACAAAAAGAAACTCCAGTAATCTTTTATAAAGCAACATTAGTATATAAATATTTACATATACAATTTAATGATTTACTTACATACTTTATGAAATAAAACCTAGCCAAAGAACCCAGGCACGTTCTTCTTCCTCTCCGTCAGCTCACAGTCTTCTTCTTCTTCTTTCGGCTTCTCCTATTAGGGGGCACCACAGCAGATCATCCGTCTCCATACCACCCTGTGCTCTACATCTGCCTCTTTCACAACAACTACCTGCATGTCTTCCTTCACCACATCCATAAACCTCCTCCTTGGTCTTCCTCTTTTCCTCCTTCCTGGTGTCTCCATCCTCAGCATTCTTCTACCAATATAACTCATGTCCCTCCTCTGCACATGTCCAAACCATCTCAATCTCACCTTCCTCACCTTGTCACCAAAACATCCTACATGGGCTGTCCGTCTTAAAGTGTTTGACTAATAAACACCATTTGCTTGAACCTGCGACAGTCTCCTACGATGTGCGCCGAAAAATAAGTTAGCGTTTTTTTCTTTGTTTTTGTGAGGTGAGGGATGTGTGTGGAGATGCGAGAGGAACGTAATCTGCTGTGTTTATTGAACGTAAATAAAAGGAAAGCAGTAAAATGAATAACGCTCTTATGGAAGTGTATTACAGAGTGCTTTCATATTCGCATTACTGCACTGTTTTTGTGTCTCTGCGTGTGTGTGTGTGTGTGTGTGTGTGTGTGTGTGTGTAAACGACACAATGAAACAGCCTTCTGGTGTACTGATGACTTTATACACCAGAGATTCCTATCCACTTTGTTTTTTTCTTTTTCGTTGTAGAAATTGATTGACTATCTAGATCTGTTCTGCATTTTCTATTTATAAAAGACTTCAGTTCGAGTTTATTACTTTAGTGCTTTTCACAATGGACATTGTCTTTAAGCAGCTTTACAGAATGTTTTAATTATAAAAGAAAATTCACGTATATGTAGATTTAAGTATAAGTATTTATCCCTGAAGGGGTGTGATCGTGCATGAAAAGGCTTCCTTAGATCGTATGAGGATAAAACTTTGAGAGGAATCAAATTCGAAAAAGAAACCCATCCTCATCTGGGTGACACCAAAAGTGTGATTATAAATCATTAAAACATTACAAACACCGGAGTGTGTTATTATCTGTAATGTTCTTTTTACAGTCAGTTGGAGTTGTGGAACCAGGTGCTCTTGAGCAGCTCATAAATTAGCTCCACATCTGAGATCATTCGAGATTCAACACCAACTCCTCCTTAAATGTTCAATGACGGAGAAACAACATATGTAGAAACTTATTTTGAGTATTGATTAAAAGGTTGTTTATCCTAGTAGTCCATTGTCCAAAATCATCATGAAATCTGATCCAACTGGAGCGAGCGTCTTGGGATCCTTGTGGGGTCGGCACCTTCTTTTTGAAGGTCCGAAATCTTCATGATGAGGTGGCACACAACAAGCACAAATGGTAACCACCACTGATTATATAGTTTAGACTTCCCATACTGTGCATTATTTAACAACACAATATGCACAAAATACGGGGAATTTTGGGAATCAGATTTTTCCAGCCATGTGATTTTTTTTCCCCTCAAATTTAGAGGCATGTCACAGGTCCTACTCCATGCAACAAGACACAAGATAATTCTACTGCATCAGCAAGTTCTCTCACAGGCAGAGATTTTGTATCAAAGCAAACTGTGATTTCAAGAGGTGCTGATGAGCTATTTTGGAGAAGCACATTTCTTTGGGCATTCACTGGTCAGCCAAGGAAACTTGATGCAGCAGATGAAAGTTACTGATCGGAAGGTCGGGGGTATATAGCCAAGCCGACACTCTTGGGCCGTTGAGCAAGGTCCTTAACCCTCTGTGCTCCAGGGGGCGCCGTATCGTGGCTGACCCTGCAATTTGACCCAGGCTTCAGAGCAAGCTGGGATATGCGAAGAAAGAATTCCAATGTGCTGTAATGTAATTTGACAAATAAAGGTTATTATTATAGAAAGATACATCATCCTTGCTTCCATCAGCGAAAGAACTGTTGGTAAGCAGTGGGTGCACCCATGTACTTTCTAGAGCCAGAAGTGGTCTTCATGGAAAAATTGAGGCCAAAAAACCATGTGGAGAACAAGGCTAAGAGAATGAGCTATGCTTTAAAACAGAGGAGCTCTGGTGCAGACAAATGACAGCAGGTGCTTTAGAGTGATGTGGCAAAATGTTATACATTTGTCTGTCCAGAAGGCCAGTTGTTTACCAAATGTTTTAATAATCATGATTGCCTGCAGGCAAAAGTGAAGCCTGGTGGTGGTTTCTTGCAAGTTTTGGGCTGAATTTTTACAAATGGAGTTGGAGATTTGGCCACGATTAAAAGTGTCCTCAATGCTGATAAATACAGAAAGATACTTATCCGTCATGCAACACCATCAGGGCCCTAAATTTATTCTGCGACAGGAGAACGACCCCAAACATACAACCAAAATCTTTCATCTTTAATGTAGAGAAGAATGCAATCCTGGAAGTGATGCTTTGGTCCCTGATCTCAACATTATCGTTTTGCTGCTGTATAACCAGAGCCTGAAAATATCAAACTTTCCTTGTGTGATCATCTTCTTCTTCTTCTTCTGAACCATCTCACCTCCCTCACCTCATCTCCAAAACGTCTTACTTGTTTTAATAAACTCTTTAATAAACTCATTTCTGATTCTGTCCACCCTCATCACTTCACATTGAAAATCTCCACCTCATGACTTATTGTCGAGTTTTAAATTTCAATTCATTTTTATTTGTTTCACGCTTTTAACAATGAATATTGTCTTAAAGCAGCTTTACACAGATAATGTGGTGATTAAAAGTGAATATGTTCTTTATAAGTGTAAGTTTGTCCCTGATGAACGAGCCGGTGGCGACTGTGGTGAAGGAAAAACTCCTCGAGACGGCATCAAGGAAGAAACCTTGAGAGGAACCAGACTCAAGAGGGAACCCATCCTCATCTGGGTTGCACCGAATGTCCATTTATAGCAGATTTACGATGTTGTGGGGTGCAGTGATGGTGATCAGAAGCTAAAAGAAGTCCTGAGTCGATGTAGCAGACTGCTGACGTTAACTACAGTCCAATTCATCCTCAAAGCTCCTTTTCCAACCCAAGGTGTTGATGAGCGTGTTCCTCGTGTTTGAATGGAAATCTCTGCTTGTAAACATATTACACTATTATAATGCTCTGATTCTAAACAATTCCTCTCTCTTAACCAATTCAACACGTCGTAATGCATAATATCCAGCAACTACTGCGAATTATTATTTGACAGGTATTGGGATACAATTAAAGAAAAATATAGGAGAAGGTTGCATCTGCCAGTAGGGTTTGGGAGTTCAACTCGCCGGATTGTCTGCATGTCCAGAATAAGATTCCTCCCAAACAAAGCTGGTTGTTACTGAATAATACTTAGTAGTTAAACTGACAGTTCATAGGTTTATCTCAACATCACTCATGTGAAGATCTTCGGGCAATTTGTCCGGTATCCGTGGCATTATCAGAGTTTGTTTTCTTTCCTTTTTTATTCTTTTATTTATTCTTTTATTTATTTATTTATTTTTTTTTACCCTGGGCAGGGCCTCGTTATTCATGAAGGTCAGGAAACAAGAGGACACAGAAATCATGCACAGAGGGAGGGCGATGGACAGATTCAGGGCAGTAAAGAAAAAAGGAGTGTGGATTATGTGTCACAAAGAGACAGCGAAGGGTTTCGGAGAAGTAAATCAAAAAAAAAAAGGAAGGCAGGTGACGGGAAAATAATGATGTGACATAAAAGAAGGACTTGAGTGAAGCCTGAAATGGAGGGAGGGTGAGTGGAAAAGAGAAAATCAGGAGGCGGTAATATCGAGCCCTGCAGTTAAAATCAGTCGAGTGTGACTCTCTGTGTGTGTGTGTGTGTGTGTGTGTGTGCACATGTATGGACTGCAGGTATTCATCCTCCTTTGGGGAATTGCTGAATCCTGAATACACGTGTAAATGAATATAGAACAGCTCCATTGTGAGTACTGTTTGAAATAAAAATGGAGGTGGAGGCCTGAAGAAAGAACGATAGAACAGAAAGAAGGACAATAAAAAGACAATACAATTGAGCTTCATTTACTGGTAATCTGCTCATTTCCTCTTGTCACCAGTGTAGCTTAGGGTTGTTCAGTGTGTGTTTGTATGTATGTGTGTGTACATGTCTGTCTGCTCAGCAGTCTCATAAATCACCAATTCCAGCAGAATATAGATGCTTCAGTAGCCTTGTATAGTAGGGTTAAGAGTGTGTCCAGCAGCCCCACCCTTGCATACATTCAAGAAAGAAAAGAAAAGGTGCTTTATACTTGTCACTTATACTTTACAGCCTCTTTGCATATCTTGGGGATACCATTGCTTGAACCCCTGACCTTCCGATCAGTAACCCAGACCCTTAACCACTGAGCTTTCGATCTTAACTCGTAATAAGTAATATTAAATTAGATTTTAATCAAAAACTGTTACCTAATTATATTTTTTAATCCAGTGGTCAGGGGTATTATGAATATCCTCTGCCCTCTGGTCATAAATAAGCGACTAATCTGTTGCCTGCAGCTGATCAGTTGTACTGTTACTCTCTCATTCCAAATTTGATTAGTGTGAAGTGTCATGTTGATGCCCAGGTAGCTTCAACAATTCATTTCGTGAAGCACTTCAATTCTGATTAATGGCTATAAGAATGAAGCCCTGTGTTTGTGGATTGGTTCACAAGTGGTGAAGTTTGTAAAAGTGTCTTTGCCCATGTCTTCTGTTAGTTTTTTCATAGCAGTTGGTGGCAGATAGTAGCGTAATATGGTTCAAATAGTAAAGTGGCAGGTACTGGACCACGAAGGGAACCTTTTTTGAAAAAGGAATTTGGGGTGACATGGCCTCTGATAGGGACCTCAGATTTGTTACTCTGAAATCATCTGCTGTGCATGCCAAAAAACTTACCTCACTACCCTTCTTATCAAGGTAATTACCAGCAGAAAGGTCTGTTTGAGTGATACCCATTACAGAATGGTTTCAAGGACTTGGTTGATGGACTCTAACGAGGTGGGGGAGAGTCCATGCTCTTGTACTGGTAGAAGTTTCTATCTCCTTTCAACTATGTGATGGGTTGAAATGCATGCCACATATACCTACCGCATAGGAATTGACTTTCCCTTGTCCTGCAGTCTCTGAAAGGTTAATGTCTTGGGCACTTGTCAGTTCATCCATGGTTCTTGAACACTTCCCACCTGACAGTGTAAAAAAGCCCATGTACCAGGGACTCTAGTCCAAACCTCTCAGTTCTATTGTCTTAATCTAATGATCATGTGTCAGTGAAAGAGGAAGTACATTCAGAAGGTCACACACTGCTGGTTCTTGATCAAGGGGGCCACTGGCTTTGTCAAGGAGAACTCCACAGGGCAACAGTTCAGTTCGGTTCCTTTTTTTTGTGTAAAGTGATTTTAACAATGGACATTGTCCCAAAGCAGCTTTACAGAGATAATGATGCTATGAAGTTGTAATGACTGTGTTGGAGTTGGAGTGACTGTGGCAAAAATTATGATTAAATATGAAATTAACTGAAATGGTCTGAGGAAGAAACTTTGAGAGGAATCCAAATTGAAAGGGAGCTCATTCTCATCTGGGTGGCACTGAATGTCGATTATAAGTCCCCATTATGCCTTGCTGAACTTTTTTCCCAGATAGACTGCACACCTACTCCACTGGACAGTACTGTATTCTTGAACTAACCAGGAAACCCACTTGAGGAGCTTCCATGCTACTTTTTGCAAACTCAAAAATATTGTAGGTTCCCTGGCCTTTTTCTGTTTTCCAAAGCAGGTCAGTATGAAGGAGATAAGTCAAGTCAAGAGGCTTTTATTGTCATTTCTACTATACACAGTGGTACACCAGTACACAGCAAAAACGTTCCTCCAGAACCCTGGTGCTACACTAAACAACATAGAGTTACAACACACAACATAAAGCTACATAACATAAAGCTTTTAACAATGGACATTATCTTACAGTAGCTTTAAAGAGATTATAAAGTTGTATAAAATAATGTATAAGTTTAGTGCCTATAAATTTGTGCCCTATTAGTGCCCGATAAATTTTAAGCTCATATATAATAAATGAGCCAATGACAAGTGTGGCAGGGATGAACTCCCTGTGGAAGAAACCTTCCACATTGTGGTTCCGGTTACCCAACACAGCTTCCTAATGGGTGAAGGAGGGTTCCACACCACACTCTATGGCTTTAGTAGCACCTATATACAAGAGCTGGAGCTACAGTGGGCCACTCATAAGATAGGTACAGTTAAGGTACAGAGAATAAGCTACCAATAGTGGAGGTGGTGCATTAAATGTATATACAAGCAGATAAATAAAGTATAAGTATAAGTAAAGTATAATAAAGTAATTTTCTGTGGCACAAAGGCAATAAAATACTTCGGGACATAATGGCACAATGGGAATCATCTGAAAATTGTCTTTTTTTTTTTCTTTTTTTTTTTACATTTAATGCCGAACATTTACTTTGACGTGTAGCTTAATCTGATTAAACCCTCCATAGTGTATTTATCTTCATTTATTTCTAATTTTCTGTTCTGTATCGAACCACCTCTGTGTGTGTGTGTGTGTGTGTGTGTGTGTGTGTGTGTGTGTGTGTGTGTGTGTGTGTGTGTGTGTGTGTGTATCACTCACAGGACTAAACTAATGGCCCATGTCCTTCTTTTTATGACCACATTATATCATTGGCCCCATAATAGCAGACAACACCACCAACTGCCCCAAGGCCTATTTCCTTCTCGTTCTTGCTCTCACTTTCTCTCTCTTTCATAAAGAAACATTCTGTCATCTTTTCAGTTTATATCAGATCTGCTGGTGTAAACTGGGACTGATTTATACCATTTGGGAGTTTATTTGCAGGAAGGTACAGGATTGTTGTAAGATAGTGGTGGTACATAAACACAGTCAATAACCTTTTTTTTTATTCTTTTGTTCTTTTGTTCTTTTGTTTGTTTATTGCGGAGCTACTGGAGGTCAGGATATTATTCATTCATCCAGTGGCTACATATATATATATATATATATATATCTATATGTTTTGTATTCTCTCTCTCTCTCTCTCTCTCTCTCTCTTTCTCTCTCTCTCTCTCTCTATCTCTCTCTCTCTCGTTATATATATATATATATATATAAACATTTTTTTTTTCTTTTTTTTTTTTATACTACATAGTATGCAAAAGCTTCCCAGATTGAGCAGTAACTATATTTAGAGCGGATAATCTTAAGATCCTGATCAGCAGCATGAAAAGTGTGATGATAATTAAGATGATAACAAACGCTATGTTTATCTTGATTGCCTCGAATCCTTATTTCTATTCTGTCTCAGGCCAAACAAGCGATTAACTGACTTTTTATTAACTGACAATTAACTGACTGTTTCTTTTCTGTCAAATTCATTGTCATTAGCTGCCCATCAAACAGAGAGAGAAGAGTAGAAATAGGGAAAGAGAAAGAGTTGTGTAAAGTATTCTTCTGGCAAAAGGATAAAAAACCAAAAAACAGACATTATTTAGTTTAACCCCACTGACTGGAGTCACATAAAGGAAAACATACACCATCTAAGGCATTGCCTATATATGACATTGTGATATATTTAGTTCATTTAAACTTCCTTATCGCTTTTATTTTGTCACAGATCTCCTCGGTGTATAGTATTCCCAATAGACCGAGTGCTGCTCCAAACTGGAGCAGCACGTACTCCTGACACGTACTCCTTTATGTCTACATGTATTCCTTTACACGTACACCTTTATGTCTACTCCATGGTATCTCATTGTCGTGCATGTATCTGTTTTTACTTTATAAATTTTGCAGTTCATTTACTCGTGCGTATTACCAGTGTTTGACTTTTTTTTTTTTTTTTTTATAAAAATTTCACCCTCTGTTTTTTTCCTTTGTATTTTTCAATCGACTCTACTTGTTTTAGAGAAAAGATCTTGCTTGACAAGTTGGTTTCTAAAGATAATTGAGATTTCACTTACACCTGCATTCAACCGCCTCAGAATACCTGACATGAAAAAATCCACATTCGGAAACCCAGAGGTTCTTTTTGTTTCTCTGCAACAAACTATGTAATTTAAGATGAAGTTTACTTTGACCCAACAAATCAAAAAAATAAAAAAGTTCAGCTGTTCCATGTTATTTCAATTCAATTCATTTTTATTTGTATAGCGCTTTTAACAATGAACATTGTCTTAAAGCAGCTTTACACAGATAATGTGGTGATTAAATGTAAATATGTTCTTTGTAAGTACGTTTGTCCCTGATGAGCAACTGTGGCAAGGAAAAACTCCCCGAGATGGCATAAGGAAGAAACCTTGAGAGGAACCAGACTCAAGAGGGAACCCATCCTCATCTGGGTTGCACCAAATGTCCATTTGAAGCATATATATACAAAGTTGCGGGGTGCAGTGATGATGATCAGAAGCAAACTGCACTCCCGAGTCAGTGCAGCAGACCGCCGACACCAACTACAGTCCAATACATCCTCAAAGCACCCGTTCTACTCTGGAATTACATGGAACCACCCAAGGTCTTGATGAGGGACCGTCCCAAGCTGCACAGAAGTGTGAAGATCCGCGGAGGGGAGAGGGGCAGGAACAGTGGTCACTGGAGCCTCAGGGGAATGTTTAACTCGACCGAGAGAGAGAGAGAGAGAGTGAGAGAGAGAGAGAGAAAGACAGAGAGAGAGAGAGAGAGAGAGAGAGAGAGAGATCGAGGGTGACAGGAAGAGAAGGATATGGATTATTAAGTGTAACTATTGGTGTATGAAAGTAAATGTCACTGTGCAGTTTGGACTCCGGCAAGACTCACTATGGCAGCATAATTAAAAGGGAGAACCAGAAGGTAACACAGACATGAGGGATCTCTGGGATAAGAGACGGCCCACCACACCACCGTCAACAAACCCGAGTGAACGTGTGAATGTGAGGGGACGACAGCATACAAATATACCAGTTCACCAAACACTCTATATCCATGCTCCCTCCAGATCTGCACCTTTACCTAAGAAAAAATCTACTGATAAAAGGCTTGACTAAATAAATAAGTTTTCAACCTCGACTTGAACACTGAGACTGTGTCTGAGTCCCGAACACTGGTTGGAAGGCTGTTCCATAACTGTGGGGCTTTATAAGAAAAAGATCTGCGGTAGTCTTCATTATTTGAGGAACCAACAGATAGCCAGCACCTTTTGATCTAAGTAGGCGTGGAGGATCATACTGGTACAAAAGTTCGCTCAGATACTGCGGGGCGAGACCGTTAAGTGCTTTATACGCCAGTAGTAGTATTTTATAATCAATGTGAGATTTGATTGGTAGCCAGTGTAGACTGATTAAAACAGGGGTGATGTGGTCGTATTTCCTAGATCTATTGAGGACTCTTGCTGCTGCATTCTGGACTAACTGAAGCTTATTTATGCACTTACTCACACACCCAGACAGTAAAGCGTTACAGTAGTCTAATCTAGAAGTAACAAAAGCATGAACTAGTTTTTCTGCATCCTGTAACGACATCATATTTCTAATTTTAGCAATATTTCTAAGGTGAAAGAAGGCGAACCTGGTAATATTATTCACGTGAGACTCGAAGGAAAGACTCGGGTCAATATTCACACCAAGTTCTTTGACAGCCGTACATGCTGAAACAGAAACACCATCCAGAGATGCTATGTAATCCGAAAGTTTGCTTCTAGTTGCATGTGGTCCTAGTAAAAGTAGTTCCGTCTTATCTGAGTTGAGCATAAGAAAGTTATTAAGCATCCACTGTCTAATGTCCTTTACACACTCCTCAACACTGTTTAGTTAATTTCTCTCATCTGGCTTTGCTGAAATATACAGCTGTGTGTCATCAGCATAGCAATGGAAGCGAATCCCATGTTTATGAATCATTTCACCAAGAGGCAGCATATATAAATAGAAAAGCAGTGGGCCTAAGACAGATCCTTGAGGAACACCAAACTTTACCTCATAGAGTGTGGAGAACTCACCATTTACTTCCACAAACTGATAGCGATCAGGCAAATAAGACCTGAGCCAAGAGAGAGCTGTTCCCTTTATTCCTACAACGTTATCAAGTCTAGCAAGCAGTATAGTGTGATCAATGGTGTCAAAAGCTGCACTAAGGTCGAGCAAAACAAGTAAGGAGACAAAACCCTGATCAGAGGCCAATAACAGGTCATTTACCACCTTAACTAGCGCCGTCTCTGTGCTATGATGAGGCCGAAATCCTGACTGATACATTTCAAAAATGTTATTCATAAGTAGGTGTGAGCATAACTGCTGTGCTACAACCTTTTCTAAAATTTTGGATATAAAGGGGAGATTTGATATCGGTCTGTAGTTGGACAACTGACATGGGTCAAGGTCAGGTTTCTTAATAAGGGGGTGGATAGCTGCCAGTTTGAAAGATTTAGGTACATAACCAGTGCTAATGGAAGAGTTAATTATTTTTAAAACAGGTTTAATTACCTTTGGAGTTATCTGTTTAAAGAAACCAGTAGGCAAGGGATCGAGAATGCAGGTTGATGGTTTTGATGAGGAGATTAAAGAAATTAAGTCATTCTCATGAATAGGAGTGAAGCTTTGTAGTTGATTGTCCGTTATAATTACACTGCTGTCTACAGGGTTACTTGTAAAATAATTTTGATTTATATTAACCGTCTGGATTTCTTGCCTGATGTTTTCAATTTTATTATTAAAAAAGTTCATAAAATCATTACTACCTATTGATGGTGTGCATGTTAGTGCAGTGCTTTTATTCCCTGTTAATTTTGCTACCGTGCTGAATAAAAATCTAGGATTATGCTTGTTATTTTCTATGAGGGTGGAGAAATATGCTGATCTAGCAGCACTAAGAGATTTTCTATAATTTAGGAGGCTCTCCTTCCATGCAATTTGAAATACTGTTAATTTTGTTTGACGCCATTTACGTTCTAATTTTCGAGTGGTCTGTTTTAAGGTGCGTGTATGATCAGTATACCACTGTGCTAATTTTTTCTGATCATTTTGGTCTTAAGGGGAGCTACATCATCTAGAGTGTAATGTAACGTTGTTTCTAGATGTTCAGTGGCCCAATCGAGCTCTGCGGGGTCTGACGGAGATTTATCTAATATCGTAATTTCTGGAAGATAATTAATAAAACGCGCTGCTGTAGCTGACGTGAAAGTACGCTTAACACGGTAGCGTGGTGATGTAGAAATGCAATGACTTAGGCAAATTTTAAACGAGATTAGATAATGGTCTGAAATAGCTTCATACTGTGGAATTATGACTAAGTTTTTTATTTTTAATTCAAATGTTAACAACAAATCGAGAGTGTGTACACCACTATGAGTGGGTCCTATAACATTCTGATTAATTCCAACTGAATCTAGTATGGACACAACTGCTGCTCTTAAGGAGTCTTCCTGATTATCAAAATGAATATTAAAGTCTCCAACAATTAATGCTTTGTCTAAAGAAGTAGCTAAATTTGTAATGAAATCTGCAAATTCTATCAGAAAATCAGAGTAGGGCCCTGGGGGTCTATAAATAATAATTAGAGGAATTAACTGGCTTGACCTGCTTTCGGACACTGAATATTTTATGTTGGTGTAAAGAACTTCAAAAGTTTTACATTTGTGTTTACTCTTTTGTGTGACGTTTAAATTATTATTATAAATAGCTGCGACTCCACCTCCTCTGCCATTTAGACGGGGTTGGTGTAGGTAACTATACCCAGGGGGACTCGCCTCATTTAGTGCTACATATTCATTCGATTTGATCCACGTTTCTGTCAAACACATTATATTAAACTCCTGGTCGGTAATAATTTCGTTTATAGTAAGCGCTTTTGGTGTGAGAGATCTAATATTCAACAATCCTATTTTTAGATCAGAGGTGCTGGCTGTGCGTTCAGTCCTATTTAATTTAATGTTAATCAGGTTACTTAAACAGACTTTCTGATAACTCCCATATTTTGGATTTGCTCGGGGGACAGACACAGTCTCAATATGGTGGATCCTGAGTGACGACTCTGTGCAGCTAGCAGACGGTCGGTTTAGCCTGTCTGTCTGCTCCCTGGCCTTGGCTCTAAACAGTCACTTGTTAACTAGTGCTGTTCTGAGACTATGACCTATACTACAAGAAATGAGAGCAGCACCTTCCCGGGTGGGATGGACACCGTCCCGCCCTAACAGGCCAGCCTTGCCCTCAAAAATGCTCCAATTATTATTGAAGCCCACATTGTTTTTGGAGCACCACTCGGACATCCAGCAGTTCAGCGACCATAACCTGCTGTAGGCTACATCGCCACATCGCATTGGGATGGGGCCAGAGCATACTACAGCATCGGACATTGCCTTCGCTAATTTACACACCTCTATAACATTACTCTTAGTAACCTCTGACTGTCGAAGGCGTATATCATTAGCTCCTGTGTGAAACACTATTTTAGAGAACCTGTGCTTTCCTAAGAATCTAAGCAGACCTGCTATGTCCAGCGCCCTGGCTCCCGGTATACACATAACCTGTGCTGCTGGTGCCCCTAAAGGTCTAGCTAATTTCAGGTGCCTCAGAATAGAGTCTCCTAAAACCAGAGCTCTTTCAGGTTTCTCAGCGGGTGCTTCACTGAGGAGAGCAAACCTGTTGGACACGCGAAGCGGAGAGGAATGGTGCTCCCGTGAGCGAGCCTTAGCGTTAGCTTTGGCTTTGCGAGTATGCCGCCGAGTCGTCACCCATTCGCCCCGCTGCGAGGGCTCTAATGCCGGAGTCGGGGGAATAGTACCTTCACCTAGGTCATCCAGACTTTCCCCTGCAGAAGTTGGACTGCTCTCACACTCACTACTTCTCTCTAGACTCTGGATGTGCTCCTCTAATGCTAAGATCTTCTCCGTCAAAGAGCAAACTAGCTTACACTTCTCACAGATAAAATAATCGATAACAACGGAGAAAGACTGACTAAACATGTCACACTTCACACACTGAGTGAACTGGATGTTCGCCATAATAGAGAAATTACGTACCTTAATGTGTTTACTGTAGTGTGTGTTCGTAGTTCTGGTAAATGTCCTCCGCTCACTGCTTTCAAACCCTCAAACAGGGAAAAAAGCGCTCTTCCGACAGCAAAAATAGTCGAGACGGAGCCAACGGAAAGTGAACGATGCAGGATATCAAAACGATATTTTGATATTTTTAAGGGAGAAAAGTAAGAAAAAACGTACTATAAAAAATTTAAAACGCCGATACAAACACAATTCCCGGTGAACAGTCCATTGAAAAATCCCCCATTAGCATAAATAACAGCTTTACATACTCTTGGCATCTGGACTGTTTCCTTTCTCCAAACATCCAGCTAAAATTCTTTGCTATGCCTCTGTAAAACTTGCCAAAGCTTGACATTGGGATCCAGTTCATCCCAGTGCAGTTCAACAGGATTCAGGTGCAGTGTCCGGGCAGGTCATTTCATGATTGAAACACTCCAACTGACTGTTTGCTCTCTACATAACACTTACAGAGCTTGGGCGTATGCTTTAGTAATTGTTTTGTTGTATGTTAAAGGTGTTTCCAGTCAAAATTGCATAGTGTTGAATTTTGGAATGGTTGCCATGTTGGTTCCTTTCACCTGAAATAAGTCTCCAACCTTCCCTGCTCCAAAACGTTCACCTAAATGTTTGAATGTGGGGGTGAAGCAGTCTGCTATCATCTTCTCTCCTGTTCTCCATCTTGTATAAGTTCTTCTGTCCAAAATTCTTTGTCTTTTACCGAGTTTGTTGCATGTAAACAAAAGGATCATGAAACCATAAAAGATGATACTTCACTTTTGGCAGACATTGTATATAATCAAAACAAGCTTATATATGAACATTTCTGCTGTTTAAAATAAATGACCCTTTTTTTCCCCTGTCTTTCTCTTTATTAGTATCTCTTCAGGACATCACCATGAGGAAAGCATTCCGCAGCTCCACCATTCAGGACCAGCAGCTGTTCGATCGTGAGTCTCTGCCCATCCCGATGCAGGAGACATACGACCTCTGTGAACAGCCTCCACCACTCAACATTCTCTCGCCTTATAGGTTAGTATTTTTTTAATCCTGCTCTCTAAATAGTTCGTGCTTTGAGAAAAAAAAATTAATAAAGCATCATTAAAATGAAATAATGTAATAAATGCTGAAGCAGCTTTTAAGGTCTACCTTCCCACTGAGGTTTAGGGTATAATTTATATACTTTAGACAGTTGCCATCTATCTATCTATCTATCTATCTATCTATCTATCTATCTATCTATCTATCTATCTATCTATCTATCTATCTATCTATCTATCTATCTATCTATCTATCTATCTATCTATCTATCTCTGTATGTATGTATGTATGTATGTATGTATGTCTGTATATATTGACTATTGACTTTCTATCTATCTATCTACAGTGCCCTCCACAATTATTGGCACCCCTGTTTAAGATGTGGTCGTGGACTTCAAAAAATTCTCAATTTTTTTTTTAACGATTTAGAACCCAAATGCAAAAAAAGAGAAAAATCCAACCTTTTATTTAAGTACATTACTTTGGTGGTAAAAAAATCACACATTTAGAAAAAAACAAAAAACTCGAAATCATGTGTGCCACAATTATTGGCACCCCTGATGTTAATACTTAGTACAACCTCCTTTTGCCAACAAGACAGCACTTAATCTTCTCCTATAACATTTCACAAGATTGGAGAACACAGAGAGAGGGATTTTTGACCATTCTTCTTTGCACAATCTTTCTAGATCATCCAGTGTCCTGGGTCCTCTCTTATGCACTCTTCTCTTTAGCTCGCCCCACAGGTTTTCGATTGGGTTGAGGTCTGGGGACTGAGATGGCCATGGGAGGACCTTGAGTTTGTGACTGCTGAACCACTTTTGTGTAGATTTTGCCACATGTTTTGGATCATTATCCTGCTGAAAGACCCAATGACGACCCATCTTCAGCTTTCTGGCAGAGGCCATCAGGTTTTTATTTAAAATATCCTGGTACTTCAAAGCGTTCATAATGCCATGCACCCTAACAAGGTTCCCAGGGCCTTTGGAAGAGAAACAGGCCCACAGCATCACAGATCCTCCACCATACTTCACGGTGGGCATGAGGTGCTTTTCGGGATACTCTGCCTTCTTTTCTTTTCTTATTATATTTTTCTTTATATTTTGTTATTATATTTATATTTTTTATTCTCCTTTTTTACCCTATTTTATTCCCTCATGCCGGACCGTCGTCAAAAGCATTTCACTGCATGTCGTACCCTGTATGTATGTGTATGTGACAAATAAAATTTGATTTGATTTGATTTGATTTGATACTCATTCGCCAGACCCACTTAGAGTGTTTGTTGCCAAAAAGCTCAATCTTAGTCTCATCTGACCAAAGCACACGATCCCAGTTGAAGTCCCAGTACCGCTTAGCAAACTCCAGACGTTTACGTTTGTGAGTGTTAGTGAGAAAAGGCTTTTTCCTTGCATGCCTCCCAAACAGCTTGTTGGCATGTAGAGAGCGTCTGATGGTTGTTTTGGAGACCCTGTGACCCCAAGATGCCACTCTTTGATGCAATTCTGTGACGGTGAGCTTGGGAAATTTTTTTACTTCTCTTACCATCCTCCTCACTGTGCGTTGTGGCAAGATAAACATGGGAGCTCTTCCAGCCTTGTTTGTCACTGTTCCAGTTGTTTTAAACTTCTTAATGATTCCTCTGACTGTAGATACCGGCAAGTTAAGGCGAGTGGCTATTTTCTTGTAGCCATTGCCTGACTTATGAAGGTCGACACACATTGGCCTTACTTGAATGTGTTCTCTTGTCTTTGGCATGTTGACAAATGGGTAAGAGAATTAGGCCTCTGTGTCACGTCATATTTATACCCCAGGGAAACCATGAATTCATGAATTACTAATTAAAAGTCCCTAAGATACCCTGACCAACCTTAGCAACTACAGAAAAATATATATAAAAAAAAAAAAAAAAAAATTAAATTTTTCAGAGAAATTGTTAGGGGTGCCAATAATTGTGGGCACATGATTCCAAGGTTTTTTTTTTTTAAATGTATGTTTTTTTACCACCAAAGTTATGTACTTAAATGAAAGGTTGGATTTATTTTTATTTTTTTTTTGCATTGTTGTTTTAAAGAAAAGGAGATTTTTTTGAAGTCCACGACCACATCTTAAACAGGGGTGCCAATAATTGTGGAGGGCACTGTATCTATCTATCTATCTATCTATCGTGTGTGTGTGTGTGTGTGTGTGTGTGTGTGTGTGTGTGCTTTTGTGTGTGTTTTTTTTTTTTTATATTTTTTTTTTTTTTTTTTTTTTTTTTTGACTAACTGTCTGTCTGTCTGTCTGTCTGTCTATATTTACTATCTCTCTGTCTGTCTGTCTGTCTTTCAGTCTGTATTTCTGTATTTTTATCTATCTGTCTGTCTGACTGACTGACTGACTGACTGACTGACTGACAGAAGTTCTGGGTTGTAAGAAGGAGCTGCAAGTTCATGTTGGGTCAATCTTTAAAGAACTCGTCGTCTCCCCTTTTGTTTTTTTTATTTTCAATTTATTTTTTAATTAGTATTATGAAAATGGCTCTGGTGATAAAAATGGATTTGGTCTGCAATTATGTTTCGAAAGTCACATTCAATGTAAATTGAAAGTAAATGCATTATTCTTTTCCACTATTCTGCCCTGCCCATGCAGAGGAGTTTAGCAAGAGAAATTTCTACTCTGTACTACTTTTAGTTCCTTAATAAAAGTGAAAATGGTTTAGAGAAACCACAGAAGAAGAACGAATACGGAAATGTGTATATAAATAAATATATTTAGAACATTTGGTCCAATTTAAGATGTATCCAGATATTTCTGCAAAGACTAAAAATAATGGTCCTGTTTCAGAATTAGAATCAGAAATAGCTTTATTACCAAGTATGCTTACACACAAAATTTGACTTGGGGTCAGGAGCTTCCAATGCAGGAGAAGTACAGACATATTGTAGCAGAATAGTAAACCAGACAGTTAAATAATGCAATATATACAGAGTAAAAATATTGTTAAATGAATGTACAGATGTTATTTACAATGGACCATTTGGATTTTATGTATAAATGTGTCAGTTATGATGGACAATGTGTAATTATGAATATTTAAATTGTTCATGCTGAGTATAGCCTGCAGGAAAAAGCTGTTTTTGTGCCTGGCTGTTCTGGTGGACGGAGCTCTGTAGCGCCGACCAGAAGGCAACAGTTCGAAAAGAGTGTGGGCTGGGGTCCAAAGTGAATCTCTTAGCCCTTTACTTTGGATGAGTAAAGGTCCTGAAAATTGGGCAGTAGGGTACCAATAATCCTCTCAGCAGTCCTGACCATCTGCTGTAGAATCTAAATGCACAGCAATTAAACCGGTTGTGTGTAAAGTTGGATGAGACACCTTTTAAACAGACGGCCAGACGATGACATACCTGATAGTTGGAAGTCAAAATAAGAAGTGTCTTTAGCACTTTGGGCTCTGAGGGTCTCCCTGGGTTTGGTAATGTAATTGAGAAAGCTAATTTGGATGCTGACAAAAATTTCACAGCCAGACCATGGTAAAAACACTCTGTACCCCCTGTCACTATATCTAGGAGACACCAGATGATCATCTATTTCTGTCTGAAATATGAGACTACCAACTACAGGATATCCTTTGCTTTACATACCCTTGTCTGCTGTCACGTTTATTCGTGTGAATTTGGATTTCGAAAAAAGCACACCAGAGGATGTTAAGAGTTGGTCAGAAGTTCAAGCTGGTCCACAATGGCAGTCCAGGACACACAGGTGGTTTGGTGAGAGAACAGAGCATAACTAATCCTCTAGGGCATGATTTGCTGATAGTCCTGGCATCAATATAAAGGTATATTGAGTTGGATTTTAGCTGAAGCATTGGAAAACATTAGATAAGGGATTATTGATTGCATTGTCGTCATCATACACCATATACTTGGCCACCACCAGGAGCAAACATTCACTCTACAAAGGTGAGAATCCCGGGTCAATTGTCCACGGAAGTGTTGTCATTGCTAGGATACCGTTGAGATAGTGATAGTACACGGACCAGAGTATCTGGTTGGGTTGCTTTCAAGATATTTTCCGACCTCTTCAATACACCACGGTTTGGATGTAGATCTTTCATATACTTTTGCTCACATGATGAAGGAGTAGAAATTCACTATAGATCCAATGTCCCCTGCGCATGTGATGTAACAGGTCAGATTGCCTTGCATTTAGGTTAGCACTAGTACTCAGCGCATTCCCAAAATGTCTTTAAGATGCCTTAGAACTCTTGCAATACCCTGCCTTTAGGGTACTACCTATATCTTTATACGATTAGCTGTTATGTAGACAGTCACAACAGCAGGTGCTGTGACAGACCAACCTCTTGAGCTAGCATGTGTAATCTCTACAACTAAAGAGGAATACTAAGAAGAATCATTTAATTCAGGTAGAGACTGTGCAGTTTATTGACTTGACTAAGGCTTCTTCTTCAGGATCAATTTCAAAATCATTGCTTATCTGCACTGAAACGTTTGAAACGCTTACATCCCTGTACTGTGCATGAGAAAGGGCACTTTGAGCTAGGCCATTTACGCTTGATGTTTATTTCATTTCCAGCTTTTTCGAAAGGTGCGTTTTCAAATTAGGGACGTTTTCAAAAAGCCACATTCGTGTTGATTGAAAACGCTATTTCAGTGTGGACGGTAATCCAAAACGGAGAGAAAAAAAATGTTTTTTTAGAGGAAAACGTATGTGTGGACATGACAGACCTAAGGTGGCAAAAGGAGCTTCCTTGAAAGAACACATGTCTATCATGGGGAAGTGGTAGCTCAGTGGATAAGAAGGACTTTTAATTAGAGGAAAAAAAAAGACACAAGCCATTAAATTGCTAATTTACACTATGTAAATATGGTGGCACTGATTGGTGTGGACAGAGGTGCAAAAATGGGGTATGTGGTATATGCAGTGCATAGATCTTGCCACACATGAGGTGGCGCCATTGCATGTAGTGTATTTATTATTGTGTTTACCCCTCTTTTTTTGGGAGGGGTAGGGGGACTTCAACAATGATCTCGCATACCACTGAGCAAATGTGCAGTTGCACCCCTGGGTACATGACCACGCAACTGCCATTTGCAGACTTTCAATGAACGTTGAACGGAGCATCTCCATTAGTAAAACTGGGAATGCTGCACCTATTTTAGTGTTTTGGTGGAATCTAGAGCATGTTCTTTCCATCCCGAGATGACCCCAGGGGTGGTTTAGAGTCAGAAACAGGTAATCTAGAAATGTGAGATCCAATGTGTATTTTTCAGATTTTTTTTTCCATTTGTGCCCTTGCATGATATTCCCTTCGAGGTATTCTTCATGCAAAAAAATTGTTAATAATGCAGATGGCTCACTGCAAGGCTGGGGGTGTGTGGGAACACTGGACACTGGACAACCTGTTTGCATTTAGAAAATGAAAGCTGTGTGCTGCAATGTTTACAGGAACCTAACAGGGTCATATACACTAGTGTAGACAGTAGGAATGTGTAGTAGGAATGTGTTGCTCTGCAACTCTATATAGAGCAGATGGTTCACTTTTATTTCTTTGGTTCAGACAGTCAGCAAATCACAAGTCGAATAAAATGCTTTTTGACTGGTTCTGTTCTGTCTCCAGGAAGATGCAGCTCTACCTCTGGCATGTTAATCTGTATTTTGTTTGACTCTCAGGAGAAGAAACGCTTTAGAGAAAATGGTATTAGAGACGAGAAATCAACTGAAATATAAAATATATGTCACTTTCTGCATAATAAAAGTATAGCGCCTCTACTAATAATTATATATAAATGAATTGTTTTTTTTTTTTTTACCAATGCAAGGATGTTAAAATGCAATAAAAATGCCAACTTGTAAGTATCTGACGCATGCTTTTTTTTTTTTATTCCGATGTGCTGATGCAATTCAGTGAATCTTAAAATCGACATACAATACTATGACATTGTTTGAAAGCATCAAGAAAGCACAACATCTCAAACGATGTTATGTAGAGTGAACAATGAGCAATCCAAAACATAGTAATGTGCCTGTGTGTTTAAACCGCAAATTCACAACCTTTACCATGAGATTGTTGATATAGAAGATTTGGAACACTTGTGGCAAAGATGAAATCGATCTGCTCGTGTGTATTGCGGTACACCGTAGAGAGAATATCTTTTTCCTTTCACTGCCATTATACATATACAGTATCTATGTATATACTTAGGGAGACTACAAAGAGTAAATTGGGGACTTCCATTGGGAACCTCCATTGATTCTTATCCCCAATAAAACTCTGATTCACTGGATATGTGAATTGTAAACAATGTAGCATTATTTATGAATGTTGTTTGCTCTTTGCTCTGGTTTTAAAAGAAAATGGAAGGGTACATATTTTCTGTAGTTGTAGTTTGTAAGTGTAGCAGGTTTGGTGCTATGTGGCCACACTCATTGTTCTTTTGTCAAACAAAGTAAAAACAAAACAGTAGTGTTAAGAAGAAAATGAGTTTTTCTGTTTATTAGGCTTTTTATTAGGCCTCATGGGTTAGTCATGTGTTTCAGGGCCTGCGGATGTATGATCATGAATAAGGTCAAGTAGAAGTTTTTTTGTTCGGTTAAGGGTTATTGAGTCAGACTGACAGCTCTGTAGGGGGCGCTTGGATGCTCTTTTTGGGATCTTGACCTTGCAAGAGAATGCAGATAAACTAAATAAGTTTTAAAATCCAGATGTATGTCCCTAAGACAGCCACTGAATAGGATGCAGGGTGCTGTAGGTGATGCGCTGATGCTGATTCTGATGTTCTTGTAAGTGCTAGGTCAGTTATAAATTCTGATCAAAATTTGTATAAACACATGAGGGATCACATACCGTACTTGTGACCAGGTGACCCAATACTTTTTGCAATATAGAATAGATTGATAGAAAACTCGTAATCGCGTTCATTCAGGACCAAAGCTTTGAACAGACGCTGTGCAGGGCAGGAGAGCAAACGGAAACAAATACCACCTCATACCAAACATTTCAGCAAGATCTCACAAACCTCACACACAGATTCACACAAAGCATATGTCGAAGGGGATTTCAGTAATCCTGCTACTCTCATCTGGACATAAACACTCACCATAACTTTCTTTACAAAGGAAGAACAAGTGCATTAACAAACAAAAAGAAAGTGAACCAAAAAGAGAATGAAAATGTGCAGAAGCTGTTGAGCGAGTGCAGAATATATGTATATAAGATCTTATCAGTTAAAATAAACATGGTGGATTTTGGTGCTGATTTGAGACTTGGCGCATCAGTAAAACAAATGTTTAGTGATTAATTAGTTTTCGGTTTATTATTTTTTTATTTATGAGTAAAAAAAGGACGTAAGGTTATAATTTTGTCTTCTTTATATTTTTTTAGGGTTTTTTAGAAATGGTCAAACAGAAATGTGCGCTGCATTAAGCGCCTTAATAAAATTCATTAATAAAAAAAAGCAAACCTGAAAAAGTAAGTATTTCAGGAAGAGTTAGGTCTGCTCCTGTATATATCTTACTTAGATACTTAAAAAATTAAGAACGATACATAAATAATTAAAGAAGTATCAAAAATAATAAACATAACATGTCTATACATCGACCAGGCATAACTTTATGACCAGGCAACTAATCAGGAATAACATTATGACCACATACCTAATATTGTGTTGCTCCCTTTTTTCTGCCAAAACAGTCCTGACCTGTCGAGCATCAACAGCATGAGCTTATTCAGCAGTTTGAGCTACAGGAGCTTGTCTGTTGAATCGGACCACACGGTCCAGCCTTCACTCTCCACTGAGCCTCGGCCGCACACGACCCTGTGACCAGTTCACCACTGTTCCTTGGAGCACTATTGATAGATACTGACCACTGCAAACTGGGAACATCCCACAAGAGCTACACTCTGACCCAGTTGTCTAGACGTCACAATCTGTCAAACTCCTCAAATCCTTACGCTCGTACATTTTCCCTGCTTCTAACACGTCAACTTTGAGGACAAAATGTTCACTTGCTGCCAGATAAATAATTCCACCCACTAACAGGTGTCATGATGAAGATCATCAGTTTTCTTCACTTCACCGCTTATAATGTTACACCTGATCGGTCTAGATAGAACATTACATCTGTAGTCGATTGGGCCCCTAAATACTTGGGCCCCTAAATGAAACAACAAGTAGTTGTTTTATTTAGGGGCCCAAGTACCACAATCAACTTGTTTGGGTTTTTTTTTTGGTTAAAAGATCAGGAATGGACGGTTTTATAACATTCAAAAAACAGGTGAAATACAATAAATTTCTATTAAGGAGTCTGTGGAATAATTTTTATCGTTATAGTGGTAAAAATCCCGTTTTTAGGATGCAGAATGCGGATTTTATGCTGGTTATTGATGTCTCATATTTCATTCATTTAAATTGATATCCATAGATTTACTCCAATTGTGGTTTTTAATTAAGCCTTCTTCATAAACATGGAATGTATTAAAGATTCATCATCTCACCCTCTCTCTCTCTCTCTCTCTCTCTCTCTCTCTCTCTCTCTCTCTCTCTCTCTCTCTCACACACACACACACACACTTTCTCACCCTCACTCTGTCTGTTTTCTCACGTTCCCTCATTACTCTAGAAGAACTTCAGCACCTGCGGCTGCTTCTTCTAGATGTGACAGCTGCTCCATCCATCACTCCTTCTTGCACTCGTCCTTCCTTCAGCACATTCTCCTTTTCTCTTCTCACAACTGTTCATTTTTTTTCCGTCTCGCTCCTCTGGCTGCTGTTATTTCCGCTTCAGCTTCTCGCTTATTTTCCCCCCATGTTGCACTCCTTTAACTTTTTTTTTCTAGTCCTGTTTTAACAACAGTGTTCGAGTTGCATCCTAAATAGAGCACAGTGCACTGCAGCATTTGGGGAAAAAAATGCATTGCTCATCCTTAAAACATCATGTAGACTAAATCCGACATGATTTCCACAAGGTAATGACTGAACCTATAAGGTAATATCAATATAGATAGCAAGATTCAGTACACACTTTGCAAATAAGACAGTTTCTGTTGCATTTCAATAAATTTTTTCTATTCATATCATTTCACAAAATTTCACATTACTTCGAAGGATCAAAAATGGCTGATATTAAACTAGTATACGATTGTAATTGCTGCAGGGTTTAAGTGCTTCATTCCTCTTAACTCTTCAATACTGCCCAAATTACTTAAATACATATTTTTTTTCTGAAAGGCTTTTTAATTGATATTGACTCTTAAAGTTATGTTTTTGCACTTAATAGAACAAGCGGTTGTAGCCGAGTAAAAGAGAGAACCGCATAGTAAAAGTTTTCTCTTTTCCTTTTTTGAACATTTCAGTTTTTTTATTGTTTACGTATTTTTTTTATTTTTCTTTGTCTTCTCCCGGTTCCAAAAGCCCAAATTTAGCAGCGTTATAAAGAAACAAGTGTAGATTTGAGCCTAAGAAATAGCATATGCACTTCTCCTATAATTACATGTTATAAGTATGAAAGCTTTGTCCTCATTTCTATCTAATTTGCATGAAGCACGCCCAAACACATGCATAAATTAAATCTTTATAAATAGCGTAAAAGATGTGAATAAAATAAACAATGCATTGAAATAATAACGGAAAAGAAAAAGAAAGTGGTTTTCCTTTCAATCCTTTGTTTTTCCTACAATAAATTATGTAATACAGGCCTACATATCATAAAAGAACATGGAATTATGTAGTAAATAAAATTAGTGTTAACCAAGAATGTTTTATATTATAGATTGTCCGAAATTCATATTGAGGACCACAAACACACCTCTAGGTTGTGTCAGAGCTATTTGCTCAAGAAAAAGGATGATGGAGTGCCGCATTTAATGTCCTGACCTCTATAATCACCTGATTTTAATTCCAGTTGAGATGATTTGTAGAAGTCGAACCAGGGAGTGAAGGATAAGCAGCCAACAAGCATTTAAACAGTCTTTTAGCAATTATATGAAATGTAACAAAATGTTACAACTCTTGGAAAGGCAAACCTGTGAATTAAAAACAAACTATTCCAGGTGACTGTTTTGTGGATCTAATAACAGAAAAAAATGGCATAAAATTTAAAAGCTGTCATTAAAACTAAATGTAGTTACTTTGGACAATCTAAAATATTTGAATTGTGTAAAAATGTCAATGGCTGTACGTCCATCAGCGATGATCTAGTTGTTGTAGTTCCCAGCCCACAGCAGTTATTATTTCAGCGTGTGGAACGCCTAACCTGTCATGAAACTGAACAAGAGATGATTCTGTGGGAACGGTGAAAGGTTGTCTTAGGATGGATCAGGGGACTTTTCTATACCGAATCTTATTAGGCATTAGTAAAACGATAGACTTAGTGTATAAATGTAGCAGAGTATTTCGAAAAATACATGCAGATTCCACTCCTTGATTTTTGTATTTAATAAAGTGTTTTTTAAAGTGCAAATGTTTAACTAGAACGCACCTCTAACTCTAAGAACTGCTCCCATTAGAGGGTGCCACTGCGGATCATCCGTATACATACTACCGTGTCCTCTACATCTGCCTCTTTCAAACCAACTAGCTGCATGTTTTTCCTCACCACATCCATAAACCTCCTTTTTGGCCTTCCTCTTTTCCTCCCTCATCTATTTCTCCCTATTCCTGCTATGTTATCTATAGACTTTTTTTTTTTTATCGCTAATGTACTAGTTAAAGCTAAACTTCTTCACTGGCATGATGCTGGTTCTGGTGCTGGTTTCCCATCTTGCATTTCATACAGTTTTTTTGTTTCATGCTTGTTGAATCCCTTGGCTTTGTTTCGGCATGTTTTCCTTAACTCCTGCAGCTGTTGCGCCCACAGGGTCACTTCCAGCTCAGAAGATTTAATAATACAGAGTGAAATCACAGTCCAGTAGTCAGGGTCAAAACTGGGCAGAAGACATCAATATCTCATAAGATTTGAGGCCAAAGTAAACACAGGTTCACCAAGAGTCATGAAGACAAGCACAAGGGACATGACTCAGACGTTAGGATTAAAGAGAATAGCAAAGCTTTGTGCTGAATTTGTTCCTATGAACAGTTCAGATTTTGGGAATGGAGAATACTTATTTGTATGTTGTTGTATTTCATTGTAACTCACCTGTTACAGCTGAATAGGTTAATGAGGTTACTGTAGGTTGATGATTATTACAGAATGACAGACCTGATTTCACAAGAAGGAAAAAAAAAATATTTAGGTATCATGAGCCTTGGGTGGTTCCATGAAATTCCGGAGTAAGAACGGGAGCTTTGAGGAGGGATTGGACTGTAGTTAATGTCAACAGACAGCTAAATTGACTTCTTTTCGCTTTTTATCATGATCACTGCACCCCGCAACATTGTATATCTGCTATAAATGGACATTCGGTGCAACCCAGATGAGTATGGGTTCCCTCTTGCGTCTGGTTCCTCTCAAGGTTTCTTCCTTATGCCGTCTCCGGGAGCCACCGGTTCACTCATCAGGGACAAACTAACTTATAAAGAACATATTTAATTTTAATCACCACATTATCTGTGTAAAGCTGCTTTGAGACAATGTTCATTGTTAAAAGCGCTATACAAATAAACATTTATTGAATTAAATAAGTGTTTAACACAAGAACAGTTGAAATATTACTTGCAGCTCAAGTGATCTGATGGAATAAATATATTCCTGCATGAAATCGTAGTCAGAATAATAGTTGGGTTTAAAACAGGCTTAAGGAGATGATGAGAGGAAAAGGTGGCATGAATGAGCTTTACATAAAACTACCACGTAAAGGAGAAATAGAAAATCCCAGTGACACGTTGCTGCAGCTCAGGTTGCTCCTTTGTAATTTTCTTGTCACCACTCGTGAGTATAAAAAAATCAATGCACAGCAGCATTTTCCCTTTGAGTAAATTGTATTTTGTATTGTAGTTAAACTCTGGAAGAAAAAAAAATACTCCGGCCGAGGAATTTAATAGAATTTGGATTAGTCTCGCTCTGTTTTTTTGGGCACTGGAGTCAAAAATCTGTACATCCAAAACGGTCTTATATTGATAGAATAAACTCACAGTTATAAATGTTAACCTGTCATATGATCCTGACAGAAAAATGGGTTATGACATAAGCGTGTGCTGTTTTCTGTAGGGATGATGGGAAGCAGGCTCTGAAGTTCTACACCAACCCATCCTACTTCTTCGACCTGTGGCGGGAGAAGATGCTGCAGGATACAGAGGACAAGAGGAAGGAAAAAAGAAAGCAGAAGGTATGGAGAGGAAGGAAAATAATGAATGGTGGCATTCAGAGAAAGCGCTAATGTTTACTGTGTATATGCATAATAATCAGAGGATGATTTAAAGGAAAGAGTTCATTAATTCATTCATTCATTCATTGTCCCAGAGTTCCTCGTTGCACGCTCGCATTCGCACGTTCGTTCACTTATAGAGCAATTTAGCATCGAATAATTAGGAAGACGGAACTGGAGAATCCAGTGGTAACCCACATGGACTTCGAGCGAACCCAATAATCGAATCAATCAATGCTAATTTTATAACTAATCTAGTTTTTGTATATTTGAAGCTATACACCTTCAGTCACCTTGTGCTGGCTTTTAATTTCCATGCTTATAATGTTAATTCTCTTGACTTTTCTCTAAGGGTCATAAAGGATATAGAGTAGACTTTAGGATTTACAAGGCATTGTAATCGGCAAGGCTTTGTGCTAAGAATGTATCTAAAAGTCGTTCAGGTCAGAGTCTGGGAAATGAAATGTCCTGGGACCGTGTTACAGCATGACCCCATTGAGGTCACTCCCAGCTCGGAAAGGTTTATTAATAAAGAGTGAAATAACAGTCCAGAAGTCAGGGTCAAAACTGGGCAGAGGACATCAATATCTAAGGTTCGAGGCCAAAGTAAGCAAAAAAGGATAAGGATCACACCGTAGGATCACAAGGCACAAATATTGGCAAGACTTTGCACAGAGGACATATCTGAAAGCCGCTCAGGGTCCGGGAAAGAAAAATGTCCTGGTACTGCGTTACTGTATGACCCAGGAGGTTACTTCCAGCTCGGAAGATTTAGTAATGAAGAGAAAGCTCGCAGTCCAGGAGTCCACAGTCAAAACTGGGCAGAGGCCATCAATATCTTCGGTTCGAGGCCAAAGTTGGCAAAAGTGAATCGTGTTGAGAACATATCTAAAATCCGTTCAGGTCAGGTTCATGGGTTCATAGGTTAATGAGATTGCTTTGGGATCATAATAAATATAAATATAATCACACATGGTCACATGATCCAGCATTTCTTCCCAGCACCATGACTTTTAGCCATTTGTTAGCTGTTTTGTTAGCGCTAACCCCAGTAAAGCGGCTCCTGTTTAGTTTGCCGCAGTACCGTCGGGCTTCTGGATAACGACAGGAAATGTTTTTTATTAACAGTTATGTAAATGATCCGAGTTGCCATGGCAACAAAATGCCGATGGCCAGCAGTATTTTTCGGTGTTTAAACCACGAACGGGCGTTTTGGAGGTGGAATTGAGTGAAACGATAGATCTGTTAGACAATTAGACACCAGCGCTGGCGGCTTGTTGATGGAAAGGCGCTGTGAGGCCCTGCTGTGAATCAGTCTGGTAGTGTGTGTGTGTGTGTGTGTGTGTGTGTGTGTATGTGTGTGGTGTGTGTGTGTGTGTGGTGTGTGTGTGTGAGAGAGAGAGAGAGAGAGAGAGAGAAGCAGTGTAGGTGGTATGTATGCTTGGATGGATGTCCCCCCTCCCACCAACACCCCCACCCCCATCATTAGAGCCCACTACTGCTAACACAGATTGGAAGCTCTCGTGTTGACTGCTTCTAAATTACACACACACACACACACACACACACACACACACACACACACACACACACACACACACACACACACACACATACACACAAGCACACACAATGCAGACCTCCCTCACTCCACCACCAGAGGCTAATCAGTAGCTAATCAGAAGCAGATTGTGTTTCTATGCATGAGGGCAGTTTCTTTCTCTCCCTCTCTCGTTCTTCTCTTCCATTTCCACTGTTATTTCTTCTATATCGGCCCCTGCGGCAGCATTTTAAAGTGTGTGTGTGTTTGTATATGTGTGTGTGTTTGTGTGTGTGTGTGTGTGTGTGTGTGTGTTTTTATATGTTCCATTTATGGGTTTTATTATAATAAAAGAAAAGATTATAATAAAAGAGAAGGCACTGGATCCCCTGGATAACCCTGGCTCAGCCCGGCCCCACCACTCCATAAGCAAAAGGAATAATGCGACACAAGTGAGAAGTGTGTGTGAAGTGTGTAATGAATCCTTTTGCAGTGGATGGCATTCCTGCAGCACATAATAACAGCCTGACATAGAAAGTCTGTGCTCAGTCGTAACTATAAAAGCTCAACCCCTTTTGTTCGGATTATAAATGGCTCCTGTCAGTCAGTCTGCTGGCAAACCAAATACAATTTCCATTAAAGAAAGAAGAGTCATAAAATAAATTGCAGGTGTTCAGTGATCTAAAAAAAGCAATAGGGTTTATAGTAAATAAGACCACTAGCTGCTGCAGGAGATCCTCCTAAACATTAACTCCAAAAACGGATTGATTTGAACTATAATTACTATAATACATACAATGCAATACAATGAACACATACCATGAACAGATTTTGCATTCAGTATAGATAGATAGATGGGATGTGAGGAGTCTTGATGATGATGTGAGCTCTGCACAGATATCTGCTGTGGTGAAGGTGTTCAATGGCAGGTAGTTGGGTTCCAGTGATGCGTTGGGCGGTTCAGATCAGCCTTTGCAGGGCTTTAATTCACACACAGTAGAGCCTCCATATAATACAGTGATGGTCAGGATGCTGTCGATAATGCAGTGGTAAAAACTCCTTAAAATCCCTGTGGACTGATAAGTTTTCTTAAGACTCCTCAAGAAGAACAGACGCTGTTGTGCCTTCCTAACCAGATCTGAAGTGTTCTGGTGCCAGGACAGATCTTAAGAAATGTAAACTCCCAAGAACTTAAAGCTGCATTGATTTAGACTGGGGAGTGTTACATTTTTCAAAAGTCCACAATGAGCTCTTTAGTATTCATGGCATTGAGGGTCAGGTTGTTGGTGGCACACCATGGTAATATCACCATGGTAATAAGTTTGGGTTCTCTTTTGAGTCTGGTTCTTCTTAAAGTTTCTTGTTAATTCCATCTTTTCCTTGCCACTTTTGCACTGGTTCGTGCATTAGGGATGGATTTATAATATATATGGTTCCCTGGTGGTCTAGTGGTTAGGATGCGGCGCTCTCATCAAATTGTACCATACTATATGGACATATTGAAGAGTGAAAAGTCGGTTGGACCAGATGACCGGAATACGCATGGGGATGTTTATAACAGATGGCAGTGGAATTTTTAACCAGGTTGTTCAACAAGATTGGGGAAGGTGAGACGATGCCTGAGCAATGAAGAAGGAGTTTGCTGGTACTGATCTTTAAGCATAAGGGAGATGTGCAGACCTGCAGTAACTACAGGGGAATAAAGTTGATCATTCACACTATGACGTTTTGGGAAAAAGTAGTGGAAGTCAGGCTGAGAGAAGAGGTAACCATCTGTGAGCAACAGTATGGTTTCATGCTGAAGAAGAGCACCACAGACACATTGTTTGCTTTGAGAATGTTGATGGAGAAGTATAGAGAAGGTCAGAAGGAGTTGCTTTGTGTGTTTGTGGATTTGGAGAAAGCGTACGACAGTGTACCGAGAGGGGAGTTGTGGTATTGTATTAGGAAGCCAGGTGGGTTTATGGATGTGGTGAGGGAGGACATGCAGGTTGTTGGGTTGAAAGAGGCAGATAAAGAGGACATAGAGGAATGGAGAAGGATGATCCGCTATGGTTACCACTAATTGGAGAAGCCGAAAGAAGAAGAAGGAGATACTATATGGTCAAATGCTTGTGGACATCTGACTGAAAGATTGGTACCATTTCCCCATTTAGACCCATTTGCTGTTATAATAACTTATACACTTCTTGGAAAATGTTCCACTTGATTTTGGATTGTGCTTGTGGAGATTTGTACAACTATGTGCATCTGACCCTTCGGTAAAAGTGTGGCTCAATAGTGTCTCAATATTTTTGTTTATATTGTGTATTTCCTGTTTTTGTTGCTGTGGGGATATAATTTTGTAGATTCTGTATGAAATATTCCACTCAGTGAAAACGAGATTTTAAGTTCCCTCAAGCCACTTTCTCAGCTAATGCTATTTAAAAAAAAATATCCCACATTTATTAGTGTGTTGTAATATATTTTTTTTATATAATATGGCTGAAGAAAGTCTTCATTAGCTATACAGCTCATTAGCTAACAAGGCTAAAAATCTGTTCTGTGTAATGTACCAAGAGAATATGTTTAGCTAACTTCTCATGCCAGGCAACGTAGCTAACTCTCGTTTTAGCCGTTCTGAAGGCAGGTGTATTAGACCAGCACTTATTTCCTGACCAGACCTCTAATGCTAGTCATTTGCACATAAACTAGCTTACATCTTTCATAGAGTGTGACATGATGGAAGCCAGTAACATTCAATCAACCTCTGTGTGATGCTAAAAGCAGGGGAAGGCTATTCGTTCTCATTAGATTAGCTCTATGTGTGTGTGTGTGTGTGTGTGTGTGTGTGTGTGTGTGTGTGTGTGTGTGTGTGTTAGGTGGGGGAGGCCCTGTATTCTACAGCATTAGAGTGGAGTAGATTAGGTTAGCACATAAGTAATGGGCTTGCGGCGATGGTGAAAGTGCTGGAGCAAGCGGTCACATCCACTTTGTCCCCACTCCTATTCTCGCATATATTAATGCTGACACCCAAATACACACAGTTAAATGTATTTTAGTGAAATGTATAAAAATTTGAATTTTTTAAAATTTGCTATTAATAAAGAAGGAGTTAGTTTAAAGAGAACCTACTATGAAATACATGCTCACCTGTACACCTGCTCAGACAATTATCCGATTACAGTGCAAATACCATTGTAGCTGCCTATTGCTATCTATAAACGAGACACAGAGAGTTTCCGACTGGTGCTTCTTTCTTTATTTCGCTCGTGAAGAGCACCATTAAACTTTTAGTTTGCGTAGCACCGTGAAACTATACAAAGAAACAACATAACAAATAAATACGACTAATAAAAAATACTATAAAGTTCACATTTACAGAGAAACATATAAAATATAAATGATAAAGTGAATGAAGACAATATGAAACAATTAATTAACAAACAAAGCTCAATGATTAACATGTACATGCTAACAAGCTCATAGGACTTTGAAATAAACTACAACACTTAACATATGTCGACATCACATACCTCGCTCCGCTTTACCAAAGGGAACTAAGATGAAATCCAGCAGACTTTAGCCTCTCAAGAAAACAACTTTTCTTATGGCAAAAAAAAAAAAGTTGTGATTAAGTCAAGAAAACACGAAAGAAAAAATATCACAATGCATGGCCTTTTAGGACTTTTGTACGAGAACTGCGGTTGTGTTCATCATATTGCAAATTCTTTGCGATGAATTCTTTGCGAGTTTGACTGTGGTATGGTTTTTGCTTCTTCCAGTCAGATTGAATTGTGTGAATCAGAACCTTCTGATTGCATAGGATCTTTACACACAATGTCTGGCAGAATGATGCAGTAAAAAAAAACATTAAATCAGGGATAACTCTCTAAGTGTCTTTTGATGAGAGGTGACGGTTTGAGATGATATAAAGGATCCTGCGATGGTAGGAATCTGTAGTCGGAGTGCAGGGTCAGAAGTGGTAAAGCATCCGTGGAGCACTGAGGGTTAAGGGCCTTCTAATAAAGAAGGAATAGATATGTTCTTTATAAGTGTAAGTTTGCCCCTAATGAGCGAGCCGGTGGCGACAGTGGTGAAGGAAAAAACTCCCCAAGATGGAATAACGAAGAAACCTTGAGAGGAACCAGACTTAAGAGGGAACCCATCCTCATTTGGGTTGCACAGAATGTCCATTTATTGCAGATAAACTATGTTGTGGGGTACAGTAATGGTGATCAGATGCAAACTGTAGTCCTGAGTCAGTGTAGCAGACTGTTGACATTAACTACAGTCCAAATCCATCCTCAAAGCTCAAGTGTTACTCTGTTTTTTCATGGATCCCCAGGCTGTTGATGAGAAACCATCACCAGGTGCTCAGAGTGGCCTCCAATCGAAGAGAACACTATCCAGAGGCAAGCGAGGACTCAGACCGATACAGTATCAATAGCAGAGCCAAACATTTATACTTTTTTATTCAAGTAAACGTAAAATATATTTTCAAAACAGACTAATGTAAAACAGGTTGTGTTCAGAATGAGAGTTTAAACACATTTATTGTGTTCAGTGAAGAATAAACCACTTCACAAATCTACAGTATCTTAAAGCTGTTTGGAAAGATTGCTGAAAGAAGCCTCTGGCAAGACTTAGCATTTGAATTGGAAACGTTAAACCCTGGAACGTTTTTTTCACCAAGGAAAATGAAACTGAATACAAGGAGACTTCCATATCCTGATTAGCTGCTGGTGTTTTGTTGTTAAATCATTTATCTTTTATTATCTTTTTATTATTTATGAACTTGGAGAGCCTGGTCTCACCTTCAATCACTGTGCAGGTCTAGGAGCTAGAACAACTGAGTCACTAGCAAACATCAAGCATTGTCTCAAAGGCTTCCAGAAGTACCACTAGTCTTCTTTACTTTTCTAATTATTGTAACGTCCCAGTCTAGGGTTGGGCACACAGCATGATTAAAGGCACGGGGTGGTGGAAATGAGGTTAATGGGAATGTATTTGGTATATGAGTGATGAAAATGACACAAACACTGGGGTATCATAAAACGGGAGGTATATTGTAAAATGTCTAATACAGCACCGGGATAGACTTCAGGGTAGACCAAGGCCAAAATAATAAACACTAAATCACCTACAACCAAACCCAAAAGAACAAGAAAACACTTACTTTACTTCCATACAAAAAACAGGGACGAAACCCAGACCCAAGAGAAATGGCAGCCACACTTCTACTACCGGTAAACAACACAACACATACAGTTGTGTTCAAAATTATTCAACCCCCACTGAAATTGATTGTTTTGGTCGGTTTGACATTGATTATGATCATTCAGTCATTCTGCTTACAATTAAATCAAAGAGGCATGTGTAGGTCAGACAAATATAACATAACATTTATAATGAAATAACCACAAATGTCTTTTCTGAGCTCACATCATTATCAGTTTTATGCAACCCTCAAGTGACATTCAATCTTAGTACTTTGTACAACATCCTTTTACAGTTATAACAGCTTTTAAACGTGAAGCATAGCTTGACACAAGTGTCTTGCAGCGATCTACGGGTATCTTCGCCCATTCATCATGGGCAAAAGCCTCCAGTTCAGTCACAATTTTAGGCTTGCGCACTGCAACTGCTTCCTTTAAATCCCACCAGAGGTTCTCAATCGGATTTAAGTCTGGTGACTGCGATGGCCACTTCAAAATGTTCCAGCCTTTAATCTGCAACCATGCTCTAGTGGACTTGGAGGTATGCTTGGGATCATTGTCCTGTTGAAAGGTCCAACGTCTTCCAAGCCTCAGGTTTTGGACGGACTGCATCACATTGTCATCCAATATCTCCTGTTACTGAAGAGAATTCATGGTACCTTGCACACGCTGAAGCTTCCCAGTACCTGCAGAAGCAAAACAGCCCCAAAGCATGATTGACCCCCCGCCATGCTTCACAGTAGGCAAGGTGTTCTTTTCTTCATAGGCCTTGTTCTTCCTCCTCCAAACATAGCGTTGATCCATGGGCCCAAACAGTTCTAATTTTGTTTCATCAGTCCACAGAACACTATCCCAAAACTTCTGTGGTTTGTCCACATGACTTTTGGCATACTGCAGTCGACTCTTCTTATTCTTTGGGGACAGCAAGGGGGTGCGCCTGGGAGTTCTGGCATGGAGGCCTTCATTACGCAGGGTGCGCCGTATTGTCTGAGCAGAAACTTCAGTACCCACATCTGACAAATCTTTTCTCAGTTCCTCAGCAGTCACACGGGGACTTTTCTCCACTCTACGCTTCAGGTAGCGCACAGCAGTCGAAGTCAGCATCTTCTTTCTGCCACGACCAGGTAGCGTTTCAACAGTGCCCTTTGCCTTGAATTTGCGAATGATGCTTCCTATGGTGTCTCTTGGTATGTTTAACATCTTTGCAATCTTCTTATAGCCATTGCCCTTCCTGTGAAGAGTAATCACCTGTTCTCTTGTCTTCCTGGACCATTCTCTTGACCTCACCATGTTTGTAACCACACCAGTAAATGTCTAGAAGGAGCTGAGTATCACAGTCATTTTAAAGCTGCCTAATTGGTGCTTATTAGGCTTTATTGCTGCTCCCTGATATCCACAGGTGTTTTCAATACCTGATTGAAAACACTTCATTGAACCTCTGTTCTTCAGAGTGGTAGTCTTTAAGGGTTTGAATAATTATGTCAATGAAGAATTCACAAAAGAAACATTTACTACTGTATTACAAAACTAATTGATGTCATTTTAGTTGCATATGGTTCTTTAAGAAGTCCTTGTAGGATTTCATTCTGAATACAATTACAAATGTACACTAAATTCCCTAAAACCATTTACAGCATTGGGGGTTGAATAATTTTGAACACAACTGTAGGTGTACATATATTTACACATGAATATAACAGTCAGTATTTACGGTCATCTAACAACATCAAAACGGGACACTGCAAACTCGCAGTCAGAACGGGCGTAGGTCAATAACAGGTCACAAAACACATCGTTACCTGCTAAACGCTGCAAATATAAATATAATACAAATATAAAAAGATCCAAATATAAAAAGAAACAAATATAAAAAGAAACAAATATAAAAAGAGATTTAACCTCAGTAGAATATTTTCTATATAAAAATCATTGATACGATTTGGAGATAAATGTTTCGAGAAAAAATATCAGCTTCACAAATGGAGAAACGCTAAATCAGTTTTAATAAAAGGCCGTCACAGACTGCACATGTGCAAAGAAAACAGAAACCAAAACAGATATTAAAATGTTCCTCATGAACAAGTTGTCCAAGATCTCACTAGAAGTTTTTTTTTTTCAGGTTCCAGGGCACGTATCTGCACATATTAATTACGGGGCACCACTGCTTTAAATTATTTTAATAAGGAGTCCAATTAAATCTACAGTCCTATTATTTAGCATCCATTTCAGTATGTTTAATTCAAAATACCCAGTTCTCTCTCTCTCTCACTCTCAATGTAATTTTGAAATCAATATTTTTTTTTTCTCTCAGTCCTACTGCTTGCCTTACTTTATCGCTTCCTTTCTTTCACTCTCTCACTATCACTCATTCTATCTCACTCTCTCTATTTCTCTTACTCCCCCAACCCATCTAGTAATAATATAATAATAATAATAATTTTATTTATAGGCACCTTACGTGACACTCAAGGACACCTTACATACAACAACAAAACAATTAACAACAGTTTCAAATAATGAAACACTATTTAACTGAAAGACATACGGATACAATTTGAACAATATGGCTGCGTGAAAAGATGTGTTTTCAAACGAGATTTGGAAATAAAGACCGAGTTACTGTTGCGGATATCAAGAGGAAGTGGGTTCCACAGGTATGGGGTAGCGTAGCTAAAAGCTCGAGATCCCATAGTTGCCAAACGTATGCGTGGAAGAACTTGGTTGGATGAGGACATTGATCTCTGAGTTTGAGAAGGAGTATATGTCGAAAGTAGGACAGATAAAAATGAAGGAACCAGGCTATGTAAAGCCTTTTAAGCGAAAAGCAGGATTTTGTATTCAATGCACTGTTTAAAAGGAAGCCAGTGCAGCTGTTGAGGAACAGGAGATATGTGGTCTTCTAGTGATTAATCGTGCAGCTGAGTTCTGCACCAACTGTAACTTGTGTAGGAGTTTATAAGGCAGACCAAAAATAAGAGCATTGCAGAAGTTCATGCATGAGGTGACATGAGCGTGAACCATAATAGCGGTGCTCCTCATTGAAAAGGCCAGGCAGAGGCGATTTTTAATTTCGGATGTGATAGTAAGCTGTCCAGGTGATCTTGTTCATATGTGCTTCAAAGGACAAGGTGTTATCAAGGATAACCTGTGTTGAAGGAGCAATAGTGGAGCTGTCAATAAACATAGAGAAACTACTGGCCTTAGATGGATAATTTTTTGTGCTCACAGGGAGTACCTCGGTTTTACTACTGTTGAGTTTAAGAACATAATTTGAGAACGAAGCTTTAACTACAGACAAACGGTTAGAAAGAGAAGATGGAGGAAAGTCAGAAGTAGGTTTTGAGGACGGATAAAGCTGAGTGTCGTCAGCATAACAATGGAATTGGATACTATGTTTTCAAAAGATGCCCCAAAGTGGCAATAAATAAATTATGAATAGTAATGGACCCAGAACTGAACCATGTGGGACACCTGCAGTGATTTATAAAGATTTCGATTTGAACTGGCCTAGCTGAACAAACTAAGTGTGACCAAAATATACCAAGCCAAGCCAAGGAAGTATCTACAATTTCAATGGACTGCAGTCTATATAATATATTGGGAGCTAGTGTCAAATTCTGGGGTTCTAAATTCGAGACGATTCAAAATAGACAAAAATCCTGAGTCAGCGGCTACCAGTAGATCGTCAAACATTTTAACAAGGGTCGCCTCAGGACTATGGTTGTTCGGATAAGTCATTTACCGCTAGGTGATTTTGCACCTGAGCCGAAACTACCTTTTGTAGAATTTTAATAAAATTAACAGATTGGAAATTGGACAGAATTTATCAGTTATTTGGTAGAATTAAGTAAATGTGTATAAGAGAATAAAGGGGAGCTTGAAGAGTGTCTGAGACAGGGGTCACGTTAATCGGTACCCAAGAAGTAGCTCTCAGTTTCAAAGAGGTTGGTGACACCTGGTCTGAGACCTGCAGAGATTGATGAATATTCTCTATTTTTGCAGTGAAATAAGTGAAAACACTGTTGCATAATTCAGCATAGGTATAGGTAGAGAATCAGGAGGCTTAAAAATGTTTTTCATAACAGCAAAGAGAGTTCTTGCATTACCTTCGTTAGATGTGATCAAATTTGAGTAATAGTCAGATTTAGCTGTATGGAAAGCTGTTTCTGAAATTTTCATATGCTTAGCATACATTAGTTTATGGACAAGTAAATATTTTAACACAAACCTTGTGGATTACTATCTTGAGCTTTAAGCCTGCGCAAATCAGATGTATACCAGGGGGCACAATTAACAAATGTAACACTTGGATTTTAAAGGTGGATGCGTATTGAGTGATAACTGCAGCGCATCATTGTGGGGTTGTTAAACAGTCTTTACTGAGGAGCAATAAGTTCAGTGACAATTTTTGTAATATTTTGGAATGAGATGGCACGGATTTGATTGGACTTTGATAGCATTAAGCAAGCTTTAAAGGAAAGTTCAGAAATTGTTAGGTCAGAAACTGTGAGACTGTTGGGCATAATACCAGAATAACAAACAAGATCCAGCGTGCTGCCTTTTGGAAAGTTAATATATTGCTGTATGTCAAAACTATGAAGGCAAGAAAGAAAAGTACTAGTTTCATTATCAACATGTGTTAAAATCTCCAACCAGAATCACATTAGGAGACAGTGAACTGATGCAAGTTAAAAGTCATTTTAAAAAGTTAGTATTGACCTTAGGAGGACGGTGGAAACTGGACCATTGATCTGGAGAACCATGGATTCAAATGAGGTGAATTTAGGTGCAGATATGTGCGACACTTTCCATTTCTCGTTATTTATTACCTATATACCTCCACCGCAGACAGATGGTTTGCAATTATTAGTATATCCCGGAGGGGTGAACCGAATACACTTCACAAAATCGTCTTCATGCTGCCAAGACTTATGGTCACATAATAAATAATGGAGCACAGGACCTTAGGATGAAAGTGATCACAAGTTCCATACTCCAAAAACAGTACTTGTAACAGTACCTCTAACAGCAGATCTGACAGGGTGGGCCAACATGCTGTGGTCGACAGATTGTGTGGTTTTTCTTGGTGGACGAGGTTTTGAAGTGAGCGTATCTTTTTGGAATCGTTGAAGTTGTAGCTCCGACGAGAGCCCCGGTGGACATATTTACAGCTCATTTTGGCAACTCAGAGTGACGAGATCGAAGTTGAGGAAGTTTTGATGCTGTATAGAAACGTATTGAAGCAGCTGGGTGGGCGATAAATGAGAGGATAAAGTTTTGCCAAAACTGGCAGCTCAGCAACCCTCATGTTTTCCACAGAATTAGTAGCCTAGGGCAGATGTATCAGAAAGATGACCCATCTCTAATTCTTGCTCACTTACCCTGCCTCTTTCTTTCTCTCACGCTTTCTTTCGGTCCATCTCTTCTTTCCCTTTTATAACTATATCTTTTTCCCCTCTTTCTATCTCTCTATCTCTCACTTTTTCTGTTTCTCTCACTCTGTTTCTCACTCTCTCTCTTTCTCTTTCTCTCATATGTTGTGTGTGTGTGTGTGTGTGTGTGTGTGTGTGTGTGTGTGTGTGTGTGTGGCAGTAGGAGCACCAAACCCTAATTGCCTCTGTATGTCATGGTGTAAACCTTGAATGACAGATCTCACTGATTCTACTTACTCCTTGTTAGAATGAGGATCTACTGACACACATTGCAATGACATTACATTACAGTGATGAATCGGACAGCAGAACGTCCTCCCTAATACTTCTAATATAAGGCAGTGCCTCATCACCCAACATAGTTTGGGGAACAATTTTCCATTGAATACGAGAGTTTCTTATTTCCTTCTCAAACACGCACATACACCAGTCCATTCTTTTACATCGACTTATTGTGTAAGGCATCAATGTAGAAAATAAAACACATTTTTCCTGAAGAGTTTTTCAAAGCTGCTCTGTCCTCACACATACTGCATACACACATCCATTCCAAATGTTACATAATCCACTTGCCCCCAGCCAGAAATCAGCTATGGCAGACCTGTGCCCCTGCCATGGTGCACCAGCTACTGTACATTGCATGACTAACAACCCCGGCCTGTTCCCCACCATGGTTACCATGGCGATTTCACTTTTAATTTAGTTAGATTACATTTAAGGGTCACATCAACATCTGAGCTTCTATATGAGTTTATCTAAATTATCAGTTTATCTGTATACACTGTAGGGCTGCTGGTATTGATTATTTTACCGATCAAATATTCTAACGATTGTTCCATCGATTAATCTAGTAATCAGATAAGAAGTAGTTTTTCTTTCTTAAAGAGCAACACTAAATAAGAGAAAGAAAATAAGACGGGCTCTTAAAATGAAACACATTAAAAACATTTTTATTGCTAAAATTGCACACAAGAATATCGTTAAAAACTAAACCAATTTAGCGCATTTAATAGCCATAACACATCAAAATAAAATTACAGTGTACAGGGTACAAAAAGCAGCGTAAAGTAGGTTATGGGAAATTATTCGTTTATTGAAACTCATAATTATTCCCACTCATGTATTTATTTAATAAATCTTGCACAGTATTTTGGTCTCTGAAAAACTAAATCCTGCTCTACATGGCCACTATAGAGGGAATTTTTTTGCATACTGTATCTATATTAAATGACTTTAAAAACTGTAACCGCACTGAAACGTGATTTCTTCATGTTTTAGCTTGAAATGATGCCAAACTTTGGAAACTTTTTGCCATTTTCTTTGGCCTGAATCTTCCCCCTTTTAATTCTGCAGCTTTTTCTAGGTTACCTGTCCAGAGCCTTTAAAATTTGGTGGGTGGTGCGTCACGAATAATCGTCCGTGGGAAACACAATGCTCCGCATGTAGTTAAATTGACTAAACGAATAATTTGCGATAATTTTTGTAATGGAGTTACTCAAAGAATTGTATCCGCCCTAATATACTTTGTGGATTGTAAAAAACTTTTCTTTGTCTAGAAGTGCTATACATATTATAAATATATAGTCTTTCATGGTTTTTGAGACATCTGCATCTTACTTTTGCTTTAATGTAACACACGTGGTTATTTAACAGTATGAACATTTACTACCAAAGAAATATAGAAATGCACAAATGTTCAACTTTATTTTCTTGAATATATAACATGAATAACAGCTTTACACATTCTTGGCATCTGAAAAGTTTGTTTCTGCAAACACAGTTGGAGATTTCTTTATTTTCGATCCAGGTAATCCCAGAGCAGTTCTGGTGACTGGGAAGGCTGTTCCATTATAGTTAACACTCCAGCCGACTGTATGCTCTAGGAATAATACAGTGGAACCCGGTTATCTCGCCCTTGGTTACCTCGACAACCCTATTAAGTCGACGTTTTTGAAGTGGAACCGCCAAATTTTTTTTTTTATTGGTTATGTCGACGTTTAACGTCGGTTATCTTGGTGCAGCCGCAGAAGAACTTGCAGAAGAGGCGGATAAATCAAGGCTTACAGCTGCTACAGATGTTGTATTGTATACTGGTGAATCTCTGCTGTTAGTTAGTGCTAGTGTTCGTAGTGTTAGTAGGGGCGCGTTGCGCTTTTCGAAGAAAGCCGGCACCGTTGAGAGAGTGCCGGTGGGAAGACACGTACCGGGATACGCATGCGCGATAACTTGAAGTCTAACACCGTGGAGATTAGTTAAAACATGTGATCAGAAATAATCAGTTGTGTGGATATTCTGTGTCTTTTGTAACCTCAGTGATGCTTGTTACCTTTATTTAAGCTTTAACTTCAAAATAACTCTATAAACATAAAATACAAGAGATTATGTATAACAGGATAAGATGAAACCATGGGTGTAAGTTTCTTAGTTTCTGCATGTAGTATAGGATTAGTCTGAGGATTCGTTCCGGCTAATCTTTTGGATTTGTTGCTTCATAGCGTCACACCTAATTTGCATAGAATTGAGAAAATCTCGATTCAGACAGCGTTGTTGCTTTGATGTTTGCACTGAAATACATGGATTTGAGTGTGTGTGTGTGTGTGTGTGTGTGTGTGTGTGTGTGTGAAAAACAGAGAGAGAGAATCACCACAAGTGGATTTTTCTCTCCTAAATGAGTCTTTTCCACACAACAGCCAGATCTCTTCTTTCATACACTGGCTATCCGGTTTGGACAGAGAAGGCTAAAATGTGCTTCCTCTGAGACGTGAGAAGATTTCCTCAGAGTGCTGCTTATGCTGAGCTGTTACACACACAGAGGAGAGCACTAATCCCAGTTTATAGGGCAAAACGCTTCTCTTTTGGCGTCACTTAGGATCAACGCTACTGCCGATTCACTATAGTCCCTGTATATATATATATATTTTTTGTGTGTGTGTGTGTGTGTGTGTGTGTGAGAAAGCCACCTTTGTTTTGGAGCGACCCTAATATCCTTTATGCACTGTACTCTCTGGCTCCATGTAGCTCTGTGTCCTTTGCTGCTTTCTGTGCATCTGATCTGTCTACGTGTCTCTTCTTCTCTGTGTTCTTTCTCTCTCTGAGTCCGAACAGCTCGAGGTGCCTTATCTAACTTTTCTGCAGGGATTCATGGGTAGCCCCCATGAGCCCCTTCCTTTCATGCCTGAGGTAAGACGGTCAAAACAAACAGCCTGGACCTAAAGGAGCAACAGATTCTGTTTAAGCCTGCTGCCCAGTTCCCACTAAAACCCCTAATCCCTGAACCCATTAACCAGCCCTATAACACCAGATCACTGCAACATGCGCTTTTTATTACTCTTCTGTCCAATCAGGAATATCTCAGGCACATCTTATTCCTAGAGGTCTATTGATATACAGATTTATTCAACTGCACCGGTGATTTGACACAATACATTTTCCGATACGTTTAGAACTAATTATAGACATTATAATTATCAGCATTAATACGAACATCTGCAGGGTCCACACAAGAGGTCCCCAATTTTTTTCTGCGAGTCATTTTTCCTTTTTATAATGAGATTTTATTATGATTTTTCACTGTATTTATTATGCCTTCTAATGCTAGTTTAGTTTTTTAAATACAGAGATGATATGAGTCAAACATATATTTCAAATTAAAACATTTCATTGCGTAGAGGGTTTTTCCAAATTTGGTGGCCGTAGTTTGGGGATACCTGGTCTACACTCTTAAGTGGTATATACTAAAACAAAAGCTGTTTATTAGAAAGTAAAAAACATGGTTAGTTAGCATTAGACTCGTTTAAGCTAGCTGTTTCAGTCACATAGCTCTTTAGCCTGGAATGAATCAGCAGCTACGTATACATGCAACAAAATCTATGTAATCGAATTAATTGCTCAATCGGTTTCAAAAGCTGTAAAATGGGATTAAAAGAGGTGATGAAGATATAAAATAATCCGATACGTATAAAAAAATAGATAACAATGAGAACGCTTGAATCCGACTGTTGTCTCAGTTGCTTGCAGTGTTTGCAATGCACATGTAAACTAACATTTTAATCAGACTTTAGTGTTTTGGTTACATATAATAAAAAGGACCTGCATTTGGATAGGTGCATGCAAACATACCTGAGTACATTGTGATTGTGTGAACTAGCATGTGAATATGTGGATTTGGTGGATTTGGCAACTTGTAAAATTTCAGTCCACCAGTAATTAGTATTTTTTGCATTATCATTAAAGCCGAAGTCCTCCTTTACACCAGAAATTGAAGATTTGACAGTCTTCAAGTTCTGCTTGAATGTAACCATTGCTAGCTAATATGCTAGTGCACTACTATTTTAGTGTATTGCTTATTGTCTCAAACATCTTGTTAAAGGGAAAAAAGATTCCGTAGAAAAACTTCTGTCGCCTCATCGAGTTACATATTTCAGTTTAAATACATATAAGCTAGATTTTAAGAAAAAATGACATACTCTGGTATGCAGTGTCAAACGTATTGAATCAAGAGCCACAAATCGAATGAAATGGGAAGCCATATTGTTACACCCATAAATATTTGCTATATATCTTTGGACAAGGCTGTGAAACTAAAGTCATATGAGTACAGATGCTCTGTATTGTAAGTCAACAACCAAAAAGTAGAAAAGTATGTTATAATTAGGGCTTATCAGTATTTTACCGATTATTCAATAGATTAATCGGATAAGTACTTTTACTTTATTAAAGAGAAATATTAAATATACAAGAGAAAATAACACGTGTCTTAAAATTAACAAGTAATTTTTAGAAAAATGTTTTAGAAAAATGAAAATTTGTATTGCTAAGATTACATTCAAAATGCAAATGTAAATATATAAATAAATAAAAAACTTATTTATAAAAAATAAATAAATAAATAGAAGGTAAACGCACTATACAGTGTTTTCTTTGTAATAGTTTAAAATGATCCCAAACTTTGGAAACTTTTTGTTGTGTTCTTTCGCCTTAATCTTCTCCTTTCATTCTGCAGCATCTTCTGTGTTACTTGTCCAGGGGTCTCATTTCTAAACATAGCGCATGCACAAAACAATTTTAAAAACATGCGTACGCCACTTTCTTGCGTATGCACAACATGGAAACGCAGATAGCGAGAAGGTGTATTGGCGAACTTTGCGTGGAAAGTGGCTTATGCACGTTTTTTAGCAGCGTTTTGAGTGTACACCACGTTTATAAATGAGACCCCAGAGCGGTCCAGAGTTTAGCGGGTGGTGCGTCAGTAATAATAGCCTGTAGGGAAACACATTGCTCTGGGTGTAGGTTAATGGTCTAAACGATTTGCCTTGAAGCTTATTTTGTATTCAAATTACTCGAGTTACTTGAGGAATAGTTTCAGCCCTAGTTATAACATTATTCTTTTTTCTTCTGGATTTTGCAGACTTGATGTGAAAAAAAAGAGCATTGGCTTATTTGAAAGACGAAGTGCCTGTGAAGTGATTTTAAATGTTTGGCTTCTAATACAAAAGATTGGACTTTACTTCATTTTAGCCTTTATTTAATACGATAACTGATGTCAGATGAATCTGATCGCTTGGCTAAAGGTGATTTGTGGGAACGCTGTCCCAATATTAGCCTAATATTAACTGGAACAATTTAGTATTTTTAAAAGAGACTGAAAACTGAAATATGCTTCACAATCATAATCAGGTATGAAGTGTGATGCTGATTTAAAGCAGTGAGTCATGGAGTGGAACAGTGTTTGACTGTATGAGGTATTTGCTTAGATTACATCCCAGATTCAGCTTTTTTTAGACTAAAAATTGCATTCATTAAGAGAAAGAAGCAAAAAAATAAAGAAAAAAAGCAAGTGTACATAGTGTGTGGGTGTTAGAACCATGTTGTACACTTCAGTAGAAAGTTTTTGGAAACCAAAATATTAGGGAATATTAATATAGTATGATGAGAAATTCTTGAAAAAACTTACTCTTATTACATTGTAATATGTAAAACACCATTTCTTCTATTTTGCTCTACCAGATGACTGTAAACAACAGTTTATATTTTTTTAAACAATTTTCAATAAAATGCTGCTACATAATATACAAAATATTTTATAAAAAATAATAATATAATAAATCAACTTATTGCAATACACTTTTTATTGTTTTGATTCCATTTGCACAAATTAAATTCATCAAATGAATTGAAATAAATGGAAACAAAATAATGAAATAGTTGACATTTGATGATTAATTAATACAGTTGTGTGAGTGTGTTTTGCATTTAATCTTTTAAAGATATGATCTACTTTACTGTTCTACTTATTTCAGCAGACTTTAACAAATGTCTTCCTTCCTTCCATCCTTCTTTTATTCATCCCTTTGATATGTGGAATTGTCAGGATTTTCTCCTTTTAAGAGAAATCCTTAGATTTAAGATTGTCACAAACATAGTTATATGCAGAATAAACTTGCAGTAAAATGAAATAATTATAATGCATATAACTATGTTTGCATAGTATATACAGTGTGTGTATATATATTTATATATATATATATATATATATATATATATATAATGTACTACACATATTACACCATTTGTTACCTAAATACCACTAAAAAGAAATTTTGAACACAGGAAATTAGCTCTGAACAAACAGCACAGGTGTGTTCTGGAGTGTCACTGTACTGTATTTCTTTGCTCATATGTCGCGCAATCTTCTTCTCAATCTTCTTCATCTCCGGCATGCAGCGTTATGTGTTCACCACATTACTAATGAGCTAAAAAATTTCAGCATGTGTCTCAATCCATATCTGATGAATGATGAATTTACTAAAGAATAAAGAAAAGAAAAAACCTTGATGTTTGATTAGTAAAATGCCTGTTGGCAGTTGTGTTCGTTTTATTTCATGCATGCTTCACATTCTGACCAAATCATTTATTTGGGAACTTGTACGCCTGCGTTTTATACAGCTATTTAATCAACCAATCATGTGGCAGCAGCACAGTTCACAAACTCATGCAGATCAAGAGCTTCAGTTCACATCATACATCAGAATGGAGACTTTCAGTGATATAAGATTTGAGACTCAGAATGCAGCAGAAACAGCAACCATTACAACCACGTTGAGCAGAAAAGCATTTCAGAACACACACCCAAATTCTGAGAAAAATGTTTGGAAGGTGATGTGGTTTAAAGCATTCATTTACTTTTTTTTCCATAGATTTTGTTAGCGGAGATGTTTTTCTGCTTAGCAAGCTTGTGAAGAGTGGCTATTTTAGTTTCCTGTCAGAATCATAAAAAAAAAAAAAGAAAAGCCAGATAAAAGTGTGCTTTTCTCTCTTCTGACCTTCTGATCAAAAAGGCATTTCCACCCACAGAACTGCGGCTTATTAGATTTTGTTGTTCTGCGATTCTGTGCAAAATATAGAGACTGTTATGTGTGAAAATCTTATCAGATCCACAAATAAACCAGATCAATCCAGCTGGCTCCAACAACTAGGTCAAAGAGATCATTGAGATCTTCTTCACGTTTCTTTCTCAGTCTGATGTTTGATGTCAAACTCTTGACCTGTATCTTCTGTACAATTGTGTATTTGTGTAGAATATATCATGTGCATTTTTTCCTTGTACTGTGAAACACTTCACACTTTATTTAGTTACACTTTGTTTCATTCTTTTTTAGTTCGTTTTCTAGACATTCCATATTTATATATTGCTTTTGCCCAAAAATGTTGAATTTCTCTTCTTTTTTTTTTTCCATTGTTCAGCTTTGTTTCTGTTTTTTCTCCTCCTTCCTTTATTTTCCCTCTAATCAGTCCTTATATATATTTCAGCATGATGCTCTTATAAACAGTGTTTTAGTGATTTATTTTTTTTGCCTGCTTGCGCCCTTCAATTATGCATGTGATGCTTTTTTTGTTTTTCATTTGTTCTTGTAGTTACAGGATCCTCGCTTGTATGATCAGGTCTATAAGTATTTAGACCTCCCAGGGCAGGTATGTGAATTTAGAGAAACTTATAAACTGTCTAGACGTTGCTTTTGTTTTGTTTTTAGCCAGTAAGGCGTCTCATTACAGGGAACAAAGCAATCTATGGCTGTTTTTATTTTCCACTTTTTATTCCCAATCCATATTCAATCCAAGTGGAAACTAATTCCCAGATTAGGTCAGGTGATCTGTTTGGAAGTCCTATTTTCTAGACGACAGAGTGCTGCAGTACATCAAACATGATGTCGGTTCTTTTAATAGGCCCTTATAATGGATTGTAAGCAGCAAAATAAAAGCGTCTGCTGAATGAATTACAATCATTGAAGCAGTCAGGATCAGACCAATTAACACAAGGGGGGTCAGGGGGTGGGGGGAATGAATGCTGAGTTAGAATCACATTCTGTATTTTTTTTTTTTTATGTTTGTTTTGGTTTTTCCTGAATGTCCTAAAAAGACTTCTATAAGCCATAATGATTTATTTGTTTCCTGTGTGTCCTTGTTTGTCGGTATTAAACCACAGCATATCGGATAGTGTGTGTGAGTGTGAGTGTGTATTTCTTTTCGGTGATGGCTGAAACTGAAACTGCTTCATGTCTTTATATGGAAGACTTTGCTCTTATTTTGCATGTGCGTGCTTCGGCCTTTCAATATTTTCTTTGAACTGGGAGGACGGTATCCGAAGTGTGTGTGTGTGTGTGAGTGTGAAGCAGAAATTTTAGTTATACACAATTTAGTGTGTGCATGCATATATTTTGCACATCCGCCGGACGCAGTGTATTTTTAGTTCTCCACAAATTGGTGTGAAAGCTTTAGTGCCGGAGCACTAATTTAATTTTCAGCATTACACATGCAGATGAACCGCGGATGTGGATTTTCTTTCTCCCGTCCTTTCACCTTTCATGATCCAGATGCACTTTTCATTTCTTCCCTCCAAGTTCTCTATTTTTGCCTCTCGGGATTAAAGACTGAATGTCCAGCCTTCCCAAAAAAACACCCCAATGCAGATTTATTTGTCTATTTGTGGTCATTTTGTGGTAATAAATAAAAATCACACTTTGTGTCTCGTCACTCAGCTGAAGAACATTGATCGTCCTGCAGAGCCAGAGAAGATACCACGAGCTCCTCATGATCGCAAAAAAGAGTGGCAGAAACTGGCTTTAGGAGCAGAGCTGGCTGTGGATGACCCTGAAGATAAACACAAAGACGCTAGCAATGGCTTGGCACCCTACCATGACCCCAGGTGTGTGTGTGTGTGTGTGTGTGTGTGTGTGTGAGTGTGTGTGTGTGAGTGTGTGTGTGTGAGTGTGTGTGTGTGAGTGTGTGTGAGTGAGTGTGTGTGAGTGAGTGTGTGAGTGAGTGTGTGTGTGAGTGTGTGTGTGAGAGAGAGTGTGTGAGAGAGCGTGTGTGAGAGAGCGTAAGAGTGTGTAAGTGAGTGTGTGTGAGTGAGAGAGAGTGTGTGAGTGTGTGTGTGTGAGAGTGTGTAAGTGTGAGAGTGTGTGAGTGTGAGAGGTAAGTGTGAGTGTGTGTAAGTGTGTGTGTAAGTGTGTGAGTAAGTGTGAGTGTATGCGAGAGTGTGTGAGATTCTGTGTGTGTGTATGTGAGAGTATATGTGAGTGTGTGTGTGTGTATGTGAGAGTATATGTGAGTGTGTGTGTGTGTGTCAGACAGAAAAAGAGAGATAGGAAAAATATATTGTTTAACCAGATATTCAGATGATGTGTGTATGTGTGCATGAGAGAGAGAACTTCAAATATTGAATAAAATAAACAGAAATTAACCTGCCTTTGCTTCTTTCTTTCTTTTATCTCTTTCTTTCTTTCTTTTATCTCTTTCTTTCTTTCTTTCTTTTATCTCTTTCTTTCTTTTATCTCTTTCTTTCGTTCTTTCATCTCTTTCTTTCTTTCTTTTTTTTTTTCTTTCTTTCTGTCTTTTTTGTCTTTCTTTATTTATTTTGGTCTCTTTATTTCGTTTTTTATTTATTTATTTATTTATGCTTCACCATGTTTTTCAGGCAAATGTACATGGATCATCTGGACGGTTCGTTCTCTCTGGCCGCTTTGCCGTACTCTCAGATGAGTGATCTGATCAACCGCACAGGAGAACGCATGTACGGCCGACCTCACGAGCCTCCACCGCCTCCACCTTCACACCCTGCAGACATCAAGCCTGCCTCCGCCATCAGGTACACAGATACATACACACACACACACTTACACACATTCCCTCACACTTTTGACGTTTCTGTATGTTTCTTAGCAAATAATTTTCACACCTATTGGAATTCAAGTTTATTTATATTGCGTTTTTTACAACAGATTCATCAAAACAGCTTTACAGAATATAATAATTATAGAACAAATTATAGAAGAATTATATCTCTGTCATGTTTACATCACTGACTCCCTCTGTCTCATCCACATTAACCCCAGACTTCTTGGTGCCTTCTGCCTTCCTTGTTGTTCGCCTCGTAATCTTGTCTACGTCTGTGGTGCATGAGAGCCAGGAAACGATAGAGCGGTGGTAGATAGAAAAAGCCGCACAATGACAAGAAAACGGTTAATGGGCAGAAAACGGCGCAGTGAGAAGAAAATAAAATTATGTCATCATATAGATTAAAACGAAAGTAACGAGTCTGTTTTAAAATGTCAAAAGTATAAATCAAAGATATGTGTGTACAAAATGTCAAAAAGTCAAAGTGAAAATTAGTGAAGTAAAATACTGATACCAGAAAAATCTACTTAAGTACAGTAACGATGTATTAGCTTTCACAACTGTAGCTAGCACAACTCCTAGATGCGTTGGGATGAGTCTTTAATGCACAACGAGAACAAAAGTACGAATGAAAGGTGGATAAAATTACACACCAAGAAAAGGTGCTTTGTCTAAAGCCAGTAAAATAGACTGTGATTCTTATGTTTTCCACCATTTTAATTTTATTCTGTCCACTCATTCTACCTCTTTATCAGCACCACTGTTAAAGAACATTATTGGCCATAAATGTCCTGTTACTTTGTGCAAAAGAAGCCTTAATGGCACCTTCATCCTAATGGCATGAGAGAAGGTCTAGAAGGTTCGGGATCGTCTCCGGGAACTGCGCAGTGCTAATGGACATTAGCGCAGGACTTGCTGATTCTACAAAAAAAAACGAAAAAAAAAAAAAAACATGCCGTTGTAGATATTTGTGGTGGTCAATGAATATAAGTGGTATTTTTTTCCAGGGTTGGAAAAGAGTGCAGTGTAAATGGTTCGGTTGTGTGGGGTGGGGGGGTATGGGTGGCTGGGTGTCCATTTAAACGCTTTGGTGGATGGGACAGATGTTGGCTCCTGGAGTCCAGGAAAATACTTCTGCCTTTGCAGATGCAGCATTTTCGTCTGTAAATGCCGCTTTAACGGAGGGACGAGAGAAGTCGTAGTGGCGTGCTCAGCTATTTTCCCTACCCACAGAAGGATCTTGTGGACTGAGAATTTTCAAACCAATCCACATCTCCAGCTGTTTAGAATCCTCTCCGAGGTCATAGAAGTGGGAGGCTTGCTCTGCTCCGTGCTCACAGGAAATGGAGGTTTTTCACCTAGAGAGGAGATTGAGCGGAGGTCCTGTTTAAACATCTTGACTCTTGACTTTCTTCTTGGTGGATTACTCCATGGTGTGTACTCAGATATCTCCGAATATCTCAACACTTTCTGACACACCTGAGAAAGTTTATAGAGGTTATATTCTGTTGATTGGTTAGAGTCTGTACAATTCGGTCTTTGCACAGAAATGATAACAAAGATAGATAAATACATCTCTTACTCTATCTGAAGCACTTACATGTGACAACATACATAAGCCCAAGGCTGATTTTACACCCAGGAGAAACTTTTCCTTACCCAAAACACCCAGAAATTTCATTTAGTGAATAAGTTAAATTAATTGTGCTTGTGTTTTGGTTTAGGGGTTAACATGGTTGTTTTGGGCTTTTTAAGTGTACCTGTAAGAAACACAGCATGACTCAAAAGACCAGCTTGTGTTTCTGCTTTGAAACGTCCAGAAAACAAGCAAAAATGTCACTTATTGAAAGCAGTTTAATTTCTGAAACTGCTGAAAAAAGAGACTTCTTTTGTTAATGAGAGTCCTTACATAATGAAGCAGGAAATGTAGTAGAATTTCATACCGGATTGGTCGAGGCCCGGGTTAACAACGACCGCCACAGTTATTGTTAGCCGACAGGGTACCGGTGGAAATTGGGCTACTGTTGGCCGAAGGAGGAGAAGGAGAGATTGAAAGATTCTGGAGTGAATTAGATGCAGTGGTAGATGGTGTACCTAGGAATGAAAGATTGGTGATTGGGGCAGACTTTAATGGGCATGTAGGTGAAGGAAACAGAGGTGATAAGGAGGTGATGGTTGGGTATGGTTTTAAGGAGAGGAATGTGGGCAGATGGTGGTAGATTTTGCTAAAAGGATGGAAATGGCAGTGGTGAACACTTACTTTAAGAAGAAGGAGGATCATAGGGTGACGTATAAGAATGGAGGAAAGTGCACACAGGTGGACTAAGTGCTATGCAGGAGATCCAACCTGAAGGAGATTGGAGACTTTAAGGTGTTGGCAGGGGACAGTGTAGCTAGACAGCATCGGATGGTGGTCTGTAGGATGGTTTTTGAGGCGAAGAAGAAGAGGAGGAGAGTAAAGACTGAAAGAAGAATAAGATGGTGGAAACTGAAGGAGGAAGAGTGTAGTGTGAGGTTCAGGGAAGAGGTCAGACAGAGGCTCAGTGGTGTTAAGGAGGTGTTGGATGGTAGAGGACAGGGCGGTATGGAGACGGATGATCCGCTGTTGCGACCCCTAATGGGAGCAGCCGAAAGAATAAGAAGAAGAAGAAGAAGAAGAAGAGGCCAGGCAGAGGGACCGAGCTGGGAAGGATGTACTGCAAGTTAGAGCAGTAAAGGATGGAGAGGGAAATGTGTTGACTAGTGAGGAGAGTGTGTTGAGGAGGTGGAGGGAGTATTTTGAGCAGCTGATGAATGAGGAAAATCAGGGAGAGAGAAGGTTGGATGATGTGGAGTTGGTGAAGCAGGATGTAGATAGGATTAGTAAGGAGGAAGTGAGAGCAGCGATTAAGAGGATGAAGAGTGGAAAGTCGGTTGGACCAGATGACATACCGGTAGAAGCGTGGAGATGTTTAGTAGAGATGGCAGTGGAGTTTTTGACCAGATTGTTTAACAGGATTTTGGAAGGTGAGAAGATGCCTGAGGAATGGAGAAGAAGTGTAAACTACACCTTTGTAACCGCTTTGTTTCTGTAAAGCTGCTTTAAGAATATGTCTATAGTTAAAAGTGCTCTAGAAATAAAAAAAATTATGTTTTATGTAAAGTTTTTGTTAATTTCTGTTATATTGATAAGGAAAATCACTGGAAAAATTTGGTCCAAAATGGTTTTAAAAAATCATATATTTAAGTGTAAAAAGCTGGTACAAATAAAAGTACTTTTTTTCCCAGAGACTTTATATAAAATTATAATGTCTGTTATAAAGGAAATGTCTGTCAAGGGGACATTCGAGAACCAATTATATTCTGTTTATTCTGCTGGCAAAATCACTTAAAAACCCACCATCAGCTACTATTTTGCAATTAACACGACTAACGAGCAGGTCCCAAATGCACACCCTTCGCTTTTCCCTTAAACCTTTAATGGTAGAAGTGCATTTTTTCCTGTCTTTATTTATCGGCCTGTATGTTATGAATGATTAAATCGTATATCGTGATTGTTTCAAATCAAAAGTGGCGAACAGGAATAAATTTTTTTTGGTGGGGTTTCCAATATTGGGAAATATAATAGGTGCCTGTGAAGTAGGTAAAACTATGGCAATAATAAAGCAGTAGAACGGGTGATTTAATATGTGATTGAAAATAAAGTATTGACAGAACTGCTCTTCTAGAAAACAAATCATAACAGATATGCAGATTTAACCGTGCTATAATCAAAATAGATTCATCCCTCTGGGCTGAGTAAAGTGATCTATCCATCTAAACCCTTAGAACGATGGCAGTTTTTCCATCTGCTATAACCCAGCTGCACCTTTCTCTTCACAAGGTTTTCTAGCTTGGCTTTATATCAATTCATGACCTAGTTTAAACAATGATTTATACCTTCTCCTCTCTTCCCTCTAACAATCTCTCTTTCTCCTTCTCTCTCCGGGTTTTTACAGTGCATCCGGAACAGCGCTGGCATTCTAAAATGAATTAAAATAATAATTATTTTTTACAATTCTACAAACACCCCATAATGACAGCGTGAAAGACGTTTATTTAAAATCCTTGCAAATGTATTAATTAAGTTCATAAGTATTCACAGCCTTTGCTCAATACTTTGTTGAAGCTCCATTGGCACCAATTACAACCTCAAGTCTTTTTGAGTTTGATGCTACAAGCTTTTCACCTATTTTTGGGAAGTTTCTCCCATTCTTCTTTGCAGAACCTCGGTTGGTGCTCAGCCATTTTCAGATCTCTTCAGACATGTTCAGTCGGGTTCAAGTCTGAGTTTTGGCTGGGCCACTTAAGGACATTCGAAGAGTCGCCCTGTAGCCACTTCCCTGACCCTAATCAAGTTGTAGAAACATCTTAAGGAGGATCAGTGGAAACAGGATGCACCTGAGCTCAATTTTGAGTGTCATGGCAAAAGCTGTGAATACTGGATTTTCTGTATACATTTACAAAGATTTCAAACAAAAGATTTTTGAGGAAAATTATGAATTGAATCCATGTTGGAATAAAGCTATAACATAACAAAATGTGGAAAACGTGAAGCTCTGTGAATCCTTTCCAGATGCAGTGAAGGTCTTAAATTATTTTAGACGAGTCTTAATTTTCTGATATTCATCACTAACGTTCATGCAGCATTTATTTTTAAATGATTTAGTTTCTGTGGTTTTGTAGTTCGTACTTTTGCTACCCCAAGTATAATTCGCTGTATTACGACTGCAAATGAGACCAACATGAACGTCGGCTTTCTGTTATTTGAGCGAATCTCTCTCGGATCGTGAGAAAGACATAAAAGGGATTTTATTTCTAAGCTATGGGGAAGTGCAAGTTTAGCGATACTCAGTTTTTTTAAGTTGTGATCTAGGTCCTAAATTTCATTCTTGATGGTCTTAAAAAAAGGTCTTAAATTTTAGTTTGTGAGACCTGCAGAACCCTGTTTACCATCAGTACCTGACTTTACCAACACCCTTGTGGCTGAATGAGAACAAATCTCCACAATATTTAGTGGAACATCTTCCCAGAAGAGTGGAGGTTTTTGCAAGAGCAAAAGGGAATTAAATGTGGACTTTAACACACATACAAATCTTTTCTGGTGTGCACATGATATATACGCAATATATATTTAAACATAATATAATAATTTTCTCTCTTCCAGCTCCAGTTCAGGTTTCTCCGACAGCCGTCCTCAGTCTCCGGCTCGCACTCCTGTCTTCTTGAACCCCAATGCTCCACCCCCTCCTCCTCCACCACTTCCCCCACCCCCTCCTCCTCTCCCATCCACCACATCAGGTTCGAGCATGCGCAGCACACCGCCACCCCCCATCCCACCATTACCTCAGCAACCCCTCGCTATCCCCCCTGCTCCTGCACCCCTTCAAATTGCCCCTGGTGTATTACACCCTGCCGCTCCTCCCGTGGCTCCACCTCTTCATTCATCTCCAGCCCGTCTACAGCAGGACAAAGTCTTGCTCCCTGGAATGGGAGACGGCGCCGTCTTACCTCCTCCTCCCCCACCTCCTCCTTTGCCCCACCCAGGGGCTCGGAGCTCCCCTACATGTCAGCCTCCGGGTCCGCCCCCTGTGCCTTCATTCCCTGTTTCATCTCCGTCCACTCACTCGGGTCACGAGGTCAAGAGACATCCGTCAAACCTGCCTCCGATCAGCGACGCTCGCAGTGTCCTATTAGAAGCCATTCGTAAAGGTAATAGGAACATTGTGACATATTCAGTGCTCGGTTTGTATGTTGGGTTTTGTCCAGTCAGTTTTAAGGCTTGTTCTCATGCATATCTCTTTCTCTCAGGTATTCAGCTAAGGAAGGTCGAGGAGCAAAGGGAACAAGAGGCCAAGCACGAGCGTGTGGGCAACGACGTAGCCACCATCTTGTCCCGGCGCATCGCCGTGGAGTACAGCGACTCCGAAGACGACTCCGAGTTCGACGAGGTCGACTGGATGGAGTGAGAGGAAAAAGAAAAAAAAGATCATTCAAATTTAGGAGGGAATGATTAAGAAATTACCGTTTGAAAAGAAAAAAAAAAAGAATCAAAAAACGTGTCTCGTTTTGTCTCTGTCCCGCTTTCACGGTTCTCCATGTGGTATGTTTAAGGGACTCTTCGGATTGTCTTTTTTCAAAAGTGTTGTTTTTTTATATACAACTCATGTTCTCGAGGTCTTCGCTCCGATTTTACGGTCGACGGGAAAAATCTTCGATGTTGTAGCTCATTTTAAGGAGGGACCACAAAGATCGCAGAGATCCACTGTTTAGTGTTGCGTGTAACGATACAACGCATCGTTTGCATCTTATTCAATTCCAAGGCAATGCTGCCATCATCTGGTTTATTATTATTTTTTAGTTCTTATTTTTTTTTTTTTTTACACATATGAGAAAGACATTTCACATTTTAAATAGGCCAGTAAACGCCTACGTGAAATGATGGCATGGCATACGGTAAAAAAAAAAAAAAAAAAAAAGATTTTTTGTTTATCTAATAATTTTACATATCTCTGAGCAATATGTAGTTATTGTATCATTTAAAAAAAAAAAAAGGAAAATATGTGTGTAAAATGCTTGTTTTCTGTAAAGATCTGAACAAAAATGCAAAACGGTGCTGACAGATAAGGCAAAATGTTATGCTTTTTTCAGGGTTCTGGTATTTCCGAGGGCTCGACGTGGTGTGTTTAAAAAAATCAAGGAATCAGACCACTACAGTATCAACTCACTGTCTCCTTAAAGGAAAGATCTGGCCATACATTTCTCCTTCTCCTGCCTTATGGTTTTGTATAGACGTGTTGTTAAGTTGATGAATGTACTGTGCTGTTACTACTTTTTGCCTGCATTTCTAAACATTAGCTGTTTCTATGTTCCGGATGGGAAAATAAAAGAAGGAAGAAACAAAACAAAAAAAATCCTGATTTTAAGGTGTAACTTATGTAACTGTTTAATGTAACAGTTCGCTCGACTTAATAAAAGCTAATGTTCTGTTACTCATTTTATGACACTCGTGTGTGTGTGTGTGTGTGTGTGTGTGTGTGTGTGTGTGTGTGTGTGTTTGTGTGTGTGTGTGCTTGGCATAATAGAATAGTAGAATAGTAGAATTTCTTTTCTTTTTTTTCTTGCTTACGTCATGGAGGAACAGCATCAATGCTTGTTGGCGCCACACAACCTGCTTAACGTTACAGATGTTGTAGGAATATGCAGCCATTTTAGCCAATTATTCCAGGGGTTAGTCCATGAATCATATTTTTGGAGCAAAATTGAAAGGGAAAGTTTATAGGACTGTGGTGAGACCTGAGATGTTGTATGGTTTAGAGACAGTGGCATTGAGTAAAAGGCAGGAGGTGGAGCTGGAGGTAGCAGAGCTGAAGAAGTTGAGTTGTTCGTTGGGAGTGACGACGATGGACAGGACAAGAAATGAGTTTATCAGATGGACAGCGCATGTAGGACGTTTTGGAGACAAGGTGATTGAGATGGTTTGGACATGTGCAGAGGAGGGACACGGGGTATATCGGTAGGAGAATGCTGAGGATGGAGCCACCAGGAAGGTGGAAAAGAGGAAGACCAAGGAGGAGGTTTATGGATGTGGTGAGAAAAGACATGCAGGTGTGTATGCAGAAGGATGATCTGCTGTGGCGACCCTTAATGGGAGAAGCCAAAAGAAAAGGATTATATACATTATATTTAAAAAAAATTTTTATATAACTGCTGATTATAATAATAGTAATTGGTAGTAGGGAAAAAAATGTATAAAGATACGTGAAGAAACTCCGACCCTGTCGCCGGTTCATCACTGTTTCTTTTTGGAGCACTTTTGATATATACTAACAGGCAGAACGGAACTCACCCCACAAGAGCTGCAGTTTTGGAGATGCTCTCACCCAGACGTCTAGACGTCACAATTGGTCAAACTCGTCAAATCCTTACTCTCGCCCATTTCTCCTGCTTTTAACATCGACTTTAAGGACAAAATGTTTACATGCTGCCTTATAAATAAATCCCACTAACTAACAGGTGCCATGACGAAAAGAGAATTTTATTACATTCACTTTCTGGTCATGATGTTGGAGATGGTAAATTTCTCTGAAAAAAAGAAGAGGACTTCACTGGTCATAATGTTATAATGTCATTATGTTATGCCTGGTCAGTGTATTTGAAGTATACTTAAGATACTTCTGTATTACATTATGTTAACAGCATTGCAATTTTTTTCCTTTATTTTTTTTTTTTACTAAAAACTTTCAGGTAGTTTTACACATTAAAATTTTCTTACGAATATTCTGAGACTAGAATTACCTAAGACGTAAAGTCAATATTGTGAATTGAATACTGAATGGATTTTACTGATATGCCTCTAGTTTATTACCTTATTTTTTTCTAAACATTTACATTTATAAAATTTGGCAGATGCCCTTATCCAGAGTACCTTGCAACTGACCTGGGGAAGGTTAAGGGCCTTGCTCAAGGGCCCAGCAGTGGCAATGTGACCTTCTGATCCAAAGTTCAATTCCATAACCACTGAGCTACCACCTACCAACATAAAATATAAACGTCAGCATTTAATATTCTGCACTGCTTACGATTGTCCAGAAGAGGGTGCTGCCGTATAATTATTCAGCTTTTGACCGAGTGAGGCAAAATCCTCGATTTAACGATATGCAACTGTATGCAACAAAACCAGAATTGTGTCCATCTAGAGCAGAGACGTCAAAACTAGGGCCTGCATGCAAAAGTTGGCTTGTGGTGATCTTTGATTTGGCCACCATGCAATATATAAAAAGAGAGAACACAATGCCATTAACACAGATATTCCTTTCCAATTTACTATAACAGTTTCTTGTTTTAAACAGAAAACAAAATGTAAACTGAGATTGTATAGAGAATCTACACGAGTTTGCCTTTTCACAGCTCATCTTTTTTTAGAGCATGGATATGAGAACATGTATTTCAATGCAACCTTTATTTTCAGCCCACAGTTTTGTCTCCCAATAGAAAAACGTTTAGCAGTTTAGCGTTTATCCTCTGATCTATAGCTATGCGACGTCACTAAAATTGTCCACTAGGGGACACTAAACGTATTCCAAATCCAAAAGCTTATTTCTTGGAAAATATTACACAAATGTATTTTTGTCTATAAATGTACAGATGTTCAAGTTTTTTTGTTATTTTAATGAAAAATTATTCCTTAGCATGAATAACAGCTTTACACACTACTTGGCGCAAGCCAGATGAGGATGGTTTCCCTCTTGAGTCTGGTTCCTCTCAAGGTTTCTTCCTTATGCTGTCTCAGGGAGTTTTTTTTTCTTCACCACAGTTGCCACCGGCTCACTCATCAGGGACAAACTTACACTTATAAAGAACATCTGTGTCAAGCTGCTTTGAGACAATATTCATTGTTGAAAGCGTGAAACAAATAAAAATCAATTGAATTGAATTAAACTTGAAGCCAGCTGTGAAATGGAGAGTAATAAACTGCCACTTGGGAAAAAAAAATTACTGACTTTTTTAAGGGGTAATTTTCACTTTTTGTCTTCTACAACACTTTCATCACTTTCATCTCTGGACTGTCACTTTAACACTGGACTTGCACAGCACAGTGCACTTTATACCACACCATACCGCACACAGTCACTTTATACCACACCATACCGCACACGGTCACTTTATACCACACCATACCGCATAACGCACACGGTCATTTTATACCACACCATACCGCACACAGTCACTTTATACCACACCATACCGCATACCGCACACGGTCACTTTATATCACACCGTATCGCACACGGTCACTTTATACCACACCGTATCGCACACGGTCACTTTATACCACACCATACCGCACACGGTCACTTTATACCACACCATACCGCATAACGCACACGGCCATTTTATACCACACCATACCGCACACTATCACTTTATACCACACCATACCGCATACCGCACACGGCCACTTTATATCACACCATACCGCACACGGTCACTTTATGCCACACCATACCGCACACGGTCACTTTATACCCCACCATACCGCATAACGCACACGGGCATTTTATACCACACCATACCGCATACCGCACACGGTCACTTTATATCACACCGTACCGCACACGGTCACTTTATACCACACCATACCGCACACGGTCACTTTATATCACACCGTACCACACACGGTCACTTTATACCACACCATATCGCATACCGCACACGGTCACTTTATACCACACCATACCGCACATGGTCACTTTATACCACACCATACCGCATAACGCACACGGTCATTTTATACCACACCATACCGCACATGGTCACTTTATACCACACCATACCGCACACGGTCACTTTATATCACAGCGTACCACACACGGTCACTTTATATTACACTGTACCACACACTGTCACTTTATACCACACTGTACTGCACATGGTCACTTTATACCACACCGTACCGCACACGGTCACTTTATACCACACCGTACCGCACACGGTCACTTTATACCACACTATACCACACACGGTTACTTTATATACCACACCATGCCGCACACGGTCACTTTATACCACACCATACCACACACGGCCACGTTATACCACACCATACCGCACACGGTCACTTTATACCACACCATACCGCACACGGTCACTTTAAGGATAATCACATTACCCACCTTAAATTTCTACTGTTTTACTCTTTACTGTCATAAGCATACCCTGTATATACACTTTATTTCTTATATATATCTTTATATATTTTTTATAGTTTATACTCTTTATTTATCTGCCTTCTTTTTCTTGGTTTATTTTTCTCCCCATTCTATTCCCTTATGCCGGACCATCGTAAAAAGCATTTCACTGCATGTTGTACTCTGTTTGTGTGTATATGACAAATAAAATTAGATTTGATTTGATTTTGATTTGATTACTATTCAATTAAATTCAGTTAATTTTTATTTGTATTGCGCTTTTAACAATGAACATTGTCTTAAAGCAGCTTAACCCAGATAATGTAGTGATAAAAAAAATTAATATGGTTTTTATAAGTGTAAGTTTGTCCCTGATGAGTGAGCCGGTGGCGGCGGTAGCAAAAAGAAAAACTCCCCGAGACGGCATAAGGAAGAATCCTTGAGTGGAACCAGACTCAGCGTCCTTAAACAGGCCCTTAAACACTTTCTGACAGACCCCCTCCACTCCAACACCTGGGGACCCCCCATAAGACTTGACTCAATTCGAGCACTGACTTCGAGCCATGTTTCAGGGAGGTGAGTGGAAACCGAAGAACCCAGAGGAAATCCACACCCACAATGTGAGAACATTAGAGCGATGTAAGCTGGGTAACGAGGACCTTGGACAGCGTCAGTAAAAATAGAGCATACTCATTGGTCAAGGGATCATGCCACATTTTGTGAAATAAAGAAACATTATCTTGTAATAATTATTAATAGAAAAATGCATTAAGTACCATTAATGCAGCATGCAACATAGCACTATTCCAGTATTTATTGCAGCTCAGTGATTCGGGATCTGCACCTGGGACAGAATGCCAGAGGCTTACGTAGAAAGATTCCGTTTTTATTGTATTTTAAATATCCTATTGTGTCTTTCTGCACAAGGAAAGACACAATGAGATATTTAAAGAACAAAAAAACTGAATCTTTTTGAAAGCCTCTGGCATTCTGTCCCAGGTGCAGATCCGAATCACTGAGCTGGGAGTATCAAAAAGTTTGAATTTTAAAACCAGTGGCATCTAATACTAACAACATTCAGTTCAGTCCACCTCATTTTTATTTGTTTTGCACTTTTAACAATATTGTCTCAGGATTAGAAATTAGTTTATCAGAGGGACAGCATATGTAGGACGTTTTGGAAACAAGGTGAGGGAGGTGAGATTGAGATGGTTTGGGTATGTGCAGAGGAGGGACATGGGGTATATCGGTAGGAGAATGCTGAGGATGGAACCATCAGGAAGAAGGAAAAGAGGAAGACCAAAGAGGAGGTTTATGGATGTGGTGAGGGAAGACGTGCAGGTATTTGGTTTGAAAAATGCAGATGAAGAGGACAGGGGTGTATGGAGACGGATGATCCGCTGTGGCAACCCCTAATGGGATAAACCGAAAGAAGAAGAAGATTATCTCAAAGCAGCTTTACAGAGATAAAGAATTTATACATTTAGTGCCTATAAGTTTATCCCTAGTGGGTAAATTATTGGTGACTGTGGCAAGGAAAAACTTCCTGAGATGGCATGAGGAGGAAATCATTAGAGGAACCAGACTCAAAAGGGAAACTCATCTGGGTGGCACAAAATGTCCATTTATTACAGTTTCATTGTTGTTCCAATGTGCAGTAATCAAGGACTTAAATGCAAAACTGTGGCCCTGAGCCATTTAAGTAGACTGTTAATATTAACTACAGTCTAAATCCATCCAAAGTTCTTTGAAAAAAACTGCTCAGTAACTTAACGCCGGATTAAAAAAGTATTTCTCTACAGTGTACACACGAGTGCAAAACGTTTGTAAAGATATTCAATATCATGAAATTATCATATTATACGAATGAGTGTAAAGTGTCCTCGACTGAGGACAGCATGCTCGTGAATCTATTCATATTCGCATGTTCAATCAGCTTCCAGTGTTCACCAGCTGCTTACTAGAACCTATACCGCACGAAAAAATTTCACAACAGTCCATTTTGTGCGTTTCATGATGTACTCACTCAACTCAGAAGACAAGAATAAAGTGCTTTACTGAGCTCGTGCATCCAGGCCTGCCTATGTTTCCAGGAAGAGAGGTGGTTAATCATCATACACACATGCACACACACATCTGTGCATGCTCTATAAACTGCACCAGGCACTCTGGATACATTAAGTAGTGAGCGGTGAGTGCTTAAAAAAACTGCAGGTAAACTGCAAAATCTGCAGGTATTTCACATCAAAATATGAGCTTCCTGCTCACCCACTGATTCAGTTGAGTTGGTTCAAGAGGGCAATAATAGCTCCAAAATGATATATATTGATTATAAAAAAATGTCTGCTGACCAACATACATAATCAAAAAGAGTGTGGGATCTAACAAGTTCTCGTGAATGGAAAGTTCACCAGGGAAACCTTTTTGTTCTCTTTTTGGTTGGTTTCTGAGACGCCACAGAGCTTTAGGGTTTAAACGATCACACAGGTAGAGGTTTTTCACAAGGAACAAAACATATGCTGCCTATGTGCATGTAGTAAATGGAAATGGAATGGAGTGTTAAAGGTTTTATTACATAACAGCTCATAAGGGATTTTTGGAGCTGTGTTATCAGATAATAGGAGGGTTTGGTTCACAGTACTGGGTCAGAAACATCTTTCTAGGATGTACATTTGATTCAGCAGTTCTAGATTAGCCAGTGGCCCTCGATGGCAAACAAAAATAGTAGGAAGACAGGTGACTCAGTGAGACAGGAAATGTTATCAGCTCAGTCTGGATTTTCTGCAAGAAAGAACCGACACTGTCTATGGATGGTCTATGGAAAAAAAAAAAAAAACTAGGTCTCCATATCCAGGGTCTCCAATATGGTCTCAGGATTAAGATGACTAAAATTAAATACCAAGGTTTTTGAGTCTGGTTCCTCTCAAGGTTTCTTCTTTTAAGAAACAGATTTATAGGCACTAAATTTATACATTCCAACTTCATAACCTCTTTATCTTTGTGAAGCTGCTTTAAGATATTGTCCATTTTTAAAATCACTTTAAATCACAAATTAAACTGAATTAGATTGTATTTAAATACAGATTAGTGGGTTTATAAAAACAAATTACAATGGTAATAAAAAAATATATATATATTATATATTATATAATATTAAATAATACATTTAGCAAAACTATCTCAGTATAAGAAAACGTGGAAAGATAAGTGAATTATTTAGTGCCAATTTAATTAAGTCAATAAATATTATTATAATTAAGTTTGTTATTGAGTTAAAGTGAAAGTTATTAAGTTTTTATGATATACTTGTAATTCTTGATGTTCAGGCAGCCATTTTCTCTGAAGGACCATGGAACAGACTGGAAGGCATTAACACTGTATCAGTTACATCAAGGTGAAGACTTTTCGAAGAAATGCATTCAAAACATAATGTAATTTATTTTAATTTACTGAAGGGCACTGGCCCAGCAGGGAAACTCTCCTAGAAAGATTAATGTTTTACATTTAGAGGTGAAGAGATTCATAGAAGATGGTTCCATCTATGTTCCTGAATCTGATGATCTAAAATAATTCATGGACTTTGTGTTTTTAGTGGACCTGAGATGAACATCCCTAACCTAAAGCTGCAGGACCTTTGTGAGCACATCAGAGCAC
>MU582332.1:1308859-1334383 GCA_024362625.1 Silurus asotus | reverse complement strand
ATATATATATATAGTATAATGCATTTTTTTTTTTTTATTATGACAAAAAATATGTTGCTAAATTATATAGGAAAAAACTCCCCGAGATGGCATGAGGCAGAAACCTTGACAGGAACCAGATTTTAAAGGGAATCTGTCTTCATCTGGGTGGCACCAAATGTCCATTCATTGCAGTTCCATCATTGATAATGTTTACTGTTCAGTGATTGCCACTTAAATCCAGAACTGTTCATGCAAACTGTAGTCCTGCGCTATTGTATGGACTGTTAATATTAATTACAGGCCAAATCCACCCTTAAAGTTCTTGAGTTGCTCAGTAACCTAATGGATCTTTGAGCTGTTGTGGTGGACTCATCCCCAGATGAACAGAGTGGTCTTTAATTGAAAAGAACTCCATCCAGAGGTAGGTTATCAGCATGAATCAAGCAGATCCAAAGTAAAGTAATGAGAGTCTAGTCACTGATAAAAAAAAACCCTCTCCCCTCCGTGGATCTTCCCACTTCGTCCAGGCCTGTCTCTCGATAGTGTTCTCTTTGACTGGAGGCCACTCTGTGCAGCTTGGGATGGTTTCTCATTAACACCTTGGGTGGTTCCATGAAATTCCGGAGTAAAAACAGAAGCTTTGAGGATGGATTGGACTGTAGATAATTTCAACAGTCTCCTACACTGACTCAGGACTACTTTTCGCTACTGATCATCATCACTGCACCCCGCAACATCGTATATCTGCTACAAATGGACATTCAGTGCAACTTAAATAAGGATGGGTTCTTCCTTATGCCACCTCTGGGAGTTTTTCCTTCACCACAGTCGCCCCCGGCTCACTCATCAAGGACTAAAAGTTAATATGTTCTTTATAAGTAAGTTTATCACCACATTATCTGTATAACGCTGCTTTGAGACAATGTTCATATACAAATAAAAATGAATTGAATTGAATTGAACAAGATGTGTGAAGTGTGTTTAAAAAAAAAGACCACATTTTGTACACAGAACCTCAGAACCAATAGTTCTTCATCCAGATCATCTACAATTTCTATATTTGGTGGAGAAGTATGGCACCGTCATGACTTTGTTATGACCTCATGACTATGTGTTAAATGCTACAACATTAAGTACATATAATATAACTATTTGAATCATTGCTCATTAATGAAATAATGAGAATTGGTCATAACATCTGTTGGGCTACTAGTGTGGTGCAGGATCTGAAATTGTGCATTGACACACGAAACCTTATAAATGAAAGGATTTTACAGCCATAATGTGAAAAAACCCACAATTCTATTCCCAACCAATAGCACAAGTCACATTTGGTTGCTTATATTGAATTATTACCAGAAATTTCCCCACTGTGGGACGAATAAAGGTATATCTTATGTTATCTCTTATGCAATAGTAAACAATGTTTATTGTGATGGAGGGAGTTATTTTACTTTCACCAATATTTGACCGTAAACTAACATTTTCACATTTGCAAAATCTAACGTTTTTACTTGCTAGCAATTTAGCATTTTTTTTGAGGTGTAAATGTATCCTTGTTGTGATTACAATAAGGCTGGAACTGTATGGTGATATGGAGAACAGTGAAGATTCTGACTGATGCCAAGTGTTGGTGTAATGTTTCCCAGTCAGACTGACAGCCAGAGCAGGATGTGTGGGTGCAGCGTCAGTGAAAAAAACAAAAAAAGCATCAAACAAATAAAGAGAAATGAGAAATGGAGCAAGACAGGCAGTGACAGCTAGCCAAGGCAAAGAAAATTTACAGCGAAGAAACCAAAACATTCTACAAACCCTACAGTCAATAGAATTATTGTTTCTCTGTGCAGGGACTTTTACTACAGTAATAATTTCTATAAGCATGTCTTTAAGCATAAATAATTGCACAATGAAGCTCTAATATATGCTAGAAATATTTAACTGATAACCAATAATCAGCTTAAATACTTCTACTTCTTTTGCTTTTCCCATTAGGGGTCACCACAGCGGATCATCCCTGCCCTTTACATACTTAACATTCCTTGTTTTTTCTTTGATGCATGAATTTTATCTTTTGAAAGTCATGCCAATAACTTTATTTCCAATCAATTTTATTTTGAGAGAAGTACATATCTGTCCACTCAATGTAGACACCATGCATGAAAGGGTTAAAGATGCTCCTGAGGTACTAGTGGCCAGTGTTCCTGTCTCCCACTTCCCTTCACATCTGCCCGATTCATCCTGACACCCTGCCTCTGAATGGAATTTTCTTCAATTGAAGACACTATGCAGCTGGAGATGGTTCCACATGAACAACCTAAAGATCCTGAGCAACTCAAGAACTTTGAGGATGATTTGGACTGTATTTCTTATCAACAGTCTGTTACAATGGTTCAGGACCACAGTTTACATGAACAGTTTTGCATTTCAGCACCTATGACTGGACAGCACACCTCAATAATAATTGAACTGTAATGAATGAACATTCGTTGCCACACAGATAAAGATGGTTTTCCTTTTAAATCTGCTTTCTCTCTAGGTTTCTTTCTAATTCCGTCTCAGGGAGTTTTTATTCTTGCCACTGGCTCACTCATTATATAGTATACACTATTTTATACTACTTTGGGAAAATGTCCATTTAAAAGTGCTATTTACATAAAAATAAATAAAATAAAAATAAAATTGTATAATTAAATAAATTATGTGGTAATGCTAGTGTCTCTGTAAATCTACACATTCTGAAAGGGTCTCATTACATTTGTAATAATTTTTTGCAAAAATGTTTTAATTCATCATGCAGCCCAGATACTTTTACCTAAACACGCTATGACAGTAGGATTATGATCTAACTTTCCACAGCTGACCTTTGTTACAAATGACCATGGAACTATAGCAACCACAGCAGATGCACTTTAAAGCCAGCCTCCACTTTTAGACCCAGTATTTTGTGAATGTTATGGTGATGTCACTTTTATGGAAGTCAATAAAACTCAAGCATCTGCAAGAGTCTCGTCGCTTTAGTCCAAGTGACAACATGGACTACACACGACTGCTGGACAGCATGTCATTCGGCTCTTCTGAAGCAGAACACACTGTCATCACACACTCCCACTACAAGCTTGCTTGTAAAAACGTGAGATTTACCCATAGCTCTTTCTCTCACTTTGAACTGGAGGGACAAAGATAAATAGAAATGCGGCTGTAAATCTAATCAGTGTTACTAGGAACACCAAGGGAAAGTTGCTACAAGTATTTAGAATGCAGCGGAAATGCCTGGCATTTTCTGTATAAAATAGATGCCTTGTGAGTTTTTAAAACATCTGCATTTTGTGCATTGTGAGTCTTTGCTTGAAGGTTGTGAGTTCAAATCCTAGTAACACCAAGTAACTCATGCTGGACCCCTGGATGGCCATTAATTGCTCAGTAAGTCCTTTGGAAACTGTGTGAATTACAGGGACATTCAATTTATATATAATGATCTGTACAATTTGAATAAAAAAAAATACCTGACCATATTTACCCTTGATTTTCTGATATAGAGATCAGATTTACTGTTGTAAATACAGTATGTGAAGGCACTGTATTTGTTAAAATGAATATAATGTCCTTCAGCTCAAGTCTTGTCCTGTGGTCTATAGTTATTCAGGGGATGTGGAAAATTGTAGACAATTACAAGTGATGACTTCATAACTTCATTTTCATGTGACATTAAATGTATTACTTTTCACTGGGAGGCTAAGTGGGTTGCCAGAATACTTTTGACCCCTTCCTGTATAGATTCTTGTACTGTCTTTATTTGGCCATGATGTTGAAGTGAAACAATGTCTGTACAAATGCAGAATTTTCTAATACTGTTTTTTGTTTTTTTTTAGGGAAGTCCTCCATTTGCTATTCATTTATACCCTGAAAACCAGGTATATAAACAGCATTCTTCCCTAACATTGAGGATATTCTTTGGGTTTCACCAATTTCCTTTATAATACTTATCAGATCTTGTCTTACATCTAGTCACTACAGAAGCTGATAAGCAAAAACAATATTACCAGTGCGGCAACAGAGACAAAGTTAATTAGAGACACTAAGTAAGGATGATTTTTTTTCCCCAGCTGTTTTAAATACACCTAAAATGGTGTGGATTACTAGAGATTGGTATACAGTATTACTTTATTTTAAGTGAATATCAGGAGGATTCAAAAAGTACACCTAAGTACACCACGTCAATTTATCTATTATTATTATTATTATTATTATTATTATTATTATTATTATGTTATTACCATAAGAGACATAAGAGATCATTTCAACATAATAGCTAAGAGAGAGATTCATTTCAGCTTTTATTTAATATATCAAATATTCAGTGGGCTGCAAAAAGACCATATATGGACCATATATTGGTGGGGTCTGTTCTTGGCATTGCCTTTAATTTGTTTTTATGAATATTTTATAATCTTAGGGTTAGCCTTCCACAATCAGCCTACCAAAATATTTTCTCACTATACAGAATTGAGTAGACTTAGTCAGGTTTGAGTGCTTTGTGGATTTGACATGTTTTTTCCCCAATTCAATCCACAAATTTTCGCACTAGAATCAGGGATTTTGTTTTTTTCTTTTCAGCATGCTGATATCAATTTTTGTACAACTTTGGATGTAAGATCATTGTTCTCAATGTTCTGATAGTCTTACAGTTTTGTTTAAGCAGTTCTAGAAAATCCTTTTTCCTCATGATATATTAAGTGCATAGGCCCTTTCCCAGCAAAACATCCTCACATCATAATGCTGCCACCACCATGCATTACACATTTTCCCCCAAGGTCTTGACATGGATTTTCTCATAATATTAAGGCCATTAAAGATACTGTCTCCTAATTAGCTGAATGGCTTTTAATAATGGATATGGACCAATCAGAAGCTTCAAATACATCTTTGCTTTTACTTTTAGGAATTTTCCAGAATGTTAAAGAAACAAGCGCATGGGTTTTTTTTCTAAAGCAAAATGACTTTAACGAAGGAAGGTCAAGGTAATCGAAAATAGGAGAGAGAAAGTCTCATGGGAAAGTGTCCCTACAAATGTTCTCCAGAATTGCCAGACAAAACAGAAAGAGCGACTTTTGCCAAATTAATGTATCTATGAACTATGTAATTTTTTTTCTCCCTTATCTCTTTCCAATGAATGTCATACACTGCTGGAGTACTCATGGTGAAAGGATTTCATTGTATGGTGAAACTGTTTTTCGTCTATATAAAAGTAAACTCTTTAATCTGGAATCAAATGTAAACTTAAGTTAATCACTCTTTACACTTTACACAACATTGCCAACATAAAACAATTTCATAAACAGTTTGCAGCATGATGTCTGAATCGGTTGTTTGTGTTAGAAGTGAATGTGATGAGCTTCAGATCAGATGCTAGAATATCGTAGCCATAAGATTGATGGTTGGATTTGTAACTGTTTTCTTGTTAGTGGCTAGTGTGTTTTTTGTTGTTGCACTTTTTAGTGTCAGGGATCGTATGGTGAAAAAATAATTGTATTCACCCATAAGTTTTTAAGTGTGCAATTTACTGAGTCAGAACTGCAGATGCACATTCACACTTTTCCCCATATAAAAACATATTCAGAAACAGTTACATGGTTAAAAATTCATCACATCAATCACAGAACGCACAGAACAGCTGTACAATACTGCTTTGGTATTTCAAATCTTTAAAATAAAGTGCTGTTTTTTTTGTTGTCATTTTTTTACACTATAAATAGTTCAAATATGTTCTTTACGTTGGGGGGCTTTGCTTTTTCCCCCCACCAGAGTCTGTTGTTCACAGCATTTAAAGCGACTCATGGCTGCCTCGAGTCATAGTAAAGTGCAATTGCATTAACTTTGAGTTCCCACTTTCGTGTGGGCAAGTCAAGGTGAAGTCAAGGTGAATGAACAATGAAGAATAGTCTAAAGAAGAAATTAAATGTTCTCCTCTTAGACCTCGCTCGGTGATCTGGAACGGTAGGAGGCGTCGGTGCGCGCTGTGCCGCAGAGCAGCACGTAGAGCGAGCGCTGGATCTCGGCGTTACGGTACGCGTAGATGATCGGGTTGATCATGGAGTTGTAGGTGGCTGGGAGCAGCGTGGCGTAGGTGTACACGGGAGGATCCTCGCGCTCACCCACTAAACAGTAGATGGCGAAGGGCAGCCAGCTCGCACCGAACGTGCCCAGGACGATGGCGAGCGTGGAGACCCCTTTCTTGGTAGCGGCGTAGTGCGACGGCGCGAGGAAGTGGCGCTGAAGCGCGATCTGGTGCGCGTGGCGGCACACGATCTTGCAGATCTTGCAGTAGAGGCCGAGCATGAGGATGAAGATGGTGAAGAAGGCCACGGCGAGCAGCGCCACGTTGGTGCGCGTGAGCGGCGGCACGACGCTGCAGGACGCCGCGTCGCGCACGCAGTTCCAGCCGAGCACGGGCAGCGCGCCCAAACCCAGCGACGCGCCCCACGCGCCCAGCAGCATCAGGTGCACGCAGTGCAACGTTCTCTCCGATAAGTAGGTGAGCGCGTTGTACAGGGAGAAGTAGCGGTCCACGGTGATTGCCAGCAGACTGCTGATCGAGGCCGTGAATGAGGCCACGAGGAAACCGACCGTGATCAAGCTGATCGTCTCCGACGAGATCAAGTACTGGAAAGCAAAGTTCAAGATCAGACCGACGCCTGCGAGCAGGTCGGCGGTCGCGAGGCTCCCGATCAGGACGAACATCGGGGTGCGCAGGGTGGGCGTGTAAAAGATGATCGCCACCACAATCGCGTTCTCACATGCGATCACGGTGCCGGAGAGGCACAGCATGATGTCCCATGGGTTGATGGGAAAATCCAGGAGCAAGGAGGACGAGGAGGACAGCGCGAGGCTGCTGTTTCCGCTCAGGGCTCCGGCGTCCACCCACGAGGCCACGGGAAATCTCGGCACGCTCTCGTTTGCTGCTCCGCTCTCATTCATCTTGACAGCCCTGAGGACAGAGGGCTTCAGGTTAATTCAGAAAAGGCAAACATGAAACCAAAGATTGTAAATTTTATCAATTATAAATATCACTATATAACACCATTATAACATGTCGCTGTCCGTGGTGCTGAAACACCCACGGCAAAGTTGCACATCTATGAAAAAAATCTAACTTATTAGTAAGAGTCATGCAACCAACACGCACCTTTCCCTTCACATGAAGAACAATTGGGATCCTTTTCCTCCAGGTAAAACCTCCTGTGAAAGCTTCTTGTCTGGAAAACAGAGGCTTTCCACAAATATGAAGCTTTGATGGAAAGCATTGACCGCACCGATCTGAAGGCAGCACCAGAAGTGTTTGTGGAAACCGTGTAGACCACTAAAAACACGGATGACGTCAAGACCCACCCTCTCCCTCTCTCTCTCTCTCTCTCTCTCTCTCTCTCTCTCTGGCAGAGTACCAAGAAATAAAGAACATAAATTGTTTTTAAATCTGAATTTAAGACACAAACACCATATAAACAATATAACAAAGACACATTCGAGTATAAATCTATTACACAACTGGTTTCCTGGACCACTTTGTAGCATTAGCTGTAAATGAATATTAATTAGTAGGAGGAAGCTCTGTGTAAGTAATGTGACCTGTTCATTGCAAGTGAAAACAAAAACATGTTATTTTATTTATTTATTTGTTTAATCTATCTATCTATTTGTTTGTTTGTTTTTAAGTTTTCAGTCCAAGCTCAGTCCAACTCAGACCCTGTTCATTTTCTATTTCTCTCATCATAACAAATACATAATCATTCAGATGTGTCCTGTACATTATGAAACAGATCAGTTCCTCATGTTCACCTGTTACAAAAACAGACTGTCCTCTATACTATGGTTTGCAATGTCTTTTTTTGTCCTTCAGGAGACTGGTAAAAAGAGCAGCCTGCTTTTTTTCTTTTTTGTTTTAATTGGGTCATTTATTTACCCCACCAGACCATGCTGATCGCACCAGTATAAAATAAGCCTGTTTAACTGGTAAAAATTATATATTACAAACCAGATGAACTGTTTATTACAAACAGTGACACACTTTAATGTAAACTTAAAAGAAAATAGCAATTTTTTTCCTTTTCAAGGATTAGAGAAACATCAAAACAGGTTTTTTTTTATATAGAGTATATACTGTACACAATGTACAAAGGTATATTAAATTTTTTTATGCATAAGTTCATAGTCACAGGGTAATAACCAGGTCTGACAGTACTATCACAGTGTCTCTCTAGGGAAATGTTTAGTCTTATTGTGTACTGCACTGTAAATGGTAGAAATTACACTAAATAAAACTTGACTTGATCAAATACACACCACACACACAAGTCCAGGTGATTCTCTGTCTTTTCTAAGGCATTGCTCCCAAGAATGCAAGTTAACCACTGTTTAAACAATGTTTCCTGTATATGGTGTTTATAATTCCAGCAGATACCCAAATTCTGTTTATTCTGAGAATCCCGTGGCTTTACCAAGCCTATGTGGATGTACCAATGTTGAGTTTCTTTTTCATTGGATGTCGGCAATAAAGAGTGGCCTGTTTTAAAAAGCTCATCTGTGAATTCACCCTGATATTGAGCATTGGTAAATATGTTTCTTTTCATTATGTTGCTAAAGCTAGTCTTGCTAAAGTCCCTACATGCACACTGATCACATACAATATGAAAACTTAATAATTCTTAATTCTTTCTCCTTGCCACCCCCTTTTCCTCTTCTTTTCTTCTCCCTCTCTCTCTCTGTGGAAGTTAAACATGCTCCTGAGGTGCCAATGATCTGTGATCCTGTCCTTTTCTTCTTTTCAGATCTGCCTGATTCATCCTAGCACCCACATTTGCATTGTTAAAAGTGCTATACAAATAAAACTATTAAATTGAATTAATACGGGGGAGCAAAGTCCGCCCCCCTTTAAAAGAAAAGCCTTAAGAAATATGTTTGTTGTAGGGAAAGTGAAACAAAAAATACGTATTGCACTGGTTTACTGCATTGTTTTAATGGTTAATTTACAGAAATGTACCTTACAACCACAGCCTCTGTAAAAGGAGGAAAATAACTTCTTAAGGCAGAATGATGTCTTTCTTTGTATCTAATATCAGTTAGGCATTTAGTCCCAAAAATCTGCTGAAAGTAAAGTTTGAACAAATGTGAGATTGCTATCAGAACCCACAGAGTAGACTGAGTAGTCCTCCAGAATTCTAACGGTAGGGTTTCCTTTATTAGGTTAGCGCAGTATACATTGGTACTATTTGCACTGGTAGATGCTAAACTGCATTTCGTTGCTGCACCTGTACTATGCAATGATAGATAGATAGATAGATAGATAGATAGATAGATAGATAGATAGATAGATAGATAGATAGGTCTGTCTGTCTGTCTGTCTGTCTGTCTGTCTGTCTACTTAGGAGGCCTTGAGAACATATCTGCTGTAGAATCTTTAGCTTCTAAGAATTTTAGACCTATGCAATGATAGATAGATAGATAGATAGATAGATAGATAGATAGACAGATAGACAGATAGACAGATAGATAGATAGATAGATAGATAGATAGATAGATAGATAGATAGATAGATAGATAGATAGATAGATCTGTCTGTCTGTCTACTTAGGAGGCCTTGAGAACATATCTGCTGTAGAATCTTTAGCTTCTAAGAGTTTTAGACAGCTTTCTGAGGAAAATCTTCCTATCAATTCTCATTCTATACAGTAGGAGTTAATGTGACCTAAATAAAGAGGGAGAGAAAAATCCAACTTCACTGGAATTTAGCCAACATCAGAGGGTATAGTAGCATTGTTTGAAACCCATGTTGTGTTGGGATTTTAACATGTCCAGTAAATAATACTAAAATGTATCGATTGCAGAATAAATTGTTCTGAAGTGGTTAATTGTGGCAGCAATTGTCTTTGATAAAAATGGTGATTTCTTTTCTCTTTTAAAACTCTGACAGAAAGACTCGCGCCCCGTCCTGCGAACTGTATCTCTGTGTATCCTGGCAACCACATGAGCTTCATGCACTTAAGCCAGGGAGCAGGGTGCAAAAAAAAGAGTGAGCTGAGTAAACAGCAGATGAAAAAGAGACAGAAAAAGCGAGAGAAAGAAGAACGGGAGAGAGAGAGAGAAAGAGAGAGAGAGAGAGAGAGAGAGAGAGAGAGAGAGAGAGAGAATAAAACGTGATAATGTAGCACAAGCTCAAGTGGGTGGATGGGTGCTGTGTAAAAGTGTGAGAGCGATGCGAAGAATAAAAGAATAAAGAATGATATGCAAAGATGATTATGATTAATAAAGAATAAAATATATATACTGCAAAAAAAAATCAATTACAGCATATAACAAACAGCTAAATATTATTATAATGAATGTCTTATGCCCATTCCATAGAAAATTCCACATTGTTACTTTATGACACCAGAGAGAGTGAAAGACGAAAAAGAAAAAAAAGAGAACAAGTGCAAAATGCAAAAAACACAGTCTCTCTCTCTCGCTCTCTCTCTCTCTCTCTCTCTCTCTCTCTCTCTTTCACACACACACACGACATGACAAATCTTCGAACTGAGCAGCACACCACAGGAGGATGCAGAAGACAGAAACTGACAGAAAGAGAGATATGGAGGGAATTGCTAAGCTTAGACAGCAGAGTGAAATGAAATAAAGATACATGCAGCAATACACAAAATACGAAGAAATGGGCAGAGGTGCATGAAGGCAAATACAAGAAGAGATTTAAAAACAACAACAAAAAAAGAGATCAAAAAGACAATTCTAGAAAAAAGAAAAACTCCAGCAATAAGGAAAAGGAATCATGTCTATTTGTTAGACAGCTGTGTTCCTTCCTAAACATCCCTGAAACCAAGCTGATATCACAGTCATGTTTATGTTCCTGAGGTTGTTCAATTGATGAGTGACCAGTGCTCCTGGTCCTTCACTTCAGATCTTCCTGATTCATCCCGACGCTCTACCTCTGGATGGGTTCTTTTAAATTGAGAACTTCAAATAGGAGCACTAAATTCTAGTACTTTAAATTGGAGCACTGATTTCAAGTCATCAACTAAAACCCAACCCCAGCAAAACAGAATTGCTGGTCATACCAAGCGATTGATCTCCATGGGGTAACAATGGACAATCAACTGTCCTTCTCCTCATTTGTTGCTAATGTGACTCGTTCTTGTCGGTTCCTTCTCTATAACAGAAGGATTGAACCATTTCTGTCCATACAGGTTGCCCAAGTGTTTGTTCAGTCTCTTGTGATTTTGAGACTGGACTACTACAACTCTTTGCTGGCAGGTCTACATTTGAACGCTATTCGCCCACTGCAAATGATTCAAAAACGCAGCCAAGTTCTCTTACACCAACTCACTGCTATGCTCTCTTCACTGGCATCTGGTAGCTGCATGGATACGATTCAAAACACTGACGCCTGCCTACAAAACCAAAAATGGACCATAAACTTCTTACCTCAGAGACCTCATCACTCCTCGCACTGCAACATGTAGCCTGAGATCCTCCAGCACTGCTTGACTGGTACCACCTTCTCTCAGACTGAGAGGTAAGTACACTTCAAGGCTCTTTTCTGTTCTGGCACCGAGGGGGTGGAATGAACTTCTCCTAAATGTCCGAACAGTGGAATACCTGGAGGTCTTAAAGTGACAGGTGAAAACCCACCTCTTCCTTTTTTTGCTTTGTAAATAATAATATAAATAAATAAATAAAAATCCTCTCAACAGAGTTTTTGTTTCAATTTAAATTGATTTTACATTTGTATTCTAGCATACCAGTGTAGATTTATTTATTGATACTCATTTCAATTCATTTTTATTTGTATAGCACTTTTAACAATGAACATTGTCTCAAAGCAGCTTTACACAGATAATGTGGTGATTAAAAGTAAATATGTTCTTTATATGTAAGTTTGTCCCTGATGAGTGAGCCGGTGGCGACTGTGGCAAGGAAAAACTCCCCGAGATGACATAAGGAAGAAACCTTGAGAGGAACCAGACTCAAGAGGGAACCCATCATCATCTGGGTTGCACCGAATGTCCATTTATAGCAGATATACAATGTTGCGGGGTACAGTGGTGATGATCAAAATCAAAAAGTAGTCCTGAGTCAGTGTAGGAGACTGTTGACATTACCTACATTCCAAATCCATCCTCAAAGCTCCTGCTCTTATTCCGGAATTTCATGAAACCACCCAAGGTGTTGATGAGAAACTGTCCCAAGCTGCATAGAGTGGCCTCCAATCGAAGAGAACACTATCCAGAGGCAGGCCTGGACAAAGTGGCAAGATCCACAGAGGGAAGAGGGGAAGGAACAGTGGTCACTGGAGCCACAGGCGCAAGTTTAACTCGACCGAGAGAGAGAGAGAGAGAGAGAGAGAGAGAGAGAGAGAGAGAGAAAAGAGGGTGGGGTGACAGGAAGAGAAGGATATGGATTATTAAGTGTCGTTATTGTTGTATGAAAGTTAACATCACTGTGCAGTTTGGACTCCGGCAAGACTCGCTATAGCAGCATAACTAAAAGGGAGAACCAGAAGGTAATACAGACATGAAGGATCTCTGGGATAAGAGACGACCCACCACACCACCGTCAACAACCCTGAGTGAACGTGTGAATGTGAGGGGACGACAGCATACAAATATCCTAGTTCACCAAACACTCTATACAGTATTTATGTTCCCTCCAGATCTGAGCCTTTACCTAAGAAAAATATCTACTGACTCAAAGCACTTTTGTACATAAGACCCAGCTTCCACCCTCACTGGACCCCATGCAGTTCACGTATCAACCAAACCGCTTCACAACCCTTCATTTGGCCCTCACCCACCTGGACAACAAGGACTCATATGTACGAATGCTGTTCATAGACTTTAGTTCAGCATTCAACACAATCATCCCTCAGCACCTGATTGAGAAGTTGAGCCTACTGGGCCTGAACACATCCCTCTGTAACTGCATCCTGGACTTTCTGACTGAGAGACCTCAGCCAGTCCGGATTAGAAACAGCATCTTCAGCAGCACCACACTGGGCACTAGGGCACCTCAGGGCTGTGTGCTCAGCCCACTGCTGTTCACTCTGCTGACTTACGACTGTATCGCAATGCACAGCTTGAATCACATCATTAAGTTTGCCGATGACACGACCATGGTGGGTCTCATCAGCAGGAACAATGAGTCAGCACACAAAGACGAGGTGCAACGGTTAATATTCTGGTGGGGAGTAAACAACCTGTCTCTGAACGTTGACAAAACAAAAAAAAATAGATGGTTGTGGACTTTAGGAGAGTACAGAGCGACCATTCTCCACTGTTAATCTATGGATAGTCCATGAAGATCGTCAAGAGCAGCATATTTCTTGGTGTTCATCTGGCGGATAACCTCACCTGGTCCTCAACACCAGGAAAAACCAAATCACCAAGAAAGCTGAGCAGCGTTTCTACTTCATGAGAAAGCTGAGGAAAGCTCATCTTCCTCCCCCATGTCCATGTTCTACAGAGGGACCATTGAGAGCATTTTTAACAGCTGCATCACTGCCTGGTTTGGTAACTGCACTGTCTCAGATTTACAAGACCCTTTAGAGGATAGTGAGGACGGCCGAGAAGATCAAGAGTCTTTCTCCCCTCAATCACAGACATTTACACCACACGCTGCATCTGCAAAGCAAACAGGATTGTGGACGACCCCACATACACTTTTCTCCCTTCTGCTATCAGGAAAGTAGTTACGAAGCATTTAGGCCCCACATCCAGTCTGTGTAACAGTTTCTTCCCTTAAGCCACCAGGCTGCTTAATAAACAGAACTGAACTTAAATTCACACACACACACAAACTTTGTGACTGATCTGTACAACCTCACACTCTGACTCAAACACACAATCGTACTCACTTCACACAACCATGCCCATACAATATCATTTTATTACTTCAAACTGTTTACATGCTTTTTTTGCACAAACCATTTTGTTTATTACAATGTTCACTCCTGTACTCAGTTCTCTTTTAAACAGTGCACTGTATAATATACAACAGGTTTACTGGTGGCGCTATTTTGTATTCTGTGTATTTGTCCTACACTGTCTTGTGTGGACTTTTGCACTGAGTTGTCTTGCACTGTTTGCACCAGGTTGCAAACGATGCACTTTATGTGGCGAGGACACTTACTAGTCCTGATTTTGTGTTTTTCTGTCATGTAGCTTCATGTTGTTTATGTAGCACCTGTGTTCTGGAGGAACGTTGTTTAATTTCACTGTATACTGCGTCAGCTATATATGGTTAAAATGACAATAAAAGCTTTTTGGCTTCACTTCTTGACGTCGCTCTGGACATCTGCTAAATGCCACAAATGTAAATGCAATTGGAGACACAAACAGCAAGATCTATTTAGTTACTGTGCAACTCAAGAACTTTAAGGTTAGGTTTAAACTGTAATTAATATCAACAGTCTGCTACAATGGTTCAGGACCACAATTTGCCTGTGCAGCTCCGCATTTAAGCACCTATCACTAAACAGTACACTGATGAAAATGTAATAAAATGACATTCAGTGGCACCCAGATGAGTATAAGGTTCCCTTTTGAGTTCCCTAATAATATAATTTCAAGGAGTTTTTCTATGCCACAGTCACCAATGGCTTATCTTTAGGGATGAACTAATAAGGAATAAACTCACAGGACCTTATATTTGACCTTCCATATCTGCTTTTCTTCTCACCACTCATGGTTATTTGACTTACAGTTGCCTTCTTGTCAGAACCTTATTTCCACCTAGCCATTCTCCTCCACCTCCGCTACCCACAGAAATGCTGCTCACTGTTTTTTCCCCTCACTTTTTTGTGAAAACTCGTGAAACTGTTGCAAGTGAAAATCCCATGAGAGTTTCCTATTAGATTCTGAAATACTCACACCAGCCAACCACTATCTGGCACCAACAAGAAGGCTGTGGTTGAGGTCATATGCAAAGTGCATGTATGACTACCACAAGAAGAAGGTACAGTAAATTACACAGAAGAAGCAAAAATGAGCACTGAAAACTGCGACAGTGACAGAGGCAGTGGATCTCAGTTCTGAATGACACAGAAAAACATGAGACAAGTCTGTAAGCATATTATATATTCAGCTGGCAAATGGTTCATACAGAACATATTACATTTTAGTGTTTATGGAGTTTAAGAAAAAGTGTATATAAAAAAAAATATATAGATATGTAGCAACATTCAGTTTAAAATTCAATATTCAAAATGGAAATGCAATATTTAAAATCAATTTTCAAAACCATGTCAACTCAACTAGATTCGTCGCAGGGTATTAATTCAGCATGCATTTATTAAATGTCTTTAGTTTAGTTGCTTCCTTTTTGCTATTGGCTCAGAAAGCATTTTGAAATACACACTGAATTTTGCTATAAATATCACACGGTCTTATAATGAAAACGCAAACCTGTGTCCTAACTGTCTAAAGAGTCTAAATGCATTTAATGAGTACGTGAATCTAAACGCATTATCTGTGTAATTTCGCTACATATAAAGCATTAAAATTAGTATGTAATTTGCATGGTAAAGCTACTGTTGATGGCAAATGTAAATGACTATATTTTCATTTTATTTTCACACCAAAATTTTGCACATATGGTAATGGAAAGTTTAAATACGGAAATCCAAATACCATTTTGCATATTACATTTGTAACTGAATTTGAATTTTGCTACCTCTATGGTTGTGGACAAAGTAAACTACCAGGGCAGGTCAGGTCTTTTCTGGCTCCTGCAACTCATTTTTCACAGATAACAAATCAAAGGCAATTGTATTTTTGTGAAATTATAAAATTCAGCATTAAAGAAAAGGGTTTCTTGCACTTACCTCCTACAGAAAAGTGCAATACTGAATTAAACCCTGTATGTGAATCATGTGTTTCTTTTTGTCAGGATTATTATGACCTAATATATTTTTAATAAGTGCTAATAGCTGCATTTCATTTATATGGGATGAGCCCAAGGCAGTAGAGTATCTGTGTGTGTGTGTGTGTGTGTGCGTGTGTGTGTGTGTGTGTGCGTGCGTGTTTGAATGAATGTGTACACCTGTGTATTTTTGTAAGATTGCCATGTCAATTGTACACCAAGCCACGTGACCCCTTCCTGCACTGCTGTTTCAATGGATCGTCCGTCTGCTCTGAAGTCACGAGGCTTCTAGGCAAAAGAGACTCAGGGCTCAGATGGCTGAACAAAGACGGAATAAAGCGGAGAGACGTTGAACTGATCAGAAGAAACGGGGAAACAGTAAGGAATATTATGGGGGGGAAATAAAGTTTAATAAATACACAAACAAGCTCATTTACATACACAATAAACGCAATCATGGAACGATATAAATAATGACGATCATTTAACATTTGAAAAAGAAAGAAAATAAGAAGCTAAGATGCACATTAGCAGTCCAGCTTGTACATGTGACCTGTGAAATCAGTCTTCTCATAAAAGCAAGGGCTATACAGAGGATATTGGAATGTTCAATATTGGAAATAAAACCTACCCTATTAGTGCCAGTCATACCAGTCATTGTAACGTTTATAACTGCAAATAAAATTAAAGGCTCCGGCTGAGGAGCTTCGGTTCTAATGCTTTGTCTGAGATCTGAGACGATTTTTATGGAGGAAGGTCAACTGAAAAAATTTTTTTGTAAAGACCTTCCGGCATTTATTTGCTAGAAGGTCTTCTTCCAGGCGTACTGAAAAGCCTTCACGAGCGCTAAAACATGTGACGAACGGGTCACATGTATCTGTTTTTCACATACTCGCGATAAATGATTATGTCTTCTCTACACATTGTTTTGATCAGGCCGCGGCCCGCGTGGACGTGCGCGTGGAAAATGTTCTGGGTCTCCGAGTCGACCCGTGGAGCCGACACCTCGTAAATGCTGTCTCCGCCGAACGAGGACACCGGAGACCTGAAAAAAGAAACAAGATCAAGAAATTAATTAGGTTCAATTTGTATAGTGGATTTCAATTCAATTGTTCAATTTGGATTTGTATAGTGAAGATATTTCTCAAAAACCAACAACCTTGAGTTGAGTTGATCTATGGGAATTATTAAATATGGCATTATACAGGTGCTGAAATGTCAACCGAACCTCAACTGAATTCAATTCACTTTTAATAATAGACAATGTCCAAAAGGTTATACAGATGTGTAAAGTTTAGTGCCTATAAATTTGTTTCCTTACAATTGTAAGTTGAGCCAGAATGATTAAGTGAGTGGCAAATTATGTGGAGAAAAGCTCCCTGAGATGAAGAAAGCTCAAGAAACTGGACTCAAAAGAGAACCCATCCTCACACTGAATGTCCATTCAGTGCAATCTAATCATTGTTGAGCTTCAGTAATAGGAGCTGTTCTTTCAAACTGTGGTCCTGAAGCATTGTAGCAGACTGTTAATATTAATTACACTGCAAATCCTTCATCAAAGTTCTTCTGTTTCTATGTAACTTTGTGGATCTTCAGGTTATTTATGTGGAACCATCTGCAGCTGCACGGTGTGGTCTCCAATTGAAGAGAACTCCATCCAGCGGTAGGGTGTCGGGATGAACTGGGCAAATCCGATGAAAAAAGAGGCAGGAGCACTGGTCACTGGTCCCTCAGAAATCAACGTGTAAACAGTTTTTTAAAAAACTGTTTTGAGGAAGCACAAACTTTACATATTCAACAAGTACATTGGAACTAAAATGAATGGATGTTCAGTGCCAACCAGACAACGACAGGTTCCCTTTATGAGTCTGGTTCCTCTCAAGGGTTCTTCCTCATACCATCTCAGGAAAGGATTAATTTACACCAAATGTATGAGCAGTAAATTTAGGAATTAAATTGAATTATTATGGAATCTTATCTAATTTCATTGGTCAGGCAATGGAAATGTCATATGCCATTGTTTACATCACATCCACATGTCTCTATACAAAATAATTCTATCTGTAAGAATTGATCAGTGGTGGATGAAATACACAACCCATGTAGTTGAGTATAAGTAGAGATACAAGTAGAGGTAAAATATGCCTCCAGTAAAAGTGTTTCTTTAAACATTCACTTAAGTAAAAGTACAAAAGTATTTGCCTTCAAATGTACTTAAATATCCAGAGTACTATGATTTTTTAAGACAACAATGTTCCTATTATTATTTCTGACACTTAACTTAATCAACTCAGTGTATGTAAAAAGACTCAGCACACCGTTCTACTAATAGAATTATATTAATCAAGTCAAACACTGATTGATCATTTATTACTTTCAAAATGTTCTGCTTGCTGTTAAACTGACACTGAACTGTATGTTGGTGAAAAGTAGATACCATCAAGCGCCAATCAAAATAAGTTAAAAACAGAGCGTGCGCTCGACCCTGATTGGTGGATTGCTGCGTGTTTTATCAGATGATTTTTTCTCCACTCGTAAATAAAAAGGAACGACTGATTTCCCAAAATGTTGAGGGAAAAGTAAGATACTTAACTTTGAAATGTAGTAAAGTTGAAGTTAAATAGAAATACTTGAATAAAGTACAGCTACGTAAAAAAGTACTTAAGTAAAGTAACGAATTAGATTTACTTCATTAATGTCCACCACTGGAATTGATCATTGCATTGAAACACACATTCAGTCATTCGGTGTGTGCATTGACATGAAAGCATGCAATGCTGTATCCAGTTTGTGGTGTCTTTGTCAGATATTTGGTCATCTTATATTATCTCCATTGTCTGTTACACTATATATGAATTTCAATGTCTAGAGAACAAAGCATTCTCCCACTGATATATCCCATGTCCCTCCTCTGCACCAAACTATCTCAATCTCACCTCCCTAACTTTGTAAACTTGTTTTTAATCCGGTGAGAATTATTATACTTTATATACTATATATACCTTTTTTTTCTAAGCACACAGGTGACTAAGCAGCATGAGAATGTTTCACTTGCTGCAAAGGATCCAACAGAGCAGCTGCCTGAGTTACAAATGTCCATTTATCCACCAAAAGCCACGATGCCGATGCCTTTCAACTCTTTTCAAACCTGGCAGAATGTCCAACCTGGCCTCACACATGACCATGTACCATGTTACCATGTTACCATGCCAGCCCAAGACCCCTATGGCACACTACTTCAGCTATGAAATCTTCCATGACCAGATACACAGAGACAATTAGTTTGCACAAATTAAAGAATATTCTGCACAAATTGTTACATTTGGGGCATTTGGCAGCTGCCCTTTTCAAAATGACATAGTTATCTCATTTCGCAGTGCTGGGATATGAAACCATGACCTTCCAATCAGATGTCCAACATCTTATCCAGTGAGCTACCATTTCCCAGTTCGACAGTCTCCCAATGCTTTATAAAGGAGGAACCAAATGAGGACAAACGTTACACAAGAAGCAGGCAATGTAAAATGGCCAAACTTCCTGCATGCCTTTAATTTATTTGAATGTTGAATCTATCTCTGGTTGAGCGCATTAGGATGATGGACCAGAATAAAAAAACAAAGAAACCAGACAAAGAAGTAAAGAAACCTATAGTGTTAAAATTTACGCTTCAGTGACTCAAAAGACCACCAAGAACTACACAACAAAAATCGGATTGTGTTTGAATTGTTCTTAAAATGCTGTGATCCAAAGTTATTGATTACTAGATAAAACGTGCGCAAAAAGCAGCTTAATAAGTGTTTTTTATTCAAAATGGTGGAAATTTCACTCCTGGTATATGTTGAATTAAGCATCATTCAAAGTTTTCTTTGATGCATTGAGGAGTTTTGAGGTCATTTCTCAGCAACAAGGTTACTTACTGATCCAGAACTCATATGTTCAGCCACATGAACTGATCGTTTGTAGCTTGGCTACAGGATACACAGCACAGGAAACAGGAAATGAGACTCAATCACTAAGAGGTGAGGCCAGAAAGTGCTTAAACCTGTGCCTAATGGCCGCAACAGTATATTCTTCAGGATTCATAATGTAATTGGGTTACATTCAATCTACTGTATGGAATTAAATCTAGTAAGTAGAGACTTGTTAAAATGAGGTAATGTATATGCAATTGAATTGTGTTTTTAATGAGAAATTGTATGTATAATATACATGGTATGCTCTTTTAAATCTAACCAATTACATGCAGTGGTTAAACCATAAACTCTCTTTCTGATAAAAGGATCAGGGGTTTAAACCCCAGCATCCTTTACTCTGGCCTAACCTAGCATCCAAACAAGCTAGAACATGCAAAAGTTGTATTGTTCTTTATGCGTTTGTGATAAACAGAAGCTGTTAATTTATAAAAAATTTTAGTGTACGCTGTTTAAAAAACAAAAAAACAACAACAACAAAATTCTGTCAATTCTAATGCATATTCAATGCATCTAGAGACAGAAAATCGACAAAAACTGGTTAAAATCAAATCTTTAAGAAAATGTCAGGACTGTCAATACTATCCCCAACACAAAACTCATTATCGATGATCTAAAATTTGTACATGCTGGATGTTAGATGCAATTGGCATTAATATCTGAAAAGGCATACAATGAGTTTAATTTGTGTCATCATTGCTCAACATTTCCTAACCTTGCAGAAGACATCGTGTCTAGCTTTGTGCAATGTTTCAGACTGAATGCGAAGTATTTTCTTCGATACTGTACAGCATACAGTAAACTCCGGCATAAAATGTCAACCTAAAGATTTCCACACACACGTTAGTGTATGGTTTACAAAGTAAAGGAAGGCAACACTGAAAAGCAAGGGTAAAGCATACAGCATGCAAAGCACATTGCAAGTGTACATTTCACACTTTGTCATTGCCACGACTGACATCAGTGCGACAAAATCGTTTGGCAAACATGCAAAAAAAACAAGGTGTTATATTTGCAAACACGTGTTCATCTGCAGACTGGATTATCGTGGGCTTTCAGTGGGCGTTCTACTTTATTATTACATAACGTTATTGAAGCACACCGTCGGAAAATGCTGCCTTTGTCTCACATGATCAGACCGAGATGAGAGCAGAGTGGACCGAACTGACCTAGAATATAAAGTGGCTTTTAAGGTATTAGCTATTGCTCTATAGTGTGGTGCTGTTGGGCTGCTGTAAGCTGGTCAGACGTGTAAACACAGCCACTTGCTTTACAGCAGAGTTCGGAAAACTGAACCAGTGACAAAAACAGTTCCACTCAAAAATTGCTATAGGTTTCACTTTGATTGTATCAACGCTGGACAACAAGCTTTTTTGTTAATTTGCATGGTGTGCCTACTCCATCTTTTCTGTACAATCAAATGCACAAAAAAGTTTTGACCCTGTGTAAAATGCAAGTTAAAGCAGAATGCAATCATTTGCAAATCTTATGAACCCATAATTGTATTCATAATAGAACAAACATATCGAATGTACCAACATTTCCTAAGTATTCAAAAATACCAACATAATTTTGAAACTGATAGCTGCTAAATGTCTCAAAAAAATTGGTACGGGACCATGTTTAGCACTGTACCTCTTCTTTCAACAACAGTCTGTATACAATGGGAACTGAGTGGACCAACAGCTGGAGTTTTGGTCCATTTGTGTCTGATACAGGATTTTGGCTCGGCTTCTTTACAGTATTTTTTCGATTCAATATTACGCAATTGGTAAAAAAAAAAATTGAACTCTTCTGCTATGAAGCCATGCTGTTGTAATAGATGCACTATGTGGGTTAAGACTGTCTTGCTCAAAACTGATCTCCAATGCATCCTGTTTTCACTGATCATCCTTGAGATGTTTCTACAACTTGAATAAAGTCCACCTGTGGTAAATTCCAGCTGAATAGGCATAATTTGGAAAGGCACACACTTGTCTATATGAGGTCCCACAGTTAACAGTGTATGTCAGAGCACAAACCAAGCCATGAATTTCAAAGACCACCAAGACAAAATTGTATCGAGGTACAGACATGAGAAAGGGTACAGAAACATTTCTGCAGCATTAAAGGTCCCAATGAGCACAGTGGCCTCATTATCCGTTAATGGAAGAAGTTTGGAACACCAGGACTTGGTGTCCATGGTTTACAAATAGAATTAAATTCAATTCATTTTTATTTGAATAGCGCTTTTAACAATTAACATTGTCTCAAAGCAGCTTTACACCAATAATGTGATGGAATTTCAAATTTTAATTCATCTGACACACACAACAGTCTTCCACTTTGCCTCAGTCTATTTCAAATAAGCTTTGTCCCAGAGAAGACGGCAGAAATTTTCATGCTACCGCATCACACACAATTGTGATCCAACTTTGGTAACAGATTCATGCATGTTCATGGGTGGAAAACCTTCAAATGTCTAATCCACCTAACCATTAGGGGCCTGATCCAACACAAAAAGATCCAATGCAAATTAAATAAAAGAAAAATGCTATAATTAAAAAATATGATATGTAGTCAATCGCTCGCAAAGACATGAATCTGTAATTTATCCAAGAGTAAAAACCTCTGAATCTCCAATATTTGTATCCTGTAATGCATTGAACTTAATCACAAAGGGCTATAAAGAGAATGGAGTTACATCTAAGAATACTTCAATACCAAAGTATTCTTAGATGTAACTATAGACAGAACTACAGACTGAGGCTAATATGAAATAAATAAATGTGATCTAATGAATTATCAGAATTTTCCCTTTTAAAGTCAAGCAAAAATGTTTTTTTTTTTTTTTATTTTAACATGGAGGATTTAAAGCACTGTCTATTAGGTGTCAGCTGATCCTTCAAATGTGGAAATAATTTTTTTACATTAAAAAAAAACCCCACATCCCACACACCCATTATGGCATCAAATCTGGATTTGGTATCTTATGGTTTTATTTAGTTGTGTTTACTGTGTGATATTAAAAAATAATAAACAAATAAACAAATAATAAAATAAAATAATTAATAATAATAAAAAATAAATAAATAAATAAATCAAGTGTTGGATCAAGTGATATTTTAACAAATATGTGTGTTCATGTGTGAGACTTACAGATTGATGACATTTTCCAGAAAGTTTCTGGTGTCCATCAGCTGTTCATCTCTTTCCACTTTGTGTTGGTTTTGGCCAAGGTGGGAAAATCTGTACAAACATTAAACCAGTGTACATTTCATTGGATTATATATAACTCATGCACCACACACACTGGATACATAATGAGCTTTATATACTATACTATAATAGCTTTACACAATTAAGCACCTGAATAATCCCTGCAATGACTCATTTCAATAAAGAATACTGTGTGTGACTGAAGCAAATATTGTCCGTTGACATAATGCACACAATACAAATGGAAAGCTGTTCACAGCTCAAAGACACCGTGGGCAGAAGAGGTTGCGTGTGGGCAGCCTTCCATACACATGACACAAGCCTTTATATATATATATATATAGGGGAAAAGGTAGTTAAGTGTTAGTCAACAACACAGAGATGTGACCTCATCTGAAGGAAGTAGGTAAGGCTAGAGAAATAGAGGTGCTTCATATTCTACATATACGGAGGCTTAAGTGGTAATTCTTCATTACATGGATTTCACAGGGCATGAGCTTCTGTCAATCTTGACATGACTGGTTCAAGTGATTGCTGCAAACATGGTGCAAATTTGGTTCAGACCCGGTGAACTCTTGGCCATGCTCATGTAACCAAGAACCAGTTTGAAAATGTGTAATGTTTAGATTGTAACTATAAAGAAATATAGATAGACAGGCAGTGACATTTTTTCGATGCTTTACCGGTATTCCTCACATCATTATACCACCACCACCAGCCGGAGGTAACTACAACTTCAAAAGCAGGTTGCCAAATTTTGAGTCCCGATTAACCTGATTAAACCCGACAGAAATGTAGCTTGATGCTAATCTGTATTTTTTGCGAAAACCCAGGACACGCCTCGGTCTCTGTATTGTTGTGATGCGTCATATTCACGTAGCAGCAGCGGTGCTGAGAGAACGCGCTCGAGACACTGTTTAGGGAACAGAAATCAATCTACTGTACATATAAAATATTGGTCACATACAATTGGCCACTTTCTAAATAATTAAATTATAGCGCATCTACTAATAATTATATATGAATAAATTGGTTTACTGATGAAAATATGTAAAAAAAAAAAAAAAAAAAAGATATGCTCACTGAGATGTAAAATCAATGCATCACATCGGTAACTTTTATGCACATGCAAAGATGCGAATCAGGAATCGTTGAATCTTACCATCCCCAATACAGTCAGTACCCGACCTACGAACGCCTAACTTATGAATTTTCAGAGACGTACACAGCCTCCCAAAATTACGCAAGGAAAAAAATAAAAGAAAATTTTAATATATTTAAGGAAAATTTCAAAATTTATGCACGCTATTCAGATTTGACAACGCCACAAACAGAGGGAGGAGAAGAAGAAAGGCGTGCATTGTGGAACCGAGACACGTAAGTCTCACTCTTCTCGACTTCGAGTCGGGGGCTACCGGTATATACACAATCACAATATGTGAATTTCTCACACAGCCTTTTCTCATTAACCTTTGGCGCATATTTCAAAGCACACACCATAATAGTACACCCTATGAACCAGCCCACCCATAATTCGGCCATAATTCACTGATTAAATCTGACCTGTGATATATGCAGAGGTCCTCGTCCCTGGGCAAAGCAGACAGATTTAATCCATATGGCTCCCTCGAAGGCTGCTGCGGATGCTCCTGAAAAGGAGAAAAATTCAAAGTTCAAAGTTTACAGTTAAAAAGAGAATTTGTTTCAATGGTAGTTTCAGAAATATGATTTATGTAAATAACATTCTTTACGTAAAAACTGTCCATGTCCTAGATCAAAAAAAGGGACAAAAATGCGATCATTTCCGAACTAAATAATTAAAGATGTTGATATTTGATTATTTATACGGCTCTCCTCTTTTTAAGGAGAATGTAGCACAACATGCTGCTCTGGTAATTTGCCTCCTTCATAGTTTTTTGACACACGTGTCCACAATCTTCATCCCGCAGGCAATTTGTGGACTCAACCAGTAAATTTACCCTTTTTTTTTTTTTTGCTAGACTAAATTATGCCCATTTTATTCTTTTGATTTTATTTTCTTTGTAATTTTATTCCATTTTACTCACAAATTATTTTTCTTTAATAATTTTTTTCTTCCAGTTTATGCCTTTTTAGCTCAGTGGTAAAGACGTTGGACCACATCTTGGAAGGCTGTAAGTTCAAATCCCAGCACCATTAAGATGCAAATGCTGGGCCCTTAAGTGAGGCCCTTAACCCTCCACTTCTGCCAAACCTGTTCCACGTCCTGAGGTACAAAATGCGTCCGGTGTAAAATGGGCTTTAAGTTGATTCCATGCTATTATTTAAATTCTACAAAACAAGCAAATCTATTATAGGAAAGAAGGGCATGGAGAAGGAAAGGAGCAGCTTACGATCCAAGACATATCATGTGTCAAACATGGAGGCAGTCTGATGGTGTGTACATATACATACATACATACATTATATATATATATATATATATATTTAT
>MU582332.1:1296756-1307974 GCA_024362625.1 Silurus asotus | reverse complement strand
TTCTTAATGATTTCTCTGACTGTAGATACCGGCAAGTTAAGGCGAGTGGCTATTTTCTTGTAGCCATTGCCTGACTTATGAAGGTCGACACACATCTGCCTTACTTGAATGGTGTGTTCTCTTGTCTTTGCCATGTTGTCAAATGGGTAAGAGAATTAGCCCTCTGTGTCACATCATATTTATAACCCAGGGAAAAAGGAAATCATGAATTACTAATTAAAAGTCCCTAGATCCCCTGACCAACCATAGCAACTAAAAAAAAATGTAAAAAAAAAAAAAAAAAAAAAAAAATTACATTTTTCAGGAATTGTTAGGGGTGCCAATAATTGTGGGACACATGATTTCCATTTTTTTTTTTTTTCACCAAAGTTATGTACTTAAATGAAAGGTTGGATTTTTCTCTTTTTTTGCATTTCGGTTCTATGTTGTTTTAAAAAAAAAAGGAGAATTTTTTAGAAGTCCACGACCACATTTTAAACAGGGGTGCCAATAATTGTGGAGGGCACTGTATATAGCTTCTAGAAGTTGCAAGATGAGTTGTTATGTCCTAAAAACATTCAACTAAATACTTTGTCTCGTCGCTTGTGACATGCTAAAGGTGTCCTTTACTAGGTTAATATTGTCTTTATGACCTTGAGGATTTGTAAAATGGGCTTTGTATTGACCATGCAAATATTTAAAGTCGACTAAACAGGCAAATCTATAACAGGTAGAGGAGAGCATGGAGAAGAAAGGAGAGGCTTATGATCCAAAGCATATTGCAACATATGTGTCAAACATAGAGGTAGTGTTTTGGTCTGCCACTGGAATTGGGTCACTGGTGTTTTTATGATGTTTATAGAAGTATTAAATTCAATTCAATTCATTTTTATTTGTATAGCGCTTTTAACAATGAACATTGTCTTAAAGCAGCTTTACACAGATAATGTGGTGATTAAAATTAAATATGTTCTTTGTAAGTACGTTTGTCCCTGATGAGCAACCGTGGCAAGAAAAAACTCCCCGAGAGGCGTAAGGAAGAAACCTTGAGAGGAACCAGACTCAAGAGGGAACAGTGATGATGATCAGAAGCGAACTGTATCCCGAGTCAGTTTAGGAGACTGTTGACATTAACTACAGTCCAGTCCATCCTCAAAGCTCCCGTTCTTACTCCAGAATTTCATGGAGACACCCAAGGTGTTGATGTGAAACCGTCCCAAGCTGCACAGAGTGGCCTCCAGTTGAAGAGAACACTATCCAGAGGCAGACTTGGACGAAGTGGGAAGATCCACGGAGGGGATAAGTAGCATGATGACTTGTAAAGTATATGGTGCTCCATCTTCTGCTGATATTTAATGAAATGCAAAAGACTAGCAAAACCCAAAATCTAACCTCAGGCATACTGCAGAACTGACTAATGAGCTCCTTAAGATAACAAAATAAAATGTTCTTCAATGGGTGAGAGTCTCTTTTCATTTGCTAAAGACAAAATGAAGACAAAGTCTCACAAACAAGCAGCTACTGAAGGTGGATGCAGTAAAAACCTGTCAAAAGCATCTCCAAAGAAGAAAAGAGCATGGGTTCCTGACTTCAGGAAGCCACTGACGGTTGCCTCCAAGTATAAATAATAATGATAATATTTTATGTAATGTTAAATAAAATGGAAAAACTTTAAACACCTATACAATTCATTAAAAACTCACGTTAGTTGTGTTAGTAGGAGTACAAATCTACAAACCAACATGTCACTGTACATCATATTTCTTCCTGACTGTATGAGGGTAAGTGAGGAAAAGATTTTAAGCTTTAAATATTTGATCCTTTCTGAATTTCTCCCTGTAACTCATACTCATGTGATCCGTTTCATACGGCTTATATGAAGAAAATACGCTCTCCCAAAATCACAGCCATGCCTTATTCATACAAACGAGAAAACAAGATGAATACGGTTATGCATAAAGGGAAAGATATATTACTGTATAGACCTGCGTGGAAGAATAATTCTTTATGAATAAAGAACAGGATCATGGGAGAAGAAAACTATTCTTCCTCATGATATGCTGTTACAGACGTTCAGAACAGGGAGTGGGTTCGTGATCGGAAGGTCAGGGGTTCAAGCCCCGGTATCGCCAAGCTGCCACTCTTGGGCCCTTGAGCAAGGCCCTTAACCCTCTGTGCTCCAGTGGGCACTATATCATGGCTGACCTGCTCCTGACCCTTAGCTTCTGAACTGGTGAATGAATTTCACAGTGCTGTAATGTATATGTGACAAATAAAGGCTATTCTATTATATACTATTGAGACACCTGATTTTTTTCACGCCATATGTGTTTCTTCTCCAAATTGTTAACACAATGCTGGAGACACACGGTTGCAATGGACATCTTTGGATGTTGTAGCGTGGAATGATTCCTTTACTCAGATTAGGAGACCCAAAAAGTGTTCCAGCATGACAATGACCCCTGTGCACAAAGCCAGTTGCATGAAGATGTGCTTTGCATGGCTTTTGAGAATTTGTATTAAAAAAAAAAATTTTTGAAAGACCGGAAACTTTCAATGGGAATTATTGGAAATAAACTGGGAAATTACAAAAATTGCAGGTTAGTCTATAACGGGGGAACTGGTTTGAATTTCTACCTACACGTTCATCAATCGCATGCACACAGCACACTTACTGCAGGGTTTCTGAGGCCACGCACCCAACACGCACTCCACATTCCTCCATAACATTACACACATGATTTTTTGTAACCTGGACACAAAATAGCGTAAAAAAATGACGTCTTTCGCAAATATTCAATTTAATTGAATTTTTTATTCATTCCCAGAAATACCCAGAAATTCCTAGTGTTTCCAACTTGTAATAATTCAAAAATTCCCCAGTTGAAGTTTTCATAGAAAGTTTCGGGAAAGTTTCCGCCCCTTTGCAACCCTACGACGCATCACAAATGACATTACTCATGTAATGAAATGTGTTTGACTATTTTTTTTTTCTCTATAATGCTTTTCGATCATCTTGAAATCGATCCTAAATAATTCCAGATATCGAAAACTAAAATTACACACAAACCTGTGGTGTTTCATTTTACACCACGGTCTGTTGATATTTTTTTGTGCATTTATATATTGATTTTTACAAAATTCTGTAGTCAGGGATAAAAAAAAACAGGGGTTTGAAATCTCTGTAAAACGTATACAAGCAGCAAAGAAATGCTCAATCTACAGAAACATAAGTGCAGAAGTGTGGATGTAAGTAATACCACATAAGTCACCGTGTCTTTGACAAACCACCAAGGCACCCGAGCAACAGCGACTGTGACACACGCGCTCCACATCTCCATGGAAACGCTTCAGAGCAAAGGGAAAAAAAACCCTACAAAATATGGCCTCTTTTCGAAGCAGATGGCAGCTGATGCCTTTCCTGAATTTGCTCTTTGCGTCAGCTCCGATATCAGAGGGCCTGAGGATCAGCTGCTACATCATAACTGCTTGATATTTTAATATGTCTCGTCCTGTCCCGTGTCTTTACACACACACACACACACACACACACACACACACACACACACACACACACACACACACACAGGATGCACCTCCGGGGAAACTACAACATAATAGTATGGAGTGCGGATGCCTTCTCCTAAGCACACTTAGCACCAGATACAGAAGATATGAAAACTGCCATGTTATTAGTATAAATGTGATCAGGATTTGGAGCTTCATCTGATATCTGATATAATCTATTGTTATACAGTTGTGTTCAAAATTATTCAACCCCTAATGCTGTTAATGGTTTTAGGGAATTTAGTGTACATTTGTAATTGTATTCAGAATGAAATCCTACAAGGACTTCTTAAAGAACCATATGCAACTAAAATGACATCAATTAGTTTTGTAATACAGTAGTAAATGTTTCTTTTGTGAATACTTCATTGACATAATTATTCAACCCCTTAAAGACTACCCCTCTGAAGAACAGAGGTTCAATGAAGTGTTTTCAATCAGGTATTGAAAACACCTGTGGATATCAGGGAGCAGCAATAAAGCCTAATAAGCACCAATTAGGCAGCTTTAAAATGACTGTGATACTCAGCTCCTTCTAGACATTTACTGGTGTGGTTACAAACATGGTGAGGTCAAGAGAATGGTCCAGGAAGACAAGAGAACAGGTGATTACTCTTCACAGGAAGGGCAATGGCTATAAGAAGATTGCAAAGATGTTAAACATACCAAGAGACACCATAGGAAGCATCATTCGCAAATTCAAGGCAAAGGGCACTGTTGAAACGCTACCTGGTCGTGGCAGAAAGAAGATGCTGACTTCGACTGCTGTGCGCTACCTGAAGCGTAGAGTGGAGAAAAGTCCCCGTGTGACTGCTGAGGAACTGAGAAAAGATTTGTCAGATGTGGGTACTGAAGTTTCTGCTCAGACAATACGGCGCACCCTGCGTAATGAAGGCCTCCATGCCAGAACTCCCAGGCGCACCCCCTTGCTGTCCCCAAAGAATAAGAAGAGTCGACTGCAGTATGCCAAAAGTCATGTGGACAAACCACAGAAGTTTTGGGATAGTGTTCTGTGGACTGATGAAACAAAATTAGAACTGTTTGGGCCCATGGATCAACGCTATGTTTGGAGGAGGAAGAACAAGGCCTATGAAGAAAAGAACACCTTGCCTACTGTGAAGCATGGCGGGGGGTCAATCATGCTTTGGGGCTGTTTTGCTTCTGCAGGTACTGGGAAGCTTCAGCGTGTGCAAGGTACCATGAATTCTCTTCAGTACCAGGAGATATTGGATGACAATGTGATGCAGTCCGTCACAAACCTGAGGCTTGGAAGACGTTGGACCTTTCAACAGGACAATGATCCCAAGCATACCTCCAAGTCCACTAGAGCATGGTTGCAGATTAAAGGCTGGAACATTTTGAAGTGGCCATCGCAGTCACCAGACTTAAATCCGATTGAGAACCTCTGGTGGGACTTAAAGAAAGCAGTTGCAGTGCGCAAGCCTAAGAATGTGACTGAACTGGAGGCTTTTGCCCATGATGAATGGGCGAAGATACCCGTAGATCGCTGCAAGACACTTGTGTCAAGCTATGCTTCACGTTTAAAAGCTCGAATACATTTTAATCGCGGTACAATACAATAAAATGATGAGCTAACCCGAAGCCCCGCCCCCCTGAGCCGCCATTTTTATTCAGGCGCGCAATTTTGAAACGTTGCCGGAGTTTCCTTGACCCCCAGCGCTCGGATTAATGCATTTACAAGCAATTTATTTAGTTTAAAACCATTTTATACATCTGTGGATTTTTCCGGAACCATTATTGCGCTCATTCGTGTGCGTGAATGTCGAAGTAACTGTTCAAACACACGGAATTATTTGCTTTTTGCAATATGAGCGGCAGAACACCGAGAAGTGCGTCCAGCGGACAAACAAACAAAAACAGTCAGGAGATCAGGAGTAAGTAGGAACAAATATATATATATATATATATTTAATAATTCAATTAAGTTCAATTTCATTTGTATAGCAATTGTTACAGTGGGCAGCTTTACAGAAAGAAATAGATTATAAATATCAGTCCATATTATTTTATCCTCCTGAGGAAAGAAACCTTCAGAGGAACCACACTCTAAGGAGCCCATTTCCATCTGGGTGGCACTAAATGTCCATTCATTATAGTTCAATTATTGCTGAGGTGATCAACTGGTCATAGATGGACACTTGAATGCAAAAACTTTTTGAGGTAAATGAAGACCTAAGCATATTGATTTCAGTCCAAATACATGCTCATGGTTCTCAGGTTCTTCTTAAACAGACAACAGTTTCTTCAAGAAGCCTCTTGTTCTCCAGAACGGATATGAACAAGACGAGTTAAAGTAGTGTGACCGACTACAACTACAAAACCCATTACAATACGTCCAATACATGGAAGATCTCCTGCTCTAGAGTTTTCACCTCAAACCTATTGAACATGTTTGGGATAAATTTGAACGGCACCCCAGGCCTGTTTAAAGAGACTTAAACAGAACCCATGCTGAATAGTGAGATAAATCATCACCCAGATGAGGTTCCATTTTGAACCTGGTTCCTCTCAAGGTTTCTTCCTCATGCCATCTCAGGGAGTTTTTTCCTCTCCACAGTCGCCCCCTGGCTCGCTCATTAGGGATAAACTTAGGAAAGGAAATGATCTTTTATACAATTTTATAACCTGTTTATCTTTATCTCTTTATCTCATTTAGGTGCACATCTACAGTACTGCAATACAGTAGAACATTTCCTGAAACTAAGCTCCCTTATGAGACGGAGATCATGCCAGGAGCTGTATCGCGTGCAGTAATTGCGATCGTAATGAAAGGCCGAGAGGGCGGTAGAGTGGGTTCAGCTACACCGTGGAGAATCGAATGAATGTGTCATCAATTGTACGAACAAAGCCCCCGAGTCCGACCAATTTAACGAAGACCCTCACATGCACAAATGCTGACGGAAAACAAAAACACAAAGGCCAGGCACGTGCCCACGAACCCGTCCACAAATCACTCCGATTTCTGTAACACGAGACGGCATGAGAGGAAGAAGCAGAAATATCATTAATCGGAATCTGATAAATAAGATAAATAATAAAAAATCTCGCTCGATCTCCTTTACTCCACTTCGCTCTGTCATTCTGTGCAAACGAATATACAACCTTGTTGGTATGGCAACATGACAAAAACCCGCTTGAGTCACCCGTGTGGGATGCGGGCTCGCATGGAGAAAGCGAGAAAGAAAAACACGGGGAGAAAAAGAAGTGTGTGTGTGTGTCTGTGCACGATGGTAATATTGCTAATCGAAAAAAAGCGATCCTTGGCGCATTCGTTCCACTGATGTGTGAAATTCAGCATTCATGCATAAAGCCATACTACGTTTAATGAAGTGTTAACAAATCAAAGTGGGTTTTTTTTTTCCTGACGATTTATCTTCAGAGAGCACGTACATATTCGCCTGGATTAGCTGCTTGGCGAAATGTCGGGAAACGTGCCGTGCTGAAAAGCAAAACGTTTTTTTAAGCAACATTCATATTCCTGCTTGTGGCTTGTGACATGAGGAATTGTGTCCTGGGGATTATTTTTTCCTCACAATATTATTTAAGGACAGGCTGTGCCTTGTTGACGTCTGGTTTAAAACCGGTGTAGAGGTTGGGGGGGAGGGGGTGGATTTCTGACCAGATCCTACTGCGTGAAACTGATGTGTGTTGCGCCACATAAAAAAAAAAAAAAAACTATCGACTTTATTTCTCACAGTAAAAAAGGCGTGTCCTGAAAGGCCAATAGAATCCAGATTAACATGGCAGAGGTAGAGCTGCATCTTCCTGTCTGATTTTACCGATTCTACAAAGGCGTGTTTGTGAAAGGAGCCAGAAGAGTAAGACGGCGCTTAAGTAGATGATTCACTGCGTTCGCACTGCATCGTCATTGGGGGTGAATCGTATCGCATCGGTAGCTGCTTCATAAGTATCGTTGTGGGTGCAGCTGCTAAAAGCATTATACAAATCATATGAATAAAATAAGAAGATACAGCATGCAGGAGTATCATAGCACCATTGTTAGAAAAACCCTATTTTCAGGAGAAGTTAAAGGGCGTATATTATAGAGATCTATCGAATGGCCTCGATCTGACGAAAGATTGGAATCTGAAATTTCCCACGCACTGAGTCTGAGAGGATACCGAGAGAATGCAGGGGGTGGAAGTGAAACGGCTTCCATGGAAACAGAGATGTGGCCGAGAGGGAGAAACCCGGGGTTCGCCGACACTCTCCACGGAGGCGTGTAGGACGTAGTCGGCGGTAAACGCAGGAAAGGCCGATACCTCTTGAGCGTGGACGCTGTCTCTGGACTCGGCGAGCTTGATGGGCGTGTAGCGATGCGAAGCGGTGGTCTCGTCCTCGCGATCTTCCTCGGAGTCATCTTCGGAGCTGCTGGAGATCTGCTCTTCGCTCGGAGGAGGAGGAGCGCTCGCTGCTGTCTTGCGCTGCAGCACAGTCTCCTCCTTGCTGGACTTGTTACTGAGGAGAAAATTGGAAGGTTGGAATGAAACATTATGCAGCACCCCTGAAGCACAAAGGGCCTTGCTCAAGGGGGCCTGTGGGGAGGCTTCGGGATACTGAACTGATGACCTTCTGATCAGTAACCCACTAAACTACCACTTCCCATAAACATACGCAATACATCAGAGCAATATTTGACTAGCAGTGCTAGGGTCAATCTGGCAGGGATAATCTGACATTCTGCCCCACTTAGTGCATGAGTCAGTGAGGCAGAGACCATGTGCTACTGTTTCCCACCTGAAAAACAACAGCCGGGTTAAATATTCACACACTTCAAAACATGAGTAAAACACCTTGCATGTGCATGTGTGTGTGTGTGTGTGCGTGTAATATTGTTTTCTTCATTTTCCTGGTAATGAAGGTCACCAACTGTGTTTTCTGCGCATGTATTTTGCCTGACACATGAAGTGGGTTGGCATGAGTTCTAAATGACACCGGCAGGTGTTACGAGACCGTCAAAACAAAACCGGTAAGCTCTCGAGTCAGCATGTGCGTCGTTTGCCTCGACCGGAGTCGCTAACATGACTAGCATGTTGACATGGCTTTGTTGATCCCTTAGGGGAAATTTGATCCTTTGGCTTTATTGAATCAAGGGATCATATGCCACACAGGACGGGTGACACAATGCCAGACACCAGGGCTTTACAGTATTGAAATAACATTGATGACAAAGGTTTATAAATCTGGTGTGATTTGTGCTGGTAAAAATTTCTACCGAAACACATCACATTTGTACATGATGTCTGAACACGTCTTGTTCAGACCAGAAAAAGTCCTGCCATTTTCTGTTTCAGAAGCCAAAAAAGTACATATTTAATTCTTTATTTCAGAAAATAGGTGCTATCTGTCTGTCTGCCTGTCTGTATGTCTGTCATTTCAGTCCCTAATGAATCTCTCTCTCTCTCTCTCTCTCTCTCTCTCTCTCTCTCTCTCTCTCTCTCTCTCTCTCCACCTGTCCATCCATCTATCCATCTCACTGAAATTTTAGTCCCAAATAAATAATCCATCCATTCATCTATCCATCCATCCATCCATCCATCCCAATCTAATTTCAGTCCCTAAAAAGATCTCTGCCTGTCTGTCTGTACCAATTTTTTTTAGATGATGTTGCACAAATAAAAAAAAAAAAAGGAAAAAGGATTCATTCTTGTGTCCAGTAACCCTATATGTAAATTTATATTATTATAATTTTTTTATCTTTGAATCCAAGGCAAATTCTCAGTTAAAATTTAGTAATGCCTCAATAAAATAAAATTTACTTATAATTAAATTATAATAAGATTAAGGATTATTGACGTCAAGCTTTATCCACATTGTTGTGTTCAATTTTTATGCTTTTTTTTGTTTTGTTTTTTATCAAACCAATGGAAACTTTCAAAATTGTCATAGCCCTCAAGCACTTTCGAACCAGGTTCTTTATTTCAAACATACAAAAGCAGTCAGAAGAAGCAACACCTGGATCTCCAGATATCCAATGAGGTGTAAATACTAAAATAAATTTTTATGTAATTTTGAAAGTAAAGTATCTGCTCACCCCAGCACCGATTTGCCGGTCTCTTCTGGTTTACGCACGGTGAAGGGGCTCGGGTCCAGTCCAACACTCTTAGGCATAAACTCCCTAAAACAAAGCAAATTAAAAAAGGTTTGCTACACGTTCGATGGGATTTGTGCTTTAATCGGCTTTTCACAGGAATTTTAATCCAACACGTGTAAACTGAACTGACCTTGCCGAGTTGGTCATGGCAATACAGAAAGTATCGTCGAAGGCGGTAAGTTCATACGGTTTGAAGAACTCCGTGTACATGTCTGTGCTCTCGTCGTACTGATTAACTCGCTTCACTACCACCTTCTTCTTGTTCTTCTCACAGGGGGCTGAAGAAATTCCATAGAAGAATCATTACATTAGTATATGATGCAATACAATACACAGTATACAATTTGCACATGCTGTCGAACATGTTTTCTCTCTCTCTCTCTCACTCGATGGATGGATGGGTGCTAAAAATTTTAATTACTGGTAGATAGATAGATAGAAATTAGATTAAGGTGGATGAATGGATGGATGGATGGATGTATTTTAGAAATTGTAATTACCGGTAGATGGATGGATACAGATAGCTTTATTGCTTAATAACTTTCTTCTGCTCAACAATGGAAGTACTTTTACTAGGACCACATGCAGCTAGAAGTAAACTTTCTGATTACGTAGCATCTCTAGATGGTGTTTCTGTTTCAGCGTGTATGGCTGTCAAAGACCTTGGTGTGATTATTGACCCGAGTCTTTCCTTTGAGTCTCACGTGAATAATATTACCAGGATTGACTTCTTTCACCTTAGAAATATTGCTAAAATTAGAAATATGATGTCGTTACAGGATGCAGAAAAACTAGTTCATGCTTTTGTTACTTCTAGATTAGACTACTGTAACGCTTTACTGTCTGGGTGTGTGAGTAAGTGCATAAATAAGCTTCAGTTAGTCCAGAATGCAGCAGCAAGAGTCCTCAATAGATCTAGGAAATACGACCACATCACCCCTGTTTTAATCAGTCTACACTGGCTCCCAATCAAATCTCGCATTGATTATAAAATATTACTACTGGCGTATAAAGCACTTAACGGTCTCGCACCGCAGTATCTGAGTGAACTTCTGTACCAGTATGACCCTCTACGCCTACTTAGATCAAAAGGTGCTGGCTATCTGTTGGTTCCTCAAATAATGAAGACTACAGCAGGAGGCAGATCTTTCTCTTATAAAGCCCCACAGTTATGGAACAGCCTTCCAACCAGTGTTCGGGACTCGGACAGTCTCAGTGTTCAAGTCGAGGTTGAAAACCTATTTATTTAGTCAAGCCTTTTATCAGTAGATTTTTCTTAGATAAAGGCTCAGATCTGGAGGGAGCATGGATATAGAGTGTTTGGTGAACTGGTATATTTGTATGCTGTCGTCCCCTCACATTCACACGTTCACTCAGGTTTGTTGACGGTGGTGTGGTGGGTCGTCTTTTATCCCAGAGATCCCTCATGTCTGTGTTACCTTCTGGTTCTCCCTTTTAGTTATGCTGCCATAGCGAGTCTTGCCGGAGTCCAAACTGCACAGTGACATCAACTTTCATACACCAAAAGGGACACTTAATAATCCATATCCTTCCCTC